>CM049574.1:21076-344430 GCA_027123335.1 Amphiprion clarkii
CACTGCATGCTGTGACCTCTGACCTCTTCATCATTCTACTAACAAATCAGGACTCTCTGGGATTAAATCTGGGAAAAGTCATGTTCTTGATGGACCAATAGATGGCAGCAGAGACTCAGACACAAATCTCTGTCCCTGCAACCCATCAATAATCAATAACAACACTGATACATTATCAACCAATCATGTTTGGGTCATTTTGTACATATTTCTGCTAGTTTTATCGCATATTTTGGTCATTTTATTCATATTTCTGATAGTTTTTTTGTCATATGTTGGTCATATTATATATATATATATATGGCATGCCGTTTAGGAAATTATATATATATATATAAAATCTAGAATTCTGAATATATCGAATGAAAGTCGGAATATATCGAATGAAACTGAATATATATATAATGAAAGTCGGAATATATTGAATGAAAGTCGGAATATATTGAATGAAAGTGTTCAGACTTTCATTCCATATATTCGGATTTTCATTCCATATATTCAGAGTTTCATTCAATATATTCAGACTTTCATTCCATATATTCGGGGTTTCATTCCATATATTCAGAGTTTCATTCCATATATTCCGAGTTCCATTCAATATATTCAGAGTTTCATTCAATATATTCCGACTTTTTTCCTACCGAGCCCCGGAAGGGACATGTCGGTATGGCGAAACGACAATGGAGGACACCCACCTGTACGAGAGTTTTATTGAGGTTTATTTTGTAATCAGCCTAAAATACAAAGACATTCAAGCAGTGCGATGCACGAGGAATCTGCCATGCAGACCAGCGACCTTGATCCTGGTAAGTTTTATTTCTCCAACACCCTGCTGTTAGCCCGCTACCCGCTAACCTAACTGGTTAGCAAACAACAGTTCAACGCCAACCTCTGATCACTGATGCTGTGTCCTACCACGTTAGCTGGTGTAGCGTTCATAATATTAATGTGGGACTGCTGTAGCTGTGTATTCATAGTGGGCTAACAGCAGGGTGTTGGAGAAATAAAACTTACCAGGATCAGGATCGCTGGTCTGCATGGCAGACTCCTCGTGCATCACACTGCTTGAATGTCTTTGTATTTTAGGTCGATTTCAAAATAAAACTCAATAAAACTCTCGTACAGGTGGGTGTCCTCCATTGTCGTTTCGCCATACCGACATGTCCCTTCCGGGGCTCGGTAGGAAAAAAGTCGGAATATATTGAATGAATCTCTGAATATATTGAATGGAACTCTGAATATATTGAATGGAACACGGAATATATGGAATGAAAGTCTGAATATATGGAATGAAAGTCTGAATATATGGAATGAAACCCCGAATATATTGAATGAAACTCTGAATATATTGAATGAAAATCCGAATATATGGAATGAAAGTCGGAATATATTGAATGAAACTCTGAATATATGGAATGAAACTCTGAATATATGGAATGAAACTCTGAATATATGGAATGAAAGTCTGAATATATTGAATGAAACTGAATATATGGAATGAAAATCTGAATATATGGAATGAAAGTCGGAATATATGGAATGAAAGTATGAACATTATATATATTCCGACTTTCATTCCATATATTCCGACTTTCATTCCATATATTCCGACTTTCATTATATATATTCCGACTTCCATTCCATATATTCAGAATTTTCTATATATATATATATATAATTTCCTAAACGGCATGCCATGTATATATATATATATATATATATATATATATATATATATATATATATATATATATATATATATATATATATATATATATATATATGTATTTCTGGTAGTTTTATCTGTGTGTGTGTGTGTGTGTGTGTGTGTGTGTGTGTGTGTGTGTGTGTGTGTTTACATATATGAAGAAATGTGTAAATTGAATGGAAAGTCCAGTGGGAGTCTGAGTGTCACCAAGTCAGAGTTTATGTCTCAACTGCGGACGTTAGAGAAGACAGGCGGAGACAGTCTCAGTGGGCGGAGCTAAACTACCTGAAACCTGTGTTTCATTCGTTATACATCTCATTCCGTCATTCTGAAATCAGTTTATTTCTCCCCCTCTTCTTTGTAACTATTTACTTTAGAATTCTTTGCCTCTCCTGACAACTTTTGATAGAACAGCAGCAAAATACCTTCAATTATTACAATATCACTGTGATTCTCCACTGTGTATTATGCAGAATTGTAATATGATAGCAATTTATTTGTGTTGTGTTCATTATTGATGCCCTTAACCCTTCCATGCATAGAGGTCATGACAGTGTGCAGCTCTTCTAAAGCTGTTTTCTTGTATGTGCATGAGTTTTGATGGGATAGTTTGACATCAGCCACTACAGTGGATCCTATTGCATCATTTCTTCCACTGCCAGTGATTGGCTAGCCATTGCAAATTCTTAAAAAAAAAAAAAAAAAAAAAGAAAAAGAAAGAGTCAAACCAAGATGGCCGACAGGCAGCCAGGAACACCAAGTAGCTCATTTTCTTTTGTTCAAACCTTCTATAAAAAGAGACCTTTGCAGGAAAGAAAAATATGGTGACATCGAGGAACATCTAAGGAGTCATGCAATTGCAAACGTCTTAGTATAGCATGTCGCCCATGAAACGTCTTAGTATAGCATGTCGCTACAAAAACGTCATAGTATAGCATGTCGTCCAAAAAACTTCATACTTTCCAGGTTTCCAGGGGGTTAGGCGGCTATTAATTTGAAAGAAGAAGTTTACAACAACACGTGAGCAGAAAAATCACAAAGTCTGTCTTTAGTTCAGCTGAAAATATTAGTTTTTGTCTTTTTTATTGACCAGACTTTTCAGGAAGTAGATGAAGAATAATTAAAGCTCTCATGTAGAAGTCCAACTTATTTTGGATCCTTGGGGAGAGTTTAATCTTAGAGTTTGTAAAGCTGTTGAGTTTTTAGAGTCACATGGATTGTTTTGACATTTAATAACTGAGTCCTGAAATAAAATTACAGTTGTGGATTTCTGTCATTTAGTCTGGACTAAACAAATATCAGCAGCATAAATCTCAAAAGTCATTATGAGGAGTCTGGATTGAGGTTTCTCACTTGATAATGATCAAAACATGAAATTCAGGTTGGTTTAAAGGAATATTCCACCTACAAGGGGTTTCAATTTTATTTTTTGTATTTTAAAACGAAAATCAAATAACCACTCATTTGTTTTTCAATATCCGTTTCAGAATGGAAAATCCAATTGCCAAAATATACCGTCGTCCAAAATATGACAAAAACGTCGTAGTGGAGCCAGAGTATGGTGCATAGACTGGATAGAATTTTTTTCATTAGTTTTCATGGTCAAAATGAGAGATCAGGTGGCCGACCTTAAAATAAATCAATATTGATTTTTATAGAGCATTAAAGTTTTGCGAAGCCAGGGGGCGGGGCTACTTGTTTGACAGTCTGGTCTGGAATGATTGACAGGTCCTATGGAGGAGGAAGCAGAGACTCTGCTCTCCTCGTTTGGATTAATTCTGATATAATAACTGTTGGTTTATTTATCGGTGGAGCAGCAGAACATTTTCCACAGACAGTTTTCCTGCCTGTTGACTTGTTTTAACCAGTTTTCTCCCTTCGGCTGATTCTACCAGCAGACACTGATATTCAGTCTAAGGAAACTGCAGAGCGACAGAAGAACCAACAATTGCCATGTTTACATGAGACCTTTAATTCCTCTTTAATTCAGAATTAAAGTTTTAAAATCTCCTTGTAAACACTTAATTCCGAATTAAAAAGTTAAAGGCGAATAAACTTAATTCCGAATAAACTACCTGGTTTCTTCCGATGTTAATTCCGAATAAACTAATTCCTGTGTACGTTCTATTCATGTATACAGTTAATTCCGGTCATTCTGCGCATGCTTGGCTCCTCACGTAGCGATGACGTAGCGACGTACACAGCTTGGTCGTCTGCCTCCCTTCTCCGGTAATCTATCTGTCTTCTCCTTCTCAAGTGACGCAACAGAAGTAGTACGCCATTGTCGAGTTGCTGTTTCAAAACGACAATAAAAAGCAAAGCGAAAAGCGTGCTTATTAGTTGTTCCTCCATGTTGTTGGGGAAAAGAAATGCCGCGGCAAATGGAGTTTTTTTTTCTTCCGGTAAACAGGGATACGTCACGTCCACTCCCTGTCCAATCAGAATCCTTTCCAACGCCCAAGCGTTAAAGCGGAATTACGGAAGGGGATAAACGTGTGGTCCATGTAAACCTTAATTCGGAATTAATATTTCCATGTAAACGCGAAGCACAAAACTTTAATTCCGAATTAATAATTCCGAATTTAAAAACTTCATGTAAACGTGGCTAATATCTCCCGTTTTCTCCTTTAATGAGTCGACTCTTCTTGTGCTTTCAGACATCCCTCATTGTGCATCTCCAGAGAAGAAACAGAAAAACTGGTCACTGCTTCAGCATCACAAACGCTCTCCAGCATTGAGAGTGTTTTAGGAATTCATTCATTGTGTTGTGAACTTTGAAGGAGCAGAAACTTTACAGCTGCCAAAGATATGAGGTTTCCCTGAAAATTAAGTTCATCAAATGAACACTTGATTTTTGCTGATAACTCATTAAAGTACTGAAGAAATCCAACATAAAAACCTGTAAACTCTCGGGCAGCTTTTGTTAAAGTTTGTCTATAATTATATGATCATGTTCTGGAACCAGGACTCTGCAGAAGTTCCTTCAATCAGATACTTGTGTGTTTCTATTTAAGGCCTCAGGTTTGAACGTACAGCAGCGGGTTAGAAAGGAGTGATTTGAATATTTAAATCAGTCCAGTAAATGTTTGGAGTAAAAATGATTAAAATTTGGATTTAGATAGATTTGTGTCAGATAATATTGTAGCGTCTCACTTAAATATATCCAAATGAGTTCAGCTAAGCTGTTCACCTGGGTTCCACACTTCCCACATCCAGATCTGATTGAGCATCTGTGGGATGGTCCAGGATCAGCCTGTTCTAGGTTCTGTTCTATCTATCTATCTATCTATCTATCTATCTATCTATCTATCTATCTATCTATCTATCTATCTATCTATCTATCTATCTATCTATCTATCTATCTATCTATCTATCTATCTATCTATCTATCTATCTATCTATCTATCTATCTATCTATCTATCTATCTATCTATCATTTCTGTAACTGACAGTTACAGAAATGGTTTGATTGCAGTGATTGCCTCAAAACGTTGTGCAACACAATACTAAGTTAAGGGTACCATCATTTTTGTCCAGGCCTGTTTCATGAGTTTATTTTTTTAAATAATTCTGTTGAACCACGGTTCAAAAGCAATGTCTGATTTTCATTGGTTAATTTTCATAGAATTTTTATTTATTATTACTTTTGTCAGATTCAAATGATTTCTGTGACCATTGTGGGTTTTTCTTTCATTAACCGAGGGGGAGCAACAATTTTGTCCATGTGTGTCTATCCATCTGCAGCCAAAACTGCACAAACAACAGAAGAAGCTTTTAGTGGCTATGCTACAAATAAGATGATGTGATAGAATAAGGTGCTGTAGAGAACCAACTAGTTTATAGTTAATGTTAACTCAACTTTATTATAACTTCATTATTATTTATTAATGCAGCACAAATATTAAAAAGATCTTCTATAAACGTCCAAAACTGACACTGATACTGCATGAAAACTCAGATAAACTTTACTGGTAATACTTTTCCAGAGGTAAGGCTGTGAATGCAGGACTTTTACTGGTAGTGGAGTACCTTCATCGTCACATTTACACTTTTACTTACAGATCTGAACACTTCCTGGCAGGCTGATCTTTCCAGACCAGAAGCATCATTTCTTGATGGAATTACAGAAAACAAAGATCTCAAAGGCTCTTTAATCCATTCGATCCATCGTTCGTCTCCAAACACCAGGAGAGCTGAACGGACCGTTTGGTGAGGCCATAAAATCACTTATTTACGTCTTTTGGAGGAAAACCGTGATGCAGGAATCCTGCAAAAAACTGTCAGTTCATTAGAAAGTTTTCACCAAATTATTGGAACGTCTTCATTTAATTTCCTCTTTTTTAACCTAAAATATTGAAAAACACCAACAGCAGGAGTTAAGTGCTCCAAATGATATATTTTAAAAACCAGCATCACTAAACGTGTCCAATCAGCAGCTCTGATTATTTTCCAATCAGTTAAAATCATTTAAATGCATTTCATCAACACATATCTCCATAAATCTGTTCATATATCTGTAATACAAACACATGAACCTCCAACCCAAATGAAAATAAAACAAAATAAGTAGAAATTCTTGTCATCTTTATCCCATAATTATCTGTAAACAGTTTAAATCCTTAATAAAACCACACAACTGTTCTCCAATAAATTAGAAAGTAAAACAATTATTCAGCAGAAATGTTTAAAGGAAAATCATCAAAAACGTTTTTTTAATAAAACTGAATGAAAAGATGACAAAATTAGCTCTTTGATTTCATCTCCTTTAATCAGACATCTTCTCGTTTATATGATTAGTTGGTAATTAAATTAAATTCAATAAAACACGCTCTCACAAACACCACACGTTCTTCGGACGTCATTAAAGTCTGCTTTCTCATTTGGCAGCTGAACCTCAGAGGACGACTGAGGGACGAATCAGGAGCTTTTACGCAATAGTTCCTTGGCTCTAGTTACATATTTATGTATATATTCTGTTTAGGCATTGACTCGGACCTGCTGCAGCAGTAATTAGATTTAAAAACACCTGACTGACCCGTCCAATGACAGAGCAGCAGTTTGGGCTGAGAATTAAAATAAAACCCAGCAGCACCCGAGTTCAGCAGATCCTTCAAAACGTTTCATTTAACACTTTACTTTTCTGTTGATAAAATACCTCTGAAATATTTAAAGATTCCATTTCTAGTTTGCACTAAAATGCATGTTGAAGTTAATTTAACTGTATTCTACAGCTAGACAGCAAGAACTGCTGGTCAGTAATTCCCTCCATTCTGAGTGAAACGTTGAAGCTAGAAAGAACCAGGAAGGATTAATGTTGAATTTGGAGAGTTTAATTACAGGGTTAGAGGGAAAAGCTCCTGTTTGTAGAGAGTCTGAGGGCATCGTGTTGAATCTTCTCAGTAGAAAGAGTTCCATCCTCCTCCTCCATCGTCCTCCTCCTCTACATGACGTCAGCTCGTTTGTCTCTGGCTTTGCTCCTCTGTTTGGTTCTGGCTTTGAAGGCAGCTGAGTTGAAAAGATGCTGTTCAGGAAAGAAATAAAAGATCAGGGATGAGATCTAGAGTTCTAAGGACGATAACTCTCTGAACCCCAGGAAGATCCTGAGATGTTTTTAGGGCTCATTTTTCACTGCAATCTAAAATCCTGAAGCTCTAAAGGCCTCTACACACTGTGATTTTACCAATCTATAAGTTCCAGCTTGCTCAGCTCAATGACCTGAATCTAATAATCTTTGACGTGAAGTTTGCTCTGTGCAGATTAACGATGAAAACGCAGCTGAATCTCAGCCTACGATGGACGTGAGTCAACATGAACAAAGAATAAAACAACATCAGCGTGCACCGTCCATCCATGAAAAATAAACAACTGAAGCATAAACGGAGCTCCTACAATCACAGGGAAACTAGCCAAACATGAACCCTACAATCACAGGGAAACTAGCCAAACATGAACCCTACAATCGCAGGGAAACTAGCCAGACATGAACCCTACAATCGCAGGGAAACTAGCCAAACATGAACCCTGCAATCGCAGGGAAACTAGCCAAACATGAACCCTACAATCGCAGGGAAACTAGCCAAACATGAACCCTAGAATCGCAGGGAAACTAGCCAAACACGAACCCTACAATCACAGGGAAACTAGCCAAACATGAACCCTACGATCACAGGGAACTAGCCAAACATGAACCCTACAATCACAGAGAAACTAGCCAGACATGAACCCTACAATCACAGGGAAATTAGCCAAACACGAACCCTACAATCACAGGGAAACTAGCCAAACACGAACCCTACAATCACAGGGAAACTAGCCAAACACGAACCCTACAATCACAGGGAAACTAGCCAAACATGAACCCTATAATCACAGGGAAACTAGCCAAACACGAACCCTAAAATCACAGGGAAACTAGCCAAACATGAACCCTGCAATCACAGGGAAACTGGCCAAACATGAACCCTGCAATCACAGGGAAACTGGCCAAACATGAACCCTGCAATCACAAAGAAACTAGCCAAACATGAACCCTACAATCACAGGGAAACTAGCCGAACACGAACCCTACAATCACAGGGAAACTAACCAAACATGAACCCTACAATCACAGGGAAACTAGCCAGACATGAGCCCTACAATCACAGGGAAACTAGCCGAACACGAACCCTACAATCACAGGGAAACTAACCAAACATGAACCCTACAATCACAGGGAAACTAGCCAGACATGAGCCCTACAATCACAGAGGAACAAGCCAAACATGAACCCTACAATCACAGGGAAACTAGCCAAACATGAACCCTATAATCACAGGGAAACTAGCCAAACACGAACCCTAAAATCACAGGGAAACTAGCCAAACATGAACCCTGCAATCACAGGGAAACTGGCCAAACATGAACCCTGCAATCACAGGGAAACTGGCCAAACATGAACCCTGCAATCACAAAGAAACTAGCCAAACATGAACCCTACAATCACAGGGAAACTAGCCGAACACGAACCCTACAATCACAGGGAAACTAACCAAACATGAATCCTACAATCACAGGGAAACTAGCCAGACATGAGCCCTACAATCACAGAGGAACAAGCCAAACATGAACCCTACAATCACAGGGAAACTAGCCAGACATGAACTCTGCAATCACAGGGAAACTAGCCAAACATCAGGGATGAGAATGACAAATGGGAAAAAAACTCTGAAAATGTCTGCCGAAAGCGTGCATGGGGGGGGTTCAAAGGGGGGTGTGCAGAAAATTTTTTTAAAATTCACTTACAAATGGCATTCTCTGGTGAATTTTAACAGTGAATATACAAGGCAATCAACACCTAAAATCCATGAATTTCTTCAATGAATTCCACCTATTTTTAAAAAAAACAATATCCCAATTTGGTGGGCTACCAAGGGGATACTTGATCATTATCATTTATGGTACATTCAATTTTTGAGTTTCATGCCTTTCAAGGAATCTGTTAATTTAAATGCAACATATTTATACCCTGTTCATTTTAATTGTAATACAACATATTAATACCCCAATATTTTGTTGTTCAAAGGACCCGCCAAATTGCTGCCGAAAATAGGCGGATGTTGTCATTAACATAAATAGCGAGTGATGTTTACAGATAGCAATGCCGATTTCCATTCTCACAGCTGTATCTGATTTTGCAATGCGCACTGCCGAAAGATGTCGGCGGCGAGCGGTCATCACAAGCCTCGGCTCGCGACGCGTCGGCCGGCCGGCGCGCGTGCTTACCCCTACCCCCCTACAATTTTCTCAACGGGTTTACACGATTCACAAAAATTATACTTTCGGCGGAAAAAAACTCGGAATTCCGCGGATCCGCGGAAAATTCTCATCCCTGAAACATGAACCCTACAATCACAGGGAAACTAGCCCAACATGAACCCTACAATCACAGGGAAACTAGCCAAACATGAACCCTACAATCACAGGGAAACTAACCAAACATGAACCCTGCAATCACAGGGAAACTAGCCAAACATGAACCCTACAATCACAAAGAAACTAGCCAAACGTGAACCCTACAATCACAGGGAAACTAGCCAAACACGAACCCTACAATCACAGGGAAACTAGCCAAACATGAACCCTACAATCACAGGGAAACTAGCCAGACATGAACCCTACAATCACAGGGAAACTAGCCAGACATGAGCCCTACAATCACAGGGAAACTAGCCAAACATGAACCCTACAATCACAGGGAAACTAGCCAAACATGAACCCTACAATCACAGGGAAACTAGCCAGACATGAACCCTACAATCACAGGGAAACTAGCCAAACATGAACCCTACAATCACAGGGAAACTAACCAAACATGAACCCTGCAATCACAGGGAAACTAGCCAAACACGAACCCTACAATCACAAAGAAACTAGCCAAACGTGAACCCTACAATCACAGGGAAACTAGCCAAACACGAACCCTACAATCACAGGGAAACTAGCCAAACATGAACCCTACAATCACAGGGAAACTAGCCAAACATGAAGGTGTTTGCTAGCTGCTAATGCTAGCTTACTAACTTTGGGATCTATCTTCTTCCATGCTTGGTCTTTTTTTGTCCCCTTGTGGTCCAAGCTGGAGGACACGTCTAAAAGGCTTCTGCTGCCACAACTCTACTAGTCTGTCTTCCCTGTTTAAATCCCACATACTGGTATTGATGCATTTTGTCTCCAACAATCAACTATCTGGGTTTATTGATCAGTACGTCATTTCATCCTGCATTTCTATTGGTTAGTTAGTTGTTGCAGGTCCAGCAGCATCACACTGTGAGATGATCACCCAGAATTTCTGACAGTCAGAATTTTATGGCAGCTTGTCTTTGGTCGCCATGACAACGGCCGTCCTTGAACCCATCTCACAGTGATGCAGGACCACCGATTTAGAGCTCAGAACAAAGATATCACCACCATTCTCTCACCGTTGGTATCTTTGGTCTGAGTTAGTGAGTAGAGGCCTTTAGACACCTCAGAGAAAGTAGCAGACAGAACACTGATATGTATTTAGTGTTTTTGTCTGAAGTTATGCCATAAATCATAAAATAGAAAAATAGAAGTCTCTGATATTTTACAAAAAATTTAAGAAAATACAAACAACACATATAGCTGCTGTACAATATTTAACTCTTTCTGTTTATTACTCAGCCTTCAATTAAGCAGAAAAGCTGCTGAATTCTGGTCTCTGCTCAGTCTCTGATGGTTTTAGCGTTTTCTATAGAAACACAGACTTTTTGTTTTTTCCAGAACCTCATTAAAACCAATTGCTTATTTTTTGGCCAGTTTTAAGTGTTTGGATGAAATATTTTATTGGTGCATTTGTTATTTTTCCAGCTGAAAGTCACACAATGAGTTCGAGGACTGTTGGAAAAGGTCAAACTAATGATTCTTTCTGTTTTTACAGTTTATAGCTCAGATAAATAGTCTTATTAATGACAGCATGTCGTTCAAACTGCTGGGGGGCTCAGAGTTAACATCAACCGTTCAACTCAACCTGTAGCCAGCACTCGTAGGAGGCTGTCGCACTTTTCCTTGCTCCGTAGCTCTGAAAGGAAAACTGAGTGAGCTTTACTCTGGTACCAGCAGGGAAAAGCATTCAGACTTTTCCTGACATAATACACTGCTAAACTGCAAAAACGAGCCGAACAAACGTCTTCGTCCCTCCGAGGTGAAGAAACAGCCGAGGATTCATCGTTTTACACCGGACGGCATTAAGAGGCTCGTCTGCGGGCGTAGAAGTGCTGCTGCCGTGACTAGCGAGAAGTGCTAACTAGCAGCAAGATGCCTCCCTTTTCCATGGATGATTATCACAAACTCCTCCAAAAGATAACAGTACTGGAGATGAAACTGCACCATTTGGAAGTGAATGTGGAGGTAAATGGACATTATGGGAATGAGACCACTCTACCGATGACTCAAAGCAGTGGACAAGAGAAGGCTAACAGACAGCTAATTAGCACCACCATCAAGGACGAGGAGGCCTGTGGAAACAGCCGTAAATCAACCGGCAGTTCTCCCTGGAACTTGCTCGGAGCAAAGCCAAAACATACCTCAGGTATGAATACAGCTGATATGGAAAGACAGGCTACAGGCAGAATCCAACACGCAGAGATTACTGATGAAACTGGTTGGCCTGCTCTACCATCCCACAGCAATATCTCTTCAACCCCAATACAGAGAAGAGAAGAGTCCTGGACAGTGGCTAAAACCAGGAATAGGAGCAAACAAACCCAAGAAACAGAGGTTCAACTGGAGAACAGGTTTGCTGTACTGCAACAAGACCCTGACACTCCAAAAGAAAGTTCATCCCCTGAAAGAAGACAAAGGTATGACACAGAACGTTGCACTAAAAGGCTGCAGAATGAGCTAACCGCTGAGCCAAAAAGGCTGAGGAAAGAGCTAACTACTGGGCCTCAAACTTTGATAGTGGGTGACAGAGCTGTGAATGATTTAAAGCACTTTTCCAGCAAAAAAACACCAAAGTGTTGTGTTTTAACAATGATATGGTGTCTGACATTTCTAAGAAAATTCTAAAGATCGCTGCTGAGCATCCCACAGCTAAATCTCTTGTCATACATACGGGAGCCCTCGATGTTGAGAAGCAGCAGCCAGAAGTGCTCAAACAGGACTTCATGAATCTGCTGAACAGACTCAGAGGTCTGAAACCTGTTGTTTATGTGAGCGGACCACTACCGACAGTCCGGAGAGGAGATGAGAGATTTAGCAGGCTGATGCTGCTAAACAGATGGCTCAAAGCTACATGTGCTGCTCAATCAATAAACTTTATTGACAATTTCAACATTTTTTGGGAACGCAGGCACCTCTTTAAGGCAAATGGAATCTTCCTAAACAGATCAGGATTGCTGCTACTGTGCTCAAACATTTTTTACTCCGTGCGTCAGACACCAGCCAGGGTCAGAGATAAAAGCCTAGGACATCTGAAACAACAACAGATTGCACAGCATGCTGGGGAAGAACTGTTACTGCCGGAGATAAGGACTGACCAAGGACAACAAGGAACCCAGGAAGAGGCTCCAACTACATCATCGCCTCCTGCCCCTCATCCAACAAACCACTGCCCATCTTCACCCCCACAACAAGAGGAGTGGCCTCCACTCCCAACAGGAGGATATTTTCAACCTCAACCAGCAGAAACCCCCCCCTAACTCTCCGCCCTCCCCAGCCAGTCTCTCTCCCTCCCCCACTCATCTGGATTTCACAGATGAGATGAAAAGGCGTGTCAACGCTGGAACAAAACTGACACCGTGCCGAAATCCCATATGCTTGCCAACTAGTCTTGTCTGTGCTGAAAATTCAGTTGTCTCTGATGTCTGATATGTGCCGGGTCCAGGCTTCAAAGCTAATATTAATGTTTTCAACCAGGAAAAGCCAGGGCCTGATGGAAACCAGGTAGCCAGTATCTCTGTCCTAATAGGCAACAGAAAAAGAAATTTGGCTATGTCAAGACACAGAAAGAAAAAGCCTTCAAATATAGTACATATTGTTTGTGAGCCACAAACAACTCCGGCTCACAAGGCAGGCAAAACTCCCCAAACATTAAAGATGGCTCTATTAAATATTAGATCTTTAGCAGGGAAGACATTTTTAATCAATGATTTTATTATTGAGCACAATCTTGATTTTATGTTTTTAACTGAAACTTGGTTAGACCAAAATAACAGTGCAGCAGTTCTCATCGAGTCGACCCCTCCCAACTTCAGTTTTATCAGTGAGGCCAGGGTGCAAAAGAGGGGGGGGGCGGTGTTGCAATTTTATTCAATGAATCGTTTCAATATCAGCAATTATCCTCTGAACATTTCTCCTCATTTGAGTACGTAGCTCTTCACCTGAAGTCCTCATCTCGAGTTGTGCTACTTAATATTTACAGGCCTCCTAAATACTGTGCAAACTTTTTTGATGATTTGAGTGAACTGCTGTCTATGATCTGCATTGATTTTGACTGTGTAATTATTGCTGGCGACTTTAACATCCATGTTGACAATCCCCAGGACAAAGGACTAAAGACCTGTGTCTCTTGACAACTTTGGGCTGGTCCAGCATGTAACAGAGGCCACACATGACAAAGCGCATACGTTAGACCTACTTATCTCCAAGGGTCTGAGTATTTCCAATGTCACAGTGTCTGATGTTGGCCTTTCTGATCATTCCTGTGTTTTCTTTGAGAGCACCGTCTCAGTGCAATCGACAGTTTTTACAGAGGTAACCAAAAAACGGTGTATTACTGAAAGCACCTCTGAGATGTTTAACCAGGCTTTCTCTTCAACACCAGCTCTGTCTTGGGGTTTAGTCGATGAGCTGATAGGTAGCTTTAATGCTAAAATTGTAAATATTATGGATGCCATTGCTCCAACTAAGGTGAAAGTGATCTCTGGTAGGAAAAAATCTCCATGGAGAAATGCCACACTGGTCAGAAATAACAAAAGAGAGTGTCGGAAAGCTGAACGCAGATGGCGAAAATCGAAACTTCAGGTTCATTATAACATTTATAAAGAGAAACTGTACACTTACAATTTACAACTGAGGAATGCAAGACAATCTTATTTCGCAGATATAATCACCAAAAACAGTCACAATACACGAGCCTTATTTGCTACTGTAGACAGGCTAACAAACCCTCGTGTGTCAGTAGCCCCTGAGTTACATTCTACCTGGGCCTGGAACAACTTTGCATCATTCTTTATAGAGAAAATCCAAAACATTAGACAAGCAGTTAGTGCCTCCACAGCAGGTTCAGGACATGTCCTGCGTCAGCGTAAAACCAATTTAAACACCATGACACAATTTAATCCTATCAATCGCAAAAACCTGGAGGACATTATACATCAACTAAACTCCTCCTCCTGCTGCCTGGATATTCTGCCTACAAGGTTTCTCAAAAAAGTTTCCCAGGTACTGCTGACAGATCTTTTATGGATTGTGAACTTGTCTCTTACGTCAGGCGTCTTTCCTCTGGCTTTAAAAACTGCTGTAATTAAGCCACTTCTAAAAAAGAGCAACCTCGACAAGTCACAAATGAACAGCTACAGACCAATCTCTAATCTCCCATTTTTAAGTAAGATCATTGAAAAAGCAGTTTTTCAACAGCTAAACAATTACCTAACAAAAAGTAACAGTTTCAATGTTTTTCAGTCAGGTTTTCGGCAGTATCACAGCACTGGGACAGCCCTTATTAAGGTGATTAATGACATCCGCTTAAGTACAGACAGCGGCAGGATGACAGTCTTAGTGCTGCTGGATCTAAGTGCTGCGTTTGACACAGTCGACCACAATATACTACTCAACCGACTGGAGAACTGGGTGGGACTGTCCAGCACAGTACTCAACTGGTTCAAATCTTACCTAAAAGACAGGAATTACTTCGTGTCTATAGGTAACTTTACGTCTGAGCAGACAGCAATTACATGTGGAGTTCCGCAAGGTTCCATCCTGGGGCCTCTTCTGTTTAACATCTATATGCTCCCACTGGCCCAGACTATTGAAAACAATAACATAAGTTACCATAGCTATGCAGATGACACGCAGATTTACATTACAATGTCCCCAGGAGACCATGGCCCTATACAGGTGCTGGGAAAGTGTATTGAACAGATAAATGAGTGGCTGTGTCAGAACTTTCTTCAGCTAAATAAAGACAAAACTGAGGTAATGGTTTTTGGAGCCAAGGAGGGGCGATTAAAAGTGAGCTTAGAGCTTCAGCCTCTACAGCTAAAAACCACAGACCAGGCCAGAAATCTGGGCGTGGTGATGGACTCAGAACTCAGCTTTGAAAAACACATCAAAGCAATTACAAAGTCGGCTTATTATCACTTAAAAAATATCTCAAGAATTAAAGGACTGATGTCTCAGCAGGACCTGGAAAAGCTCGTCCATGCGTTCATCTTCAGTCGGCTTGATTACTGTAACAGTATCTTTACAGGTTTACCTAAAAAAACACTCTGCAACTGCAGCTGATTCAAAACTCTGCTGCTCGAGTCCTCACTAAGATCAAGAAAGTAGATCACATCACTCCAGTTCTGAAGTCTTTACACTGGCTTCCTGTCACTCAGAGGGTAGATTTTAAAGTCCTGCTGCTGGTCTACAAAGCTTTAAATGGTTTAGGACCAAAATACATCAGAGACCTCCTGACTCAGTATATACCAACCAGACCACTCAGGTCATCTGGATCAGGTCTTTTATTTGTTCCCAGAGTGAAAACCAAACATGGAGAAGCTGCATTCAGCTTCTATGCTCTGTATATTTGGAACAAACTCCCAGAAAACTGTAGATCAGCTGAAACTCTCAGCACATTTAAGTCCATTCTGAAGACTTACGTGTTCTCAGCTGCTTTTGACTAAGTTCTTCTAACAGTTATTTTAAATCTTATTTTATGACAAACTCTGCTTCCCAACTTCTGTTTTTGATTCTTTTACTCTTCTGCATCCTTAAATTTTAATGATCTTTTTAATGATTTTATAAATGTGTTTTCTTTCTTTTTATAATTGTGTTTTATCTGCTGTTTTAACGTCCTTGTGAAGCACTTTGAATCACCTTGTTGTTGAAATGTGCTATATAAATAAACTAACTTTAACTTTAACTAACATCCAGATTAAAGAAACGAGGACAAAAATACTTCAAACTTCGATGATAGGCTCTGAGGTGTGATGGTTTCAGTTGAGGTTACCTTCTCAAACCGTGAGATCTTGTTTCCTTTGACGGCGGCATCCAGGATGAGGGGGGGACCGAGGCCAAAGATGTCTCTCAGTAGAGGGTTAAACTTCACCAGAAAGGAGAAAAACGATCAAAATTACAGATTTTTATTCAAAGGAGGAATGTGAATTTATCTGAATTAGACAGCTTAAAAAAAACACACCACTTAAATGTTTGCAGTACAGGTGTGTTAATGTTCAATAACTGGAGGGTTTTAACATTATTGCTGAGTGTATTTATATAAAATGAATCTAACAGAGACACTCATGGAGCACGTGTAGCTGTGTTCATTGTGTGTTGACTGGCTTTACATCTGGCATCCTCACAGCGGCTAACACCGGTGTTCTCTCCAGGTTTTAGTCTAATCCAGGACAGTCAAACTCATCTTAGTCCACGTTCCACATTAAAACCAGTCTGATCCCCAGTGGACCGGACCAGTGAAACCACAGCATAATAACCTATAAACAACCACAACTCCTAATGGTTCCTTTGGTTTAGTGCAGAAATGTTCACATTTAAGGACTTATCTTTTTACAAAACATCATGAACAACCTCAAATTTATGAAGAAAAATAAATTCAGTTTCATCAATATTCAGCCTCAGTTTATAATTTCCACATTACAACTTCCAGATCACAGAGTGTCTACAAAGGAACACAACATTTAGTCATCTGGAACTGAACCATAGAGGATTTACTGGAGGATCAGAACCACAAGAGTCAGACAAAAAAAACCCCCAAAAAAACAATGAGACAAAATGTTAGAAAAACGAGAAACAAAATGACAAAAAATTGAGACAAACAACATGAAACAAAACAAAAATGAGACAAAAAATTACACAAATGACATAAATGAGACTAAAAATAACAAAAGCAGAAAACAAAACGACAAAAAAACACAAGTTAGACCAAAAAAACACAAAACAACAAAAGCAAGAAACAAAACAACATGAAATAGGAGGCAAACGACAAATGTCAGATAAAAAAAGACAAAAAACAACCAAAACAGACAAAATATTACAAAAATGAGACACAAAAGAACAATGAACAATCCAGTATTTTACTTTATGATCAAACAACTTCTCATGGTCATGAAATTATTTTAAATTTATAGTTTTACTAATTTACAATCTGCAGTTAATGTCTTCTCTTCAACACCAGCTCTGTCTTGGGGTTTAGTCGATGAGCTGATAGGTAGCTTTAATGCTAAAATTGTAAATATTATGGATGCCATTGCTCCAACTAAGGTGAAAGTGATCTCTGGTAGGAAAAAATCTCCATGGAGAAATGCCACACTGGTCAGAAATAACAAAAGAGAGTGTCGGAAAGCTGAACGCAGATGGCGAAAATCAAAACTTCAGGTTCATTATAACATTTATAAAGAGAAACTGTACACTTACAATTTACAACTGAGGAATGCAAGACAATCTTATTTCGCAGATATAATCACCAAAAACAGTCACAATACACGAGCCTTATTTGCTACTGTGGACAGGCTAACAAACCCTCGTGTGTCAGTAGCCCCTGAGTTACATTCTACCGGGGCCTGCAACAACTTTGCATCATTCTTTATAGAGAAAATCCAAAACATTAGACAAGTAGTTAGTGCCTCCACAGCAGGTTCAGGACATGTCCTGTGTCAGCGTAAAACCAATTTAAACACCATGACACAATTTAATCCTATCAATCGCAAAAACCTGGAGGACATTATACATCAACTAAACTCCTCCTCCTGCTGCCTGGATATTCTGCCAACAAGGTTTCTCAGAAAAGTTTCCCAGGTACTGCTGACAGATCTTTTGTGGATTGTGAACTTGTCTCTTACATCAGGCATCTTTCCTCTGGCTTTAAAAACTGCTGTAATTAAGCCACTTCTAAAAAAGAGCAACCTCGACAAGTCACAAATGAACAGCTACAGACCAATCTCTAATCTCCCATTTTTAAGTAAGATCATTGAAAAAGCAGTTTTTCAACAGCTAAACAATTACCTAACAAAAAGTAACAGTTTCAATGTTTTTCAGTCAGGTTTTCGGCAGTATCACAGCACTGGGACAGCCCTTATTAAGGTGATTAATGACATCCGCTTAAGTACAGACAGCGGCAGGATGACAGTCTTAGTGCTGCTGGATCTAAGTGCTGCGTTTGACACAGTCGACCACAATATACTACTCAACCGACTGGAGAACTGGGTGGGACTGTCCAGCACAGTACTCAACTGGTTCAAATCTTACCTAAAAGACAGGAATTACTTCGTGTCTATAGGTAACTTTACGTCTGAGCAGACAGCAATTACATGTGGAGTTCCGCAAGGTTCCATCCTGGGGCCTCTTCTGTTTAACATCTATATGCTCCCACTGGCCCAGACTATTGAAAACAATAACATAAGTTACCATAGCTATGCAGATGACATGCAGATTTACATTACAATGTCCCCAGGAGACCATGGCCCTATACAGGTGCTGGGAAAGTGTATTGAACAGATAAATGAGTGGCTGTGTCAGAACTTTCTTCAGCTAAATAAAGACAAAACTGAGGTAATGGTTTTTGGAGCCAAGGAGGGGCGATTAAAAGTGAGCTTAGAGCTTCAGCCTCTACAGCTAAAAACCACAGACCAGGCCAGAAATCTGGGCGTGGTGATGGACTCAGAACTCAGCTTTGAAAAACACATCAAAGCAATTACAAAGTCGGCTTATTATCACTTAAAAAATATCTCAAGAATTAAAGGACTGATGTCTCAGCAGGACCTGGAAAAGCTCGTCCATGCGTTCATCTTCAGTCGGCTTGATTACTGTAACAGTATCTTTACAGGTTTACCTAAAAAAACACTCTGCAACTGCAGCTGATTCAAAACTCTGCTGCTCGAGTCCTCACTAAGATCAAGAAAGTAGATCACATCACTCCAGTTCTGAAGTCTTTACACTGGCTTCCTGTCACTCAGAGGGTAGATTTTAAAGTCCTGCTGCTGGTCTACAAAGCTTTAAATGGTTTAGGACCAAAATACATCAGAGACCTCCTGACTCAGTATATACCAACCAGACCACTCAGGTCATCTGGATCAGGTCTTTTATTTGTTCCCAGAGTGAAAACCAAACATGGAGAAGCTGCATTCAGCTTCTATGCTCTGTATATTTGGAACAAACTCCCAGAAAACTGTAGATCAGCTGAAACTCTCAGCACATTTAAGTCCATTCTGAAGACTTACGTGTTCTCAGCTGCTTTTGACTAAGTTCTTCTAACAGTTATTTTAAATCTTATTTTATGACAAACTCTGCTTCCCAACTTCTGTTTTTGATTCTTTTACTCTTCTGCATCCTTAAATTTTAATGACCTTTTTAATGATTTTATAAATGTGTTTTCTTTCTTTTTATAATTGTGTTTTCATCTGCTGTTTTAACGTCCTTGTGAAGCACTTTGAATCACCTTGTTGTTGAAATGTGCTATATAAATAAACTAACTTTAACCTCTCTGGAATTTTTACACTTTGAGGGCCGGATTGGACCCTCTGGAGGACCGCTTTTGGGCCACAGGCCGCATGTTGGACACTCCTGCTCTATGACTTCTATGCTGGAGGAGAGATAAACCTGAAGGACGACAAAACAGCTGCAGGTGAAGGTGAGCTGTCTGTCGGTGAAGCTGGCTGGGTCTAACCTGGAGTGTTTCTGCTGGTCAGAACTCTGCTCCTCCACTCCAGTCTGAATAGAAATTTCACCCTGCAGCTTCAGGAGGTCCTCACCTGGAGATGGTGTCTGACTCCAGACTCCAGGATCTCCTTGAAGGCATGGTAGATTCTTCTCCTCATCCAGCTGTCGATGTAAACGTTCTCCACACCAAACCTGATCTTCTCCTCTGTGAAGTCTTCGTTCTGCAGGAGAGAAAGACGACGTTAGAAACTGTTGAAGAAACTTGCTCCAGGAAGGACAAAAATACACAAGTAAACCCTTTTCCATCAGAATTTACAGCTCTACCAACACCTAACCCTGCTAAAACAGTTTCAAATCAGCTGCTGTGGAGCTTCACAAGGTGCCTTTACTCACGTACCAATATTAATGCAACAATACTAAAGAAAATGATTAAAAACACACTTTCCTCTGAGATATGACCCATCATACTGCTATATAATGCAGCACGTTAGACTGATAGAAACACATATTTTTCTGAGATAACCCATCATACCTCTATATAATGTAGCACCTCTCTGAAGATGGAGCGCTGCTTCCTCCTGTCATTTTTGGCTCGGTGTTTATTTCCGTCTGTTGCTAAAGTCTTCAGACATTCACACAGACTTTCACCGTCGTCCACCTCAAAATCCTATAAACACACAGATATACACCGAAATGACAAAGCTGTAGCAGAGAAACATGACATTAAAACAGAGATAAGTTTAAACCATAGATGCAGGGATCATGTTGGATGCTCAGGGGGTCTTTACACTACCGTTCAAAGGTTAGGGGTCATCCACACAATTCCATGTTTTCCATGAAAACATTAGCTAACACGATGTAGCATTAGAACACAGCACCAAAGGGGTCCAAAGAAAAGTCTGAGGAGCCACAAGGTGCATTTAATCTGCAGTAGATGATGTGTTTTAGTCGTGCTGGCTCACTGCATGGACGATTAGTCGGCTGGTCAGCCCCAGGTTTGGAGGAAATATCTCAACAACAGGATGAATCCCGCTCATTCTGGTGACCTACATGTTTATAGGACAGTTTGGCTTCAACTGAAACACCTCAAGAACCTTTGGAGGTTTTTATTGTGCCCTTCAAGATAAGTTTAATAAGGAAACACTATTAGACTGTACATTCTGGGCAAAGTTCAGGATAGTAGACTGTAGATTCTTGGTAAAGTTCAGGATAGTAGACTGTAGATTCTTGGTAAAGTTCAGGATAGTAGACTGTACATTCTGGGTAAAGTTCAGGATAGTAGACTGTAGATTCTTAGTAAAGTTCAGACTAGTAGACTGTAGATTCTGGGTAAAGTTCAGGATAGTAGACTGTAGATTCTTGGTAAAGTTCAGACTAGTAGACTGTAGATTCTGGGTAAAGTTCAGGATAGTAGACTGTAGATTCTGGGTAAAGTTCAGGATAGTAGACTGTAGATTCTTAGTAAAGTTCAGGATAGTAGACTGTAGATTCTGGGTAAAGTTCAGACTAGTACACTGTAGATTCTGGGTAAAGTCCAGGATAGTAGACTGTAGATTCTGGGTAAAGTTCAGACTAGTAGACTGCAGATTCTGGGTAAAGTTCAGGACAGTAGACTGTGGATTCTTGGTAAAGTTCCGGAGAGTAGACTGTAGATTCTTGGTAAAGTTCAGGCTATTTTACTACTTTTACCAAGACTCTACATCTACATATCTACACTACTAGAATAGTCATTTACCACATTAACAATGTCTGCGCTGGATTTATCATTCATTTATTGTCATTTTCATTGATAAAAACTGCTTTTCTTTCAGAAATAAGAACATTTCTAGGTAATCCCAAACTTTTTAGCAGCGAGTGTTTATGTGTTCTTCATTTTTCGTTTCAGTAACTTAACTGTCACTTCCTGTTCTTCAGTCCAAAGCCAATGAGCTGCTGGTTCTGGGCTTCATTTTCAAACCCTCCAAGAACTGGTTGTTTTTTCCACAGGACTCCCATCATTCAAAAACCACTTTCTGTCCTGAAGCTCCCTCTAGTTTCTTCTGAACTGGTGCTGATGACCACAGACAGGTTGTTTCACCTACAGACTGGAAGCTGATTAGGTCGATGTTCGTCTCATTTTCCTGCCGTTTAATGTTTTAATATCATCAGTTGGCATCTGCAAAGGGCAGTTAAAGTTCTGTGAGTCGGCTGTTGATATTAAAACACAATGACATGCAGGTTGACCTCAGTGGCTTTCCACACACGGTGGCTTCAGCTTCACGTCCGTAATGAAGCAGGTTTTTATTCTTTCAATTAGTCAGACTTCCTAGACTTTTATAAAAAAGTAGTAGTCCCAAAGTTATAGTTGGTTGTGTTGGTCAGGATAATTATTTCTATAATAATTGGAAGAGTTGGTGCTCATTTAGAATCAGTTTTTCTGGCTTTGAGTCGGTTTACTGGCTGTTGAAATGAGGGAACTAGTCCAAGACACGACAGCAGCTCTGAACTTTCAGTCTTGGTGGAAAAAGAAGTTCACCTCATCTATATCTCGTCCCAGCTCCACCAGCAGAGCGATGGTCTCTCCAACTGCAATCCTGTAGTTGACGTCGCTGCTCTGAAGACACGCTTGGAGTTTAGGGAGATGACTGCAGCAGAAACAGACAGAACCGCTGTTAGTTACACTGGTAGGCTCTGCTGGTGGACTTCTACTGAACATGGTGACCGAAGATACCATGAAATGAATGACTGTTAATGTGGTAAATGACTATTGTAGCTGTAAACAGCTGATTTTTAATGGAATATCTCCATAGGGGTACAGAGGAACATTTCCAGCAACCATCACTCCTGTGTTCTAATGCTACATTGTGTTAGCTAATGGTGTTGAAAGGCTCATTGATGATTAGAAAACCCTGCAGTTATGTTAGGACATGGATAAAAGTGGGAGTTTATGTCTGGGTGACCCCAAACTGTAGAACGGTAGTGTATGTTTTTAGTGTATTTTACCTTATTTTTACTTTATTTGTACCACATTTTCATTATAAATTTACTATATTTTACTGCATTTTTACTATATTTTAGTGTATTTTTATTATATTTTTACTATATTATGTAAGTACATGAATAAAAGTGGGAGTTTTCATGGAAAACATGGAATTTTCTGGATGACCCCAAACTTCTGAACAGTAGTGTATATTTTTAGTGTATTTTATCATATTTTTACTATTTTTATACTTTATTTTTTATTATATTTTTACTGTACTTTTACAGCATTTTTACTATATTTTACATTATTTTATAGTATTTTTACTATTTTTTAACTGTATTTTTTACAGTATTTTAAAAATATTTTACAGTATTTTTACTATATTTCACTGTATTTTTATTATATTTTTACTATATGTTACTGTATTTCGACAGTATTTTACTATATGTTTACTATATTATGTTATCACATGAATAAAAGTGGGAGTTTTCATGGAAAACATAGAATTGTCTGGGTGACCCCAAACTTTTGAACAGTGGTGTATGTTTGTCATAAAATGCCAGAACAATTTTAATTAAATAGTATAACTGCTACTAACGCTTATGTAATTTCCAACAGGTGCAACTTTTGCTAATAGTGAGAGAAAATACCACATACAGACAAATTGAAGGTTCTTCCACATCTGATAAAAACTAACATGAAGAAAGTTTAGAAGTCTTTATGTGCACCAAGTTTTCTCTTCCAGCTGATGATGTGTTTAGATTCGGACTACAGAAGATGTCAGTTACTGGTCTGTCTGAACTCCCTGATGAGCTTTAGTGTTTCTACAGTGGCAGAATAAATTATATTAAATATTCTGTGGGAGTAAACAATTGCTAAAACACGACTTAACAAATTAAACTACTAAAATAAAGGCAGCTTAGTGGGAAAAAGACATAAATGTCGACTTCAGATGCAAGAAAAAGGAGAATCTTAATCAATTAATTCATAAATAACATCAGCTCTAATCAGTTTGACTCACAGGTGGAGCAGCACCATCAGTCTGGAAGCAGGGCAGAGGGTGATCAGCAGCGACCAGGCCTGCAGGGCGGCGCTGTGGAGCCCTGAACTACCGGGTTTGGGCGTCGGCAGCGTTCCCTCTCTGTTGGGGTAGGAAGACATGAAGACGCTCTCCAGCAGCGCCAGAGACTTGATCAAGTCCTGAAAGGGAAAAAAGTGAGAAAAGTGAAGCTGTGGATGTAGAACTTCCTCATCAAGCCCCTGTAGATCTGTAGGTCAGTGTATTTCTAACTGTTTAAAGGGTTTTAGTGGGTTTATTTATTTGCAGTGATCTATACAGCTGTGAGATGAATGGTGAACATGAGAGGGACTTTCTGGTGTTACAACAAACGGGGTACAGCGTTTAATATTTTCTCTATTTTGTCTTAATTTCCTAATCTATCTTATAGCACACTGCTTTTCAACTCATTTAAAACCCATCTGATGAAATGTGAATTTTCTACCTTGTTAACAAGTTAATATGTTGTTTTTTAATGTGCAAGAAGACATATCTGGAGTAAAATAAGGAGTCAACTACATGGTTGAACATTTCTACTAATGATGGTTTATAAAATACAGAAAGTCAGACTTCATGGGTTTATATGTAAAAACACTGAAGAACCAATCATGTCAAAATGGAGCTGTTTTTGTCATTATTCCCCTTCACAATCTGTTTGTGGTTCCAACCTGTACTCCAGTATCATAATCTGCCTGTGTGCCCGGTAGTTTTACAGTTTCTGAGCAGTAAAAGGTTTTTAATGAGGTAGAGTTTGGGAGATCTAGAAGAAGCAGCAGAACAGAGTGACATCTGAGCCATTTTAAGGAAGAAAGTAAGATTTTCATGGAAAAAAGCTTCTAAATGTGAAACTTTGATCCACAGAGATGAGTTTTAAGTGGTTTCGTCACAAACCTAAGAGGGATGTAATCAGACATTAGATTCAAGTTTTTTATTTTCCATTTATGCTCAAACAGACAGTCTAGACACCAATAAAAATAGGACGTACAAAAATTTCTCAAACTAAACAGTACATCTGTGAACCAACATTAGACTTTTTTTCCATGTTCTAATATAAAATAACCGAGTAGACTCTAATATTCTCCTCACCTCTCCATCTTCAGCAGCAGAGACGTAGCAGCACATCCCTAAAGACCTGGCACACTGATGGACACACAGAGAGTCCGTTTACAGCCAGACAGCTATTTAAACTTTTAAAACTCCTCTACACACATCTAGAATTTAAACATTTAGGCAAGGAGATCACTGACTGCTAACACAGAGCAGAGAGATGCTGTACAGCTGTATAATAATAATGATAATTATGATTATTTCCTGCTCTCCTACAGCAGGTTGGAGGATTACTCACACTCTGGCGGGCTGCTATGCTGGCAGTGCCGTCCATCAGGATGGCGGTGAGGATCGGACGGAGCATCTTGAAGCCCTCCTCCGCCTCGCCTCCACCCCCCAGCTGGATGCAGAGCAGAGCGAAGACTGTGGCTGCTGCTGCCTGCTCCTCTCCGCTACCTGAAAACACAAGAACAAGTCTTTATTTCTTTTTTAGGATCATGACAGCTGCTGCTGGCAAAGGTGGGATTTAACGCCCACTAAGTAAGGATGTATATTCAGGGACACGAGGTAAAAGCTTCATTTCTGCTAAATGTTCATCAAGTTGGCACAAACCTAAACTAGAAAAGCCCTCAGAGAGCGCAGTCCTCCTCCAAGGCTGCTCATTCCCCCATATGGCAGAAATGCAGCATTTATTTATTAGTTACTGATGATCAGAAATCACGGCTTTATTTAATATAGATGTCCTCACAAACACAATGACCTGCGCTGAGTACAGGTGTGTGTTCTGCATGTGTACGTTATGTACGGATACTGGATCACGTGACCTAAATATGTAGCGGGTGGCGGGAATTGATGGGACTCAGAAACACCCCCACAATTTAATCAGTTGTTCCTTGTATCATTTCTGATGAATAAGTCCTGATAAGTCCTCAGTGGTGGATTTATAGTAGGATCACAATCAGCTGATGTAGTGTTCACTGGTTGTCATGGTTACAGTGACGCCGTGCCGCTATCTGGCAATGATACAGAAATCTTCAACTAATCTGTGGATCCAGACTATAAGCTGCATCACTGCCAAAATCTGATCACTTGGTCCTTGTGTCATTTCTGACCTTCACTGAAAATTTCATCCAAATCTGTTGGTCTGTTTTAGAGGAATGTTGCTGACAGACGGACAGACAGACAGACCTTTTTTCAGGCTTCTCTCCAGACTGTCGCTGACCGTCAGACGTCTTTCTGTCAGGAAGTCGTACAGCAGTCTGGAGGAGAAGGCCTGTCTCAGGGACTCCAGGGCTGCCAGACGAGTCTTTGTACTAAAAGACACAGAAAAAGACGACGACCAGCTAAGTGTTAAAGGACGGTTTGTGACAGTAATATTCCACTACAGTGTGGCTCTGGTAACCTTAATGTGTTCTTTTTATTGTACATAAAGGACAAACCTCACCTCTTATCCATCAGGTTGTCTATACACTGCTTCAGTTTGTCTTCTGTTTCTTCCTGGGCCGTCTGCTCATCCACCTGCTCACCTCCTGAGATGGATAAAAAACACACAAATCATTAACTGATCAATTATATTGACAACTTTATGACAGTTATAAGTGTAAGGCAGGGGTGTCCAACTGATTCTAGTCCAAGTTCCACATTCAGTCCAGTCTGATCTCCAGTGGACCGGACCAGTAAAACCACAGCAGAATAACATATAAATAACCACAACTCCTAATGGTTCCTTTGGTTTAGTGCAGAAATGTTCACATTTAAGGAACAATCTTTTTACAAAACATCATGACCAACCTGAAATTTATGAAGAAACATAAATTCAGTTTCATCAACATTCAGGCTCAATTTATCATTTCCACATTACAACTTCCAGATCACAGAAGCACAAAACATTCAGTCTCAGGTATCTGAAACTACTTTACTTTATGATGAAAACGACAAAAGTCAAACAAAAAAAGATACAAAAACAACAAAAACAAGACAGAATATCACAAAAACGAGACACGCAGTGACAAAAAAATGGGCCAACAACACAAACAAGACAAAAAAAGACAAAATGAGAAAAACGAGACAAAAAGGAAACACCAATGACAAAACTCAGACAAAAAAATCCCCACAAAAAACATAAAAACCAGACAAAATATTACAAACAAGAAACACAAAACGCCGAATGAACAATCTTGTATTTTACTTTCTGATCCAAACAACTTGTCATGGTCTAGAAATGATTTTAAATTTATAGTTTTACTAATTTACAATCTGCAGTTAATGTCTTCGCTGGAATTTTTACACTTTGAGGGCCGGATTGGACCCTCTGCAGGACCACTTTTGGCCCACGGGCCGCATGTTGGACACCCCTGCTTTGAGGCTTTAGAAGGTGTAGAATATTTTTTTATCGTCTCGTCACAAAGAAGCTGCAAACTGACCACTCCATGTATTAAAAAGCACCTAATTAAATGATTAATTTAATCTATCAGCACTACAAGAACTACTAAACTATAAATACTGAGGAGCAGCACTAGTTTTGGATGAATGAATTAACCAAATACAAATAACTAAAATCCATCAGGAAAACCATCATCATTTGAAGCTCTCTGTGTAACATGTAATTTTCTGTCCTAACCTGTTCCTTCCTCCAGAACTGAGGTGGTTTCGCTGGTGCTGCTGTAGTGGCTGAGGATGTCAGATGCCACATCATCATCGCTGGCCGCCAACTCGCCCTTCAGCCCATTCTTAACCCCTGGAGGGATGAAAAGAAAGGAATTAGAAACAAAAAGAAAGAAAGAAAGGAAGGAAAGAAAGAAAGAAAGAAAGAAAGAAAGAAAGAAAGAAAGAAAGGAAGGAAGGAAGGAAGGAAGGAAGGAAGGAAGGAAGGAAGGAAGGAAGGAAGGAAGGAAGGAAGGAAGGAAGGAAGGAAGGAAGGAAAGAAAGAAAGAAAGAAAGAAAGAAAGAAAGAAAGAAAGAAAGAAAGAAAGAAAGAAAGAAAGAAAGAAAGAAAGAAAGAAAGAAAGAAAGCAGAGATACCGGACATATAAAGAAAAGAGAGCCCAGCCTGTGTTTATTCAGGCTCTCTATAAAGTCTCTTTAATGGCAGTTGATCAGATATCTTAACTGGATATGTTTTATTGTAATCAGTGTTTATCAAAGTTTGTAATCACAGTAAAATTTTGTGTTTCGGGTATCCTGTTGGTGAAAGAGATACTGTTAAATGAAACTCGATGTTTTCATCAGATGTTCTCTGTCGCCCACTCCTCCCTTTATCCAACACTGTCCCTGTCTCTATAAATTTACTGTTCCATGAACTGAAGGACGTGACTGTGGATCTCTTCCATACTCTGCAGTTTCACTGAGTCTCCACATCCAATTTTGTCTCAATAAACCATGATAAACATTGTGCCTTCTCTTGAGTAGTAGCCATTTTTTAGGGTTTCATTTAACAGCACCTCTTTCACCAACAGGATACCTGAAACACAAAATTTCACTGTGATTACAGACTTTAATAAATTACAATAAAACTAATCTGGTTCAGATATCTATCCACTTCCTTTGTAATAAATTCTTAAAATTGTAAAGAGACTGTATGGAGACCCTAAATATTGTTTTATAAAACCTGATCTTCATGTTTTGAGTCTTTTCTTTGGGTTATTGAGCCTAAATGTGAATGAATGAAGTTAACACACAGCAGCCACTATTATCTCCATATAAATATCTCTATTATCTCCATGATCAGCTGCTCTGGATCACACTGAGCTGTCTGTAATGTTAGAACCAACAAGCTCACAGCCAAACTATGTCAGAGTATAAAAACAGCCTGTAGGTGAAGGGTTAAATCAGGAGAGTTGAACTAATTCTAGTCCAGGCTCCACATCCAGTCCAGTCTGATCCCCAGTGGACCGGACCAGTAAAACCAGTAAAACCAGTAAAACCACAGCATAACCACAACTCCTAATGGTTCCCTTGGTTTAGTGCAAAAATGTTCACATTTAATAAACTATCTTACAGAACATCATGAACAACCTGAAATTTATGAAAAAACATAAATTCAGTTTCATCGACATTCAGCCTCAGTTTATCATTTCCACATTACAACTTTCAGATCACAGAGTGTCGACAAAGGAACACAACATTTAGTCATCTGGAACTGAACCACAGAGGATTTACTGGAGGATCAATATGAGAAAAATGTGATTTAAAAAGACAAAAAACAAGACAAATTATTACAAAAATGAGACACAAAACAACAAAAGCAAGAAACAAAACGATAGAAAATTAGACAAACGACACAAAACAAAACAAAAAAGACCAAAAGTTTGACAAAAAAGTTACAAAGCGACAAAAATGAGATGTCGCTGGGATGCCGTTTCTTCTCCTTCCACCGACACAGAGGACCTGCTGTCCTCACTGGTAATAACTACAGGAAGCTGTAGAGGAGGAAACGCTCGGTCATCTTTTTACTGCCACCAGGTGGTAAAGCTCAGCTAACCCTCAGGTTCCTGCTGGATCAGGACTTTCTACTGTTGGAGGGATTACTGAAGACCAGAGAGGCCGGTCGCTGGTTCATCCTCTCACTGCAGAATCCAGAATGTTTCTGTCCAGGTCAGCCCGGACAGAGGAGGTAACCCAGAGGTCAATCAGACAGGAGCCATGCTGAACGGGCCTTCTCTGTTAGAACATCAACTTAAAGCTCCTGTTGTCCTGACCTAAACATTCGCACACATGTCCATAGCATAGGATTTTGGTTGATTTTTATGTGAATGTTCTTAAAGAAAATATTAGAAGTCTTACTGATATATATGGAATCACTTTAGATATTTTTAGGATTTTTTTGGAAGATTTTTACTCATTTTTTGAAAATATTTACAAAAATGTTCTTGCCAAATCTGGGGGATTTTTTTTTAAATAAAACTTTTAAGGGATTACTGGAATTTTCTTCCTGAAGGTTTTGCAAATTTTCTGAAATTTGGGGAATTTCTTTGCTGAATTTTTGGATTTTTTTCATACAAGGAAACAATATTTTTTGGTGTCCATAAGTGTGGACAACAGGCGGGTTAACTAATATATGTTTAAAAGTGGCCAAAAAATAAATTTAAAATCTGAGAAAAAGAGATTAGTCTGTCAGAGGTTACCTTTCTGTTTTATGTGTAATATTTCATTATCATGTGTGACAGTATTACCTCAGCATCATTGTCAGCATTACTTTTATGTTTTATTCCAGTCTTACTTCTATCTTGCTTATTTTATTTCAGTATCGTATTATATCTTATTGTTTTTACTTTCTAGCCGCTGCTTTTCTTCTAGGAGCAACATCTGGAACAGCAGCTTTCTTCAGGATTAATAATGTTTTATCTTCATTCTGTCAAACAAAACAAAACTAAATCCAGTTTTTATTCTTACCAGAGAAATCTGAATGCCTCCCTGATGTGTTTTCTGATGGAATATTCACATTTCTTTTAGAGAACAGCCTGCAGGTTCTCTCACATAAACCCTCTGAAGGCAGCAGAGATAAAACCTCCATCAGTCACCAGTTACCAGTCAGCATCCTTCAACTACCAGCCGCTGTGCAGTCTCCTGTCCTGCAGCTACACAACTACATCTACACGTCTACATCTCCATCTCCATCTCCTCCCCTGCAGCTACAGCTCTTCCCACACTAACCGCCCACGTCCAGGTCAGCCATGTTCAGTGAGCTCCCTGAACGCCTCACGTGTCATCTCCACTTCACTACTTCATACCTCCACAGCGATCATTCTCACTCTTCACCCGTCACCGAGTCTCTGGAGTAGAGGCTGACGGACCAATCAGATCGCTGAGCCACAGGGGGTGGAGGTTCTTAGAGCCTCCACATGGAAGCACAAGTTCAAGATGCAGGACACCGAGGTCCACCAAGGAAATAAACCTTCCTGCTCACTGCAAGCATTTAGCAGCATTTAGCCGGGTCCACGTTACAGTTCAGAACCTCAGGCAGCGTTTCAATGATTCATTCAACAGTAAATGATCGCTTAGTGCCTTAAATCTACCATCCACTTCCTGTTAAACCAGTATCTGGCTGCTGCTAGTTTCCCACCATCGTGTGCCAGCCGGTGGAAATGGGTTGGAGTGTTAAAGAATTAGTTTAGGAAGAAATATTGTCCATTAAAATGTTGAAACATGTTCTAAAAGCTGATTAGCGACTGTCACTGTTTCCCACAATTTCATCGCAACAAATACACTTAAAACATCCCAACTGTCATCACATTTTTTTCAGAAAAGCTGCTGCGACTTCAGACATTTTAGGGAGAAACAATCTGGGAAAATGCCCTGAAATCCTGGAGGGATGAATTAGGACACTCGACTGTTTATGTGACTGAGATTGATCAGTTACATTAATGCTGCTGTTCTTCTTCTCTACCTTCTTAATACTTCACTGTTCTATCACTTTTATTGTCCACTAAGGTCCATATCTTAAAGGATTGTTGTTTTCCAGACTGTTTCAGGTTAATCTGTGGCTGTATTCTGAGTTAGTTGCTAGCCGTTAGTCACTTTGAGAGAAGCTAGTTTTCTGTTATGTGGTGACGTTTTGTGTTTCTACTTCAGTTTCTGCAGTCTCTGATTGAGAGATAATTCTGAGAGGAGCTGAAGCAGAGCATTTAGTTTATCAATAAAAACACAGCCACCGATAATCTGAAAACATATCGGCCTTCATAACTGACCAGACCGATAATTGTTTATCCCTAATTTACACAACTTTACATACCTTTAAACTCTCTGATTCCTACATTACAGCCAGGGTTGGACAGAGTTTCTGATTCCACCTTCAGATCAGATAATTAGTCTCCTGCTGTAATTAATCTGTTTTAGACGACTTTTACTCCTACTCTGGTGCTTTGGTACTGCTCTGGTTTTTTACTTATGTTTAATTTCTTTTACTGTTTTATCTAACATTTTGTGCATTTTATTTAGTGAAGAACTTTCTAACCCCAGTTCTGAAAGGTTCTGTGGAAAATATGACCTCTTATTGCTCAACAACAAACACATGGAAGCAGGTTAAGAAAAGCCACAAAGAGCAACGAATGATTTAGAGTCAGGATTTTCATTCTAAAGTCAGTAAGTGTTAGAAGGAGAGGGTTGGTGGTGTAGGTGTGATTTTAAACTCTGACTGGAGTCTGAAGATCAGATGGTGATGAAGGTGACTGTCAGCAGCCTCCAGTTAGTGGAGCAGTTCTAGTAGACGAGGAGGTCAGATGTACTGAAAAGTTCTGCATATTTCTGTGATTTCTGAATTAATCCCAGCAGGAAGGTGGAGTGTTAAGTCATGATGTTCAAGAGTGACATGCATGAAGACTCTGTGGTGAAGTGAGTCGTATTAAAGGTTTTTAGAGCAGCTGGGAGGAAATAAAAGGTCAGTTTAGCATCTAAATATCTGCTGGGTTTACTGCATGCACCGCTGTGAGGTTCAAGAGCTTCTGAAGGAGGCTTCAGCTGGACGGTAGGCTGGAGAGTCGGAGGAGTTACCTTTCAGCGGCGCTTTAGCCGACAGCTGCAGCTGAAGAACCTCCTGACGAAGAGAGCCTGAAGATGATGGATGAACGGATGGTGGAGATAGAGCAGGAGAAAAGGTGGACGGATGTTTGGATGGATGGAAACAAGGAATGGCCATGATGAGGAAGAAAACATCACAACGAGGTGAGTTTCTCATTTAGGACATCATGTACTGCAGATTTATTACCAATGCTGCACAGAACTTCTCTTCTTTTCAGGGGTCACCACCAGAAACCATCTGACTCCATCTAACTCCATCCTCTGGGCTAAATTCATGTCCTCTTTCACTACATCCACAACCCTCCTCTTTGGTCTTCCTCTGCATCCTTCTACCGACATATTCTCTATCCCTCCTGAGTCTTTATCTCCAGAACATCTAACATGTGCTGTTCCTCTGATGGACTCATACCTGATCCATCCTGGTCCCTCCCAAAGAGAAACTCAACCTCTAACCCAGTGTTTCTCAAACAGTGGGGTGCGAGCGACTGGGAGAAAAAGGTCCGTCTATGTGGAACTAATTAGCTGAACTGTTGTTTTAACGTCGGCCTGTTTTTTGTGGCACAAAAAATGCGCTGGCCGTTATGCCTGTCCATACTTGTGTACTTGGCAAATACTGACTACCAAGAACGGGACAACGTATCGTTAAGATGCAGTTGGAACACCAGCGTACTTGATCACGTCACCACCTCAGCTCTACTCTGATTATTTTTACCAGGGGTATCAAACATATCGCCCGCGGGCCAAAACTGGCCGGACAGATGGTCCATTTCCGCCCGCAGGACAACTTTGCAAAGGGTAGAAATTCCAGAGAAGACATTAACTGCAGATTGTAAATTAACAAAACTATAAATTTAAAATAATTTCTAGCCCATGACAAGTTGTTTTGATCATACAGTAAAATACTAGATTGTTCAGTTCCAGACAGCTGTGACTGAATGTTTTGTGTTTTTGTAGATAAACTGTGATCTGTAAGTTACAATGCATGTGTAAATGATGAACTGAAGCATAATCATTATCATAGTGATCATAATGTTTTGTAAAAAGGTAGTTCATTAAACGTGAGCATTTTCAGAATGCATTTTTTTTTAAACTAAAACAAAGGGGAAAAGTTGGAGTTGTGGTTATTTATAGGTTATTATGCTGTGATTTTACTGGTGGGGCCCCCTGGAGATCAGATTGGGCTTCATGTGGCCCCTGGACTAAAATGAGTTTCACACCCCTGATATCTCCTGTGAAAAACAACAAAATGGAACCAGATCAAATAACACAGTATAAAAAAGTAATGGGGTTGGGGTGCGGAAGTTTTTTGTCCTCCGAAGGGGGGCCTGGCAGAAAAGATTAACCTCAGCTACCTCCAATCTCTGCCTCCTGTATTTTCCAGAGAACATTCATCCTTCTGCAGGAGAGATCCATAATCAACCAACTTTCCCATGCTCAATATAACCAGACTCTTTCCTAACTGACTCACACTCTGGATTATCGTTGTTCTAGTGCAGTGTTTCTGCAATCCATCAGTTTACTTTCAGTTCATTTTCTGTTCATCTTTCTTGTTATTAGTCTACAGTTTACATGTTGTACTTGTGTTATTTTATTTCTTATTTGTAGACACTTCACCCAAACACTTTTAGAAACTTGCATTTTGGATTCTTTGTTATTTCTATTTTACTCCTAACCTCTGTGTAATTCTGTATATTCCAGTAACCTGTTTATTATACTCTGGGATCAATAAAGTAGATCTGATCTCTCCACGGTTTTCTAACCCTCTCCTTTCATTTTTTTGCTGATAAAGCTGCACAGACCTTCACCATGCCTTTATGTTCCTCCTGATCTAGAGCAGATAAACCTGCAGACAGCCTCTACACTGCCGGACTCCTGGGAACGTGGAGCTCCAACCTCTAACCAGCACATGGAGGTCAGCACCTGCTACTGTACAGACAGAAATAAACTCCTGAAACTACAGTCATGTGGAAATGAACCGGGAGACCCTTTAACAGCATGCTGCTAGAAATAACACCTGGTTAACCTGAGTTGGTATGAACACACTTTACATCTATAAATACCACATGGTTGAACCTGAATATAGCTATAAATACCCTGAGGTGAACCTGAGTCCAGCTGCAGCATGGCTCTAATGGAGATCTGCATGTAAACACGTGGATGCTTCACTATTTTAGGAATCTGTGCTCCATTAAAGCCAATAAAGAGTGTTTTCTGTAAAAATGTGCAAAGCTGCGAGGCTGATTTCCACCTGGATGAAAAAAACAAAAACCTGCTAAAGTTTGAGGAGCAACAGGCTGTTTGTGTTAGAATCCATCCGCTAACACGGAGTGGATTTCAAGCTGTCATTTAACTCCTGTTAGTTTTAAAACGCTGTCATTTACTTCCTGTTAGTTTTTAAAGCTCTGTCATTTCCTGCTGGTTTTATTTTTGTTTTCCAGAAGATAAATGGTGGCTACCTACCCGGCTTACTGGAGCCTCGTTTCCCTTTTTTACTCCTCGGCATGTCGCCCTGATCCAACAGTCCACAGCACGGCTAGCCGGTTAGCAGCTAAAATTAGCCCGCTCCGGTCCTCCGGTTAGCAGCTAAAATTTGCCGGCTCCTGTCCTCCAGTCCTCCGGTTAGCAGCTGAAGTTAGCCCGCTTCGGTCCTCCAGTCCTCCGGTTAGCAGCTAAAGTTAGCCCGCTCCGGTCCTCCAGTCCTCCGGTTTTCAGCTAAAGTTAGCCCGCTGCGGTCCTCCAGTCCTCTGGTTAGCAGCTAAAGTTAGCCCACTTCAGTCCTCCGGTTAGCAGCTAAAGTTAGCCCGCTCCGGTCCTTGGGGTCTGACAGCCGGTATGGAGGTGGCAGGAGACCACGGCAGGCTGGTCCCGGTGGTCTATATCTCCAGCTGGGTTACAAAGCCGCTAAAATGCCCCTTTTCTCCGGACTCGTGTCGCCGCTCCGGGTGTTTCTAGTTACCGAGCCGAGCTCTCCTCCACCACCCGGGATAGAGAGCTAAAGTCCGGCCTTCCGGCGGGCTCCAGGCCGTATTATCTGTACCTGTCCCCGGGTAGTCTGTACCTGACGCCGGGCTGAGATGGGAGGTGTTTGGGACGGAGTTGTGAACACGCCGCTGTCTCCAGGTCCACCATCTTCTCCTCGGTAACGAGTAGCCGGGGTTGCCAGGTCCGACAGCTTCTCTAGTGAACCGACCTGTAGCCGGCTTGCCAGGTCAGCTCTGCTAGATCCCCCGTTTACAGTGGGCTGAGCGGCAGCCGGTGGTTTTTAACGGAATAAAATAGTTTTAAGTCGATCATACAAAAATATTTTTTTCTACTAATATTCCTCCGTAATTTAACAATAAATGTGCAAGTGTGACGTATCTCAGGCCTGACCACTGGATCTGAACGATTTGGGACAAAGAAGACTGAAAAAAAACAATTTTTGAAGATGAATATATATATTTTTTTAAAATAGGTTGTTTCTACTAATATTACTCCGGTTTTTTTAAATATAAAAAGGGCAAATGTGACGTATCTCAGGCCCGAAAACATTGAAAAATTAAGTCCTTAAGGGAAAATAAAAACAAAAAAATTCTAAGTTGATTACACATAAAGATTGTTTGTTTCTACTAATATTTCTATGTATTTTAAAAAGAAATGTGCAAATCCGATATATCTCAGGCCCAAAAGCGCTGAAAAACGAAGTCCTTAATACGTCACATTTGCACGTTTCTATTTACATTACAACAAAATATTAGTTGAAACAACCTATTTGTATAATCGGCGTAACACTGTACAACCCAAATATAGAAAATTAGGAAAAAAAAAATATATAAAAGAAATAAAACTGATATTGTATTTCTGCAACAGTGTGTTTTACAACATTTAAGGACTAATTCAACTCTTATGATGCAGTTATAATGTGCCAAAATGTGATTACAGAACAAAATTCTCACATACTTTCAGACAAAATTTATGCTGTGCCAGAGCTATATCGGCCGTAAACTGAATTTTGGAACAAGTCAAATTTGAGACCAATACTGAGAAAATCTCTTCTTTTTTATTTCCATCCATGTGGCTCTAATCCCGTCTAACCCCGCTGATGATGGACCACAGCAATGTGAAGGAAAAAATCCCGAATATTCAACATTTATGTGATCTTACTTCCACATTACTGCTCATTATAGTGGTACAATATTAGCAGACCAGAGACAAATAGATCAGACATCTGCTTTATTAAAGAAAAGATATTATTTGAATCAAATAGAAAATATTATTTACCCTGTTTACATCAACATTCAGATGAAAATTAAAGCCCACACTCACACACAGCAAAGCTTCAACCCATAAATCAGTAGCGTTATTTCTGTAGACACACAGAAGTCCAAAATTAAATTTAAAAAAGAAATTAAATATATAAGTAATGTAATTACAGCTAAAGTGTCATTAAGATTTCAAGTAAGACTATTATCATACCACATGTAGTGTAAACTTCTCTTTTAAAGTTAGACTTGTTATTATACTGTGAAATATCTGAGAAACTGTTTAAGGTTTTGACTAAACCAAGAGCAAAAATAACAAACTGACCTGACAGGTTTGTTGGGAGGATAACAAGCCGACCCTGTTCTATTTCCCCGTATATATTTATATAGTAATACCTGCTTTATCAAGCTGTTTACAACTATAGTATTCAATGGCAACCAGAAGACTTAAAAAAAAAAGCAGATTTGTGATGGTTTAACATCAAAAAGGCAGTTTGAAATCTTGTTTTGGTCCAGTGGTGACAAATAGGAATTATATCATGTTTATTCTATGATATAAAGTTAATTAAATACTAGCATTTAATGGAACTACAGACTCACTTTAGCAGTTTTGGCTAAATGTGCAGCGAGTTGTTTCAGTTTAAGCTGCTTATAAACTAGAAAACTACTGGGTCTATGAACCGTGTTAATATAGCATCTATTAACTGCATCTATAAACTGGAATCTCACATTCTCACATTACTGCTGGGAACTGATGCATCTTATGTGTAAACTGCTGATGATTCTCTACACATCCATCCACTGGTGGAACCATGGTGATGGAACCATGGTGATGGAACCATGTTGATGGAACCACGGTGATGGATCCACGGTGATGGATCCACGGTGATGGAACCACGGTGATGGAACCACGGTGATGGAACCATGTTGATGGAACCACGGTGATGGATCCACGGTGATGGAACCACGTTGATGGAACCACGGTGATGGAACCATGGTAATGGATCCATGTTAATGGAACCATGTTAATGAAACCATGGTAATGCCAACATGCTATTCTTAACCAGAATACTGACACAGTGGTTTCCAGAGTCGTTGTATTATTTCTGACTTCCTGTTCTTTAATCCTGTTTATTCTGCTCTAAACTTTATACCCTTAATGTGCTGCACACAGATTTTATTGCATTTAGGTTTATAGTTTTGGATTGTTTTCTCTCACCAGTGAAAATCTGTTGACTTTATATTGGTGTTGCATTGCTGGAGGCAACCAGAAGGGGGCAGCATTGATAAATATAGACCTTTGTAAAGGACCGTCTGAGTGCATCTTATCCAGAATAGTAGTTGGTGGGAACGAAGGGCATCTTGGTGATGGTGGCCGGTACTGCTTTCTTCCTGACCTCCACCTGGATGTCTGTTCCGTTCTTAGCAAACGCTGCGTCCACGTAACCCATGGCGACGTTCTTCTTCAGGCAGGGAGACGGGCAGCCACTGGTCACCTCACCTGGAGGAAATAAACAGAAGTATTTCAGAGGAAATCTAGATGCAGTTTCTGACAAGAACTTCAGAGGAAATCCAGCATGGAGAATTGAGAGGACTCTATTGGCAGAAATGGACTTTAGGAGGGTTAGGGTTTGGTTTTCATGAGTGTATAATTACTGGTAACTACAAACTATTGAGTTTGTCTAGATTCTCAGTCATCCAGGTACTGGTAATACTAAAAGCATCAATAGAAGGCAACTGGACTCTTTTTGGTTCTTGAAGACATTCATCTCTCATCCAAGTGATTTTTTTAGATATATAGCAGGTATCTGAGAAACTTCAAAACTGGTCCAGCCAAAGGATAAAACACCCAAACAGAAGCTGAGCAACATTATATATGTAGACCAACGTATCGAGGAGAGCAGGACCTTTGTTTAGGTTGAAGATGGCAATGATCACTGTCTGGACCAGAAGACAGATGGGTTGAGAGGACTGATAGAAGCCACGTATGTTAAAGTGGAACAGCCATCTTCTAGGTCCTTATGATCACTCCCCAAAGTTTCACTGACATTAACACCTCTAGTCGTTCCTGACTTGGCAGTTTCATGTAGTTCTTGGTTTGTTTATGGACCATTAGACATGTGAGTCGGGCTCACTGTATAAATCTGGAACCAGTTAGAAAAGAAGTCCAGCTGACTTCTAATGAAGCCGTCAGGATTATGAATTGTTGTGTTTTCGTTAGCTCAGGATAAATCCTGCATTTCTACATGAAGAGGGAATGAGTGTCTGTTTCTATAGTAACCCTGAATGATCAAACCAGACTATGGTTCTAGAGAGAACCTTTCCTATTTTTACATTGAAGTGACATTGTTGGTTCTCCTACATGCTTGGAAGAGTAAGAGTTGATTTATTTGGTTGCAATCTGTAATCTCACCACCAGGTGTCACAAAATTCTGTACACTGGTCCTTTAAGATGGAGTCACAATGAAGCCTTTTAATAGAAACCTTAACGAGGTCTTATTCCCTCCTTCAGCTACTCTCTGAGCAACGCACAGACTTATTTATTTAATCAATCAGTCATTTATGCATCCATTTATGTGTAATATTTTAATATAATAATATTTTATATTTTAACTGCCCCCTGGGGACAAATAAAGTTTTCTGAATCTGATGTGCTTGAAATCATAGAATATGACTTTAGTATGCAAAATATCATGCACTAGTCTTCACTGTAAAGTTAAGTATGGTGTCAAACTAATGTTAAAAAAAAATCTAATTTATCTTTACGTTTTACAACTGAGGTGTGTTGGATCTGAAAATGTTCAACCTTTTCAACCCCTGGTGGTCTCATAAAGACACTCTGATACACAATAAAGCTGTTATTATTTCTAGACGTAGTGATTTTAAATATTCCATATCTTTATGTTTGTAATGGCATGTTGAGGTTTTCTAGTTTTGGTTCTAGAATTTGGGGGGGGTTTTTTGGAGGTTTTATAAATAATATGAATTCTACTTTATTTCAGTTTTTATTTTCCTCCACTGTTATTTTTAATCCAGAGGACCCCCCCCCCGGTGGTTTCCTACCTATGACTGTGCCGTCAGGGCTGAGGATGGGAGTATGCTGACGGACCGGAGGACCGGAGGACATCAGGCCCACTCTCTTTCTGTCCGTCTTGGCTTTGATCTGAGGTAGGATGATGTTGGCGCCGGGGAAGTCTTTGGTCTTACGCCTGCGCTTTCCTGTGTGAAAAAAGGCAAAGTGATGGTGTTAACAGATAGAAAAAAGGACAGATGCAAAGAACAACATCCTGGAACACATAAATGTCTTTTTAAAGTGTTGTTTTTAGCAAATTTGATGAGAAATGATGGAAAATAACACAAATAACACATGTAAAACCAATGTTCATGTGTGTTCCACCTCTGCCTGCTACAATAAAAACAATGAATGAGTGTTAAAGTCTCACCTATGGTCCAGACCAGGGTGGCCTCTACAGGTGTGGTGGTCTCGTCGATGTCGTTGCCATAGAGACAGAGCCCTGCCTCCAGCCTCAGACTGTCTCTGGCTCCCAGACCGGCCAGCTTCCCCTCCCCGTTGGTCAGCAGCTTCTCCGTCAGTTCAACCACTCTGCCTTTAGGCACCGAGATCTGAAACACAGACTGGAGAGCTTCACCTTCATCCAATAATGTTCTAAAAATGCATATTTAACTGAAAGAAATCACAGTTTGTTGAGGGGAAGTCATCAAGTAATGATTAAGTTTAGTTCTTAGTTTTGCAGAACTCGAGATGTTTACAGAAGATGATTCATGTCAGTCTTTGCTGCTCCGAGTGAAAAGAAGATAAAGAAAATAAAACTCCCACCATCCCTGTGTTAGACAAAGAGATTCACCCACATCCTCCCTGCTTCCTACAGAGGACTACAGAGTGGGCCGATAGATTCATGCAGTAAATCTTTAATCAGGAATTCCTCACATATCTGGTCCTGTTCAGCGGTGTTACTAAGCGACGCATCGCCTTACTGAAGGAGGAACAACAAGAGAAAAATGTGAAGGTGACTGAATACTCGAAAGATAAACTGAATTTTACCAAATATGAACACAGCTTTTGGCCACTGTGCTTTAAACCCAACTATTAAATCCTATCAGATTCATCTTATGAGTGGACAAACATCAGTACAAGTTCTACTTTGGTCCCTCCAGGATGAAATATCTCTACAACTACTGGATGGATTCCCAAGAAATTGATCTTTACCTTTACCTCTTCATGAGGTTTGTTGTTTGGAGAGAAATGTTTAGTTGGACTGTTGAAGGGTGGTACTATCATTTATTCCCTCTCTAGCATGATTTGTACCATATCTGGTGATCTGTTCATCTCCTGCCATCATCAGGTCAGATTTTAACATCTCCAAACCTTTGATATCAAATATTTGAAAACTGTAAGAACATAGACAGAATGTCGTAATTTCGGAAGAATAAACCTTTAAATTTATAAAAACTTTAACACAAAGTAGTATTTTGAGTGGAGTAAACCTTGAAAACTACAACTAGTTGAACAGAACATAGTATTTTAGGTGGACTAAACCCATTAATTTATAAGTACGTGGACACAAAGCAGGAATTTGGGCAAATAAACCTTTAAAACTAGAACTACTTGGATGAAATGTATTATTTTGGGGGAATAAAATTTAAAAACTATGAGTACATAGACAGAATGAATTTTAGGTGGAATAAACCTTTAAATTTATAAGGACTTGGTCATAAAGTACTATTTGAGTGGAACAAACCTTGAAAACTACAAGTAGTTGAACAGAATATAGTATTTCAGGTGGATTAAACTCATAAATTTATGGGGACTTGGATACAAAGTAGGAATTGGTGTAGGATCCACCAGCCATTATTACACAGTGGAACAGGATAAGAGCAGATTTTTGTCTGTCCCGTTTCTGCCCTGGGTTTAACACCTTCACAGGCACAGAGTGGAGATGAGGTTGGCTTTGATCAGTGGAGCAGAGATGCCAAGACATTGCAAACAAGACGCTTTCCAGATCTGGCATGAGGATGCAAAGTAACGAATCAGCAGGAAAGCACCAGATCAGACTTTAAGGGATTCCCCTACACAGACCTCCGGGATGTAAATTAAGCTGGTTTAAACCCCCAGCCACTATCAGGACCAAATGGCCACCAATACACATTCAGACTGATTCCTGAGCCATTGAATGGGGGCTCAGGAACCTGGATGACAACTTCAAAGACATTCCACTCACTGACAAGGAACTCTGGACTCAAATCAGAACCAACAATGACAATCATCCCACAATTCTGGACTCAGCTCCTTTTCATGTACATCCATTTCACAGAACAAGTGAACTTTTCAATAACTTCATGATCAACCTATGTATTGCCTCGCCTGTAATCTTTTATTTCTCCTGATTGGTATCAACACAATACGTCTTAACATGTCTGCCACTCACATGGCATGGTTTCATTCTGATCCTCTTTTGGTCAGTAATGCATCTAGATAAATCATGCTCACTAAATTTCAATATTTTTGGAGTTACAGACACCACAAAATTATCTTCACATGTAATTATGCGAGGGACACCTGGACTTTAGCCCTCCCCAACAGAGGCTGGTCCAGATGCCCCCGTCCTTAATGAGACGCAAGAATCCATTTTAAAAGACCGCATCTGAAAGCACCACTCAGAGTCCTCCTTTACCATCAGAGGCTTCCAACCCAAGAGTCCTCCCGGTAGAGTCGTCCTGCACCATCAGAGTCCTCCTTTACCCAGGAGTCCTCCTTTACCATCAGAGGCTTCCAACCCGAGTCCTCCTTTACCATCAGGGGCTTCCAACCCACGAGTCCTCCTTTACCTAGGAGTCCTCCCGGAAGAGTCGTCCTGTACCATCAGAGTCCTCCTTTACCCAGGAGTCCTCCTGGAAGAGTCGTCCTGCACCATCAGAGTCCTCCTTTACCCAGGAGTCCTACGTTTGAAGGAGCTCTCTCTTGCCATCACAGTCAAGAGTTCTCACGACTCCGAGGCTCCACTCTGTCCACCGCTGTCCTGACCCACATCAACAAAGGCCGACCGGACCATCCACTGAGGCAGCATCATCATCTTCTTCATCATCTTCATCATCATCATCGCCATCTTCATCATCATCATCGCCATCTTCATCATCATCTTCATCATCATCATCATCATCTTCATCGCCATCTTCTTCATCATCATCACCATCTTCACCATCATCATCATCTTCATTATCATGATCATCATCATCATCATCTTCATTATCATCATCATCTTCATTATCATTATCATCATCATCATCATCTTCATTATCATCATCATTAGCATCTTCATCATCATCATCTTCTTCATCCTTATCTTCATCATCATCTTCATCATCATCATCACGGAACACAGGTACCTTTCAGTCACTGGAACTTGGTGCAACTTTTCCAAATGATCTTTTCAAAGATAAAACTTACAGGCTAACAGATTAGCCTACTACTAAATACACGGCTGCTTTCAGGTGTGGTCTTTTCATCCCTTTTCTCCAGAACACCACATTTCAAGCATAATATTAATCCCAGTGCTACATTAAAATATTGTGTTCTCTTCCTTCCTTTTCCCATCATTCACATTTCACCATCTTATTTGTTTTGTGTTGTTGTTGTTGTCTGTCTGAATGTGTGTTGTTGTTAGTGTTTAGTTTAGTTTAATAAATATACATAAATAGAAGTCCAGGGGGGCTGCACAGTGGCGTAGTGGTTAGCACTTTCGCCTTGCAGCTAGAAGATCCCTGGTTCGCGTCCCGGCTTTCCTGGGATCTTTCTGCATGGAGTTTGCATGTTCTCCCTGTGCATGCGTGGGTTTTCTCCGGGTACTCCGGCTTCCTCCCACAGTCCAAAAACATGCTGAGGTTAATTGATGATTCTAAATTGCCCGTAGGTGTGAATGCGAGAGTGATTGTGTGTCCTTGTATGTAGCCCTGCGACAGACTGGCGACCTGTCTAGGGTGTCCCCTGCCTTCGCCCGAGTCAGCTGGGATAGGCTCCACCCCCCCGTGACCCGAGTGAGGATTAAGCGGTGTATAGATAATGGATGGATGGGTAGAAGTCCAGTGCCTCAATTGTTTTGTTGTTCACATTCTGGTCCCTAAATTGTATAGATTCCAGCTACCTCAATTTTATACAGAAACTGTCAAGCTAAATAATTCCCCTTACATTTCCTGAAGCTCTTCTTGACAGCGCAACAAGTGTTTCATATGCTGCATTATTATATTGGTCTAATCTAAATACTTCGCTGGTCAAATATCAGGTAGACCATGTAATAATTCTGCATAAAAACTTTAACCCCATTTGAGCAAACATTTACCCTACATTTTAATATTGGTGGAGAAACATTATTAATAATCTTACAGTTATAATTGCTGGAGAAACTATTTAACCCTTACAAACATATATTAAGAAATCCTACACTGGAGTAAAATAAGCCTTAAAACTGGAAGTATCTGGATACTAAGTAGTATTTTTACACCTACAGCAAATACATCTATGATATATTGTGAGAAATCTCCAGCATATTTTAAGTACAGTTTGCATTCTAATGGAACTGATGCCCACCTCCACCCCGTCCTCTCCGGTGTATCCACAGCGAGTCACCCTGCAGTTAGGAACACCAAACACCGTGGCCAGGGTGGAGGTCATGAAGGTCAGCTTACTGAGGTCGTCCTTCAGCCCCTCCTGGAGAACCTGAGACATGCTGGGACCTGAGGACACACAGCTGGGTCAGTATTTACATGGTTTATAGATATTCAGAGGACACACATGCAGGAGGTCACATCTTCAGTAACAAACTGGGAAAGAGTGACATAAAACTACCAATGGAAAAAAGACCAGAAATGGAGTAATAACTGGACCAAAGAAAGAAACTAAATGGAAGGAATGGAAACATGGAGAGAGGAATGAAGGAAGACATGAAGACACAATGGAGGAAAAACAGGAAGAAAAAGGAGACAAGAATCAAAAAAAAGATGGTAAGAAGGAAAAAAATATAATTAGCAGAAAGGACAGAAAAATAAATAGCATGAAAGAAGGGAAGAAGAAGAGTGAATATCTGACCTTGCAGAGCAATCAGTGCTTCATCGAGGAACTCCAGATCCGCGTCAAAACCTGCAGCTTTGAACTCTGCCAGTCTGGCCTGAAACCACAGCGAACATCAGAAGCTTTCCAGCTGACTCCAGGTCTGTTGGTCGACTACTTTACTGACCTTCATATGAGCAGAGTCCTTGTCGGCACAGCCGGCATTGGAGACGACGTAGAGGTAGCCCTGGTCAGTCTTTGTCACGATGAGGTCGTCCATGATCCCTCCTTGGTCATTGGTGAAGAGAGACAACAAACCCTGAGGAGGTGAACCAGAAATAAAAACATTGGTCAAATTTAACCTCCTACTAGGACTCTATTGACACCACATACACATATGGACAAAATTGTTGGTACCCCTCAGTTAATGAAAGAAAAACCCACAATGTTTACAGAAATAATTTGAATCTGACAAAATTAATAATAAATAAAAATTCTATGAAAATTAACCAATGAAAATCAGACATTGCTGTTGAACCATAGTTCAACAGAATTATTTAAAAAAATAAACTCATGAAACAGGCCTGGACAAAAATGATGGGACCCTTAACTTCATACTTTTGTTGCACAACCTTTTGAGGCAATCACTGCAATCAAACCATTTGTGTAACTGTCAGTGAGACTTCTGCACCTCTCAGCAGGTATTCTGGTCCACTCCTCATCAGCAGACTGCTCCAGTTGTCTCAGGTTTGAAGGTTCCTTCTCCAGACGCCACGTTTCAGCTCCTTCCACAGATGTTCAATAGGATTTAGATCAGGGCTCATAGAGGCCACTTCAGAATAGTCCAATGTTTTCCTCTCAGCCATTCTTGGCTGTTTCTAGCTGTGTTTTGGATCATTATCCTGTTGCAAGACCCATAACCTGTGACTGAGACCAAGCTTTCTGACACTGGGCAGCACATTTCTCTCTAGAATACCTTGATAGTCATGAGATTTCATTTAACCTGCACAGATTCCAGACACCCTGTACCAGATGCAGCAAAGCAGCCCCAGAACATAACAGAACCTCCTCCATGTTCCACAGTAGGGACACTGTTCTTTTCTTCATATGCTTCATTTCTGCATCTGTGAACATAGAGCTGATGTGCCAGAAAGTTCCAGTTTTGTCTCGTCTGTCCGTAGGACATTCTCCCAGAAGCTTTGTGGCTTGTCAACATGCAGTTTGGTAAATTCCAGTCTGGTTTATTTATGATTTGTTTTCAACAATGGTGTCCTCCTTGGTCGTCTCCCATGAAGTCCACTTTGGCTCAAACAACGACGGATGGTGTGATCTGACACTGATGTACCTTGACCTTGGAGTTCACCTTTAATGTCTTTAGAGGTTGTTCTGGGATCTTTTGTTTCCATTCATATTATCCGTCTCTTCCATTTGTCATCAATTTTCCTCCTGTGGCCACATCCAGGGAGGTTGGCTACAGTCCCATGGATCTTAAATTTCTGAATAATATGTGCAACTGTAGTCACAGGAACATCAAGCTGCTTGGAGATGGTCTTCTAGCCTTTACCTTTAACATGCTGGTCTATAATTTTCTTTCTAATCTCCTGAGACAACTCTCTCCTTGGCTTCCTCTGGTCCATGTTTAGTGTGGTACACACCATGTCACCAAACAGCACAGTGACTACTGTAACCCTATAAATAGGCCGACTGACTGATTACAGGTTTGTAGACACCTGTGATGCTAATTAGAGGAAACGCCTTGATTGAACATGTCCCTATGGTCACATTATTTTCAGTCTTTTCTAGGGGGACCATCATTTTTGTCCAGGCCTGTTTCATGAGTTTATTTTTTTATTTATTATTACTTTTGTCAGATTCAAATGATTTCTGTGACCATTGTGGGTTTTTATTTCATTAACCGAGGGGGACCAACAATTTTGTCCACGTGTGTCTACTTTATTTAAACTCCTGTCATGTTTCTACTCACTGTGGGCTCTTTCTTCACTGCAATAGAAAGTCCTGCAGCTCTATGTGACTCATTAGTCAGAAAGTACTGTTTGAGTGGAATAAACCTTAAAAACTACAAGTAGTTGGACAGAATATAGTATTTTAGGTAAATTAAACCCATAAATTTATGGGGACTTGGATACAAAGTAGGAATTTGGGCAAATAAATGTTTAAAACTAGAAGTACTTGGACACAAAGTGGTATATTTAGTGGAATAAAACTTGAAACCTGCAGGGACTTTTAGGCTGAACTGCAGGCAGTGATTAATCAGAGCAGATTATGAAGATATATTTAAAATATAAATACCAAAATATGTACATTATGCGGTAAAATATGTAATCAAACAAATGTATTTATTGATTGATTTCATTTAGTACTTTTTTAATGTTTATTTTTTAATGGAAAAAAATCTATTTTCACAGTGAAACTTCTGATGTCCACATTTTCAACATTTCTGGGAAATTTTTGAACATTTTTTGGTGGAAAAAAAGAAATGTTTAAAATTTTTCTGAAGAACATTCACATAAAAATCAACCAAAATCCAGTTTTTGGTTGATTTTTATGTGAATGTTCTTAAAGAAAATACTAGAAGTTTTACTGATATATATGGAATCACTTCAGATATTTTTAGGATTTTTTTGGAAGATTTTTACTAATTTTTTGAAAATATTTACGAGAATTTTCTTGCCAAATCTGGGGGATTTTTAAAAAATAAATAAATAAATAAAATAAAACTTTTAAGGGAAACTTTTAAGGAATTATTGGGATTTTCTTTCTGAAGGTTTTGCAAATTTTCAGAAATTTAGGGAATTTTTTTGCAGAATGTTTGAATTTTTTTCAGACAAGGAAACTATTTTTTGGTGCCTGTAAATGAAGACAGCACGAGGATTAATGGGATTATAACTGTATAAAACAAATCTGAGTTCTCTGTACGTCTATCCATGGTTGTTCTGCTTCCATAGAGCTGCAGGACTTTATATTTTAAAGAAAAATGAGCCCACAGGGAGTAAAAATGTGACAGGAGCAGAAAACTCTGGTGATAATATATGAGTGCTGTGTTTCCAGTTAGAGCAGGTAAGAATGGAACCGTCCTTCATCTACCTGGTTGTCCTTGAGCTCTGCGATATCTGCAACCACCAGAGACTCCATGAACTTCACCCGGTCTCTGCCGTGGACTTTGGTCTGACGGAGAAGAAACAAACATAAACCCATCAACAGCCTGACATTTATAGTGGTACCTGTTGGAGAAACTTCACTCTCAGTCATTGTTAGTCTGCTGTAGTGAGGCTGAAACTGTTGAAACTGATTTTATTTTTATTAATAACTTTCAGGATGTTCATGATGTTTAGTAAAAAGAGAATTCCTTCAATGTGAACATTTTCAGAATGTACTTTTTTGCACTAAAACAAAGGAAAAAGTTGGAGTTGTGGTTATTTAGAGGTTATTATGCTGCTATATTTTTGGTAACTTAAAAAAAGACATCTAGTATAATGTGATTGTGATGAAATATCCCAATTTAAATCTAGATTTGGTTCATCTTCAAGATAGAACTCCAACGTCCTGATAAAATCTGATGATTCTTTCTGTCCTTAAATGGTGTAATGAGGAAAGTTTTACAAAATCAAATGTCTCATGGGTTTTAGAGTTAAGGGATGTTGGAGAAACTTCACTCTTAGTCCTTGTTAGTTTGCTGTAGTGGGTGTTTACTGGTATTCTAACACAGAGTCTGTGAAGGTAAACCAGAACCTTTGGAAAGTCCATATTTTATAGGGACGGTCAGAGAGTAGGGAGGCTGGATGTAAATATAAGGTGAATAGAGGTTAATCTGGCTGCTAATCAGTGACAGAGGATAAGACAACAGACCAAAGATTGATAGAATCAAGGGGTCTGCCAGACAGCAAAGGGGTGACAACAAAAGGTGAGAGGGGTGACACTAGTAGCAAAAGGTGAGCTATGTTCTCCATCATACTCCATACTGAGGAGTGTTATCTCTGACCTGCAGCATGTGGCTGACGTCGAAGATGGAGCAGTGTTGTCTGGTGTGCATGTGTGAGGATATGTGGCTGTCTTTGTACTGGACCGGCATACTCCAGCCAGCAAACTCCACCATCTTCCCTCCCTGCTGCCTGTGGAAGTCGAACAGAGGAGTCTTCTTCAATACAGCCTGAGGAAAAGAAAACAGAATGATGGAAACACCGAGAACACAGGAATCACCGATAAAACACAGGGGACTCACTTCCTGTTCTAATATTGTTTTATAGTTGTCAGATTATATGAGATTTTCCAGTTTTCTGCTCTTTTAATACATTTTAAAGTAATAAGTACAGTTTTGACACTGACTGAACCCACAACAGTCAAACAATCATTGCTACTCTAATATTGAATTCTCTACTATCTGTAATATCTAATATCTCTAATATAAAATATCTCGAATATCGCTAATATCTTGGGGACAAACTGCACCATAACACAATAAAAATGGCAGTTTGTTCAGTCTAGTTGCAATCCTGACAATAATTATAATATATATATATCATAATAATAATTCTGATCACAGCGTCTCATCATTATCTAAAGCTCGGTCTCTTCTCCAGTGGTGATAATATCTCAGTGCTGCTGCTTTGTCAGAATAATTTGGCATCACGTTTCAGTGCTCTGGGATCCTTCAGAGTCTTTTTCAGCCTGCAGGGTTGAACTACAGACCTATAAACATCTAGAACAGATCTGAGACCAGCACAGTCATCATCCTCATGTCCAGATAATGAGGAAACATCTGGTCAGTGCTGGGAAAGGACAAAATAAAACTAAATGAACAAGCACTGTCCAACAGCTCAGGTCCTGGGTTACTGGTAAATATCGTTAAGAAAGTCTCAGGCCACCATGACAAACACTTCTGTGTTGTTTAATGACCTTAAAGCTTCCTACTTCAGCTAACAGCTTCCTCCTGTAGTTTCTGTAAAAGAGCTCCCTATAAGGCCAGTATAACGAGTTTAATGACTGAAATACTAGAACAGGACAAACATCACCTGATCTGTTATCAACTCATCAAACCAGTTAAAAACGCTGCACATTGTGAAGAAAATTATTCAAAAGTTAGGTTCACTCTGATACTAATCCGTTATAAAAAGACTTCATCTGCCTGATTCCAGTCTATAGATGTGAGCCATCCTAAATATATTCTGATAATGGGCTTGGTTTTGGATATTTTAAATATTCGGTCGCTGTTTTGCATCTTAAGACTCAGAATCAGAATGAACTTTATGAACCAAGTTTGGACACGGAAACGATGACTGTGACTCTGCTGAATCAGGAGGTAGCAGTTTGGTTGTTTAGACGTATACAGCTGCTAAAATCACTTAAGTGTTTCTAAAAATTATTTTATTTCAGCAGATTAATGTTGTGTTTTTTCCAACCACTGCATCTAAACACCATTTGCAACCACCTGTTCTCCACTCCAAAGAATGAGAACATACAAACAGGTGACAAATTAAAGGAAAGAAACAGCATAAGCCCCTTCTAGATCATCCGACTGCATTTAAATGAGTCAGTTTCACGTCTGAATGAGCACCTCGGACGCTTTAATGTAAAAAAAGCAGCAGCAGTCTGACTGGATCCACCTTTCAACCTGCACAGGTAGAAACTGCATCACATGAACAGATAGCCACGCAAAAACCATGGAACCTCTAGTTGTGTGAAGTGATTTATGGAAGATTTCAGCATCAGTATTTGTCTAAAAACATCACGGGGAGCAAAAAAAGACGATTTTGCTGCTAAAATCCCAACAAACCTTTTTTCATTCACCTTTCTATTCCAAACTGAACTGTCCATCAAAATAAAACTTTTCTGAGATAAAAACAGACCTTACATAAATCCAAAATGAATATAATCTCTATTTTTTGTAAACAAGACATTAACAAGAGCTGAAGTTTAGTTTGTACGTTTCTTTCCACCACGTTTATTAAAAACCTTCAGCCAAGTTTTCCTTTAATCTGTCCCCTGTTTGGAACAAAAAAATGAAGGATTCATTGTTAGAAAAGATTAATTTTTCTCCTCCTCTGCTGGTATAATGAGTAACGGAACAAATATCTCAGCCATCAGTGACATAAAATCACATCTTTCACAGATTTACGGCTCTGCTGATAGTATTTTCTGGTCTTTCTGTTCTGACTGCTGAACTTAGAACCCAGAGCTGGAGGGTTCTAAGGTTATCAGAGAGCAGAAATGCATTCTGGGACACGAGTCCAAAGTCAGCTGTTAGTCTGAATGAGCAGAAGAAAAGCTTTCTGTCATAGAAAGTCCTTTAATGGGCTGTTAGGAGCAGAACTGTTGGGTTTTAGTGTGTGCAGGTCACATTATCGTTCATTCATGTTTCAGTCTGTAGACGCTCAGATTCATTAATAGCAGATTAGATTCAGTCACTGGCTTTAATAAAATCATCTCTTAGTTTAGATTCAGTCACTGATTAATTAATAAAATCATCTCTTAGTTTAGATTCAGTCACTGATTAATTAATAAAATCATCTCTTAGTTTAGATTCAGTCTCTCGTGGTTTTAATCAAATCTTCTCTCAGCTCAGTGGAGTGGAACAGGAGGACAGATGTTCTTTATGTCTGCATGAATCCACTGCTGTTGGGACATTTTCATTTACTATCCAGAGTCATTCTGAAGCACAAATGTGTTCATTTTAAATCAAAGCCTCATTAAAATGAGGCAGAATTCATATTAAAGCCACTACTGGACACAAATAACAGAAGATAATAGGATTAAAATGACTATAAAGCAGGATAATGTCGACATTAACAGTCTGCTGCTGTTGAATCCTCCTAAACATGACATTAAATCACATCTTTCTGAACAGCCATCCTCCTCCAGGCAGAAAGCATGTGTTCTGGCTACATGAGTCCTCCTCCTACCTCTGAACCAGAAGCCTGCCTCTGCTGCTGCCTCCTGCCGGGACCCGCAGCTCCGCAGCCCCGCAGCCCGGCCCTGGAAGCCCGCAGCACCGAGCCCCGCAGCCCGGCCCTGGAAGCCCGCAGCACCGAGCCCCCGGTCCCGACCGTCATCCGAGCCCACATGATGCACCTCAAGTCCCGCTGCGGCTCTCACTGACTCCCGCTGCCCGGATGGAGGAGGAAGTCTGGAAACTCTCCGGACTTCTGGAAAAACACATGGAGGAAGAAGCAAAGACTTGTGGGAAATGTAGTTGATGTGGTCTATATCCGCTCTACAGGCTGGTTGGTGGAATAAATTCACCCAGACTGAAACATATTAAAGAATCAGATAATTAATATAATAAACCCATTTAATAATGAAAAACCCCAGCATTAATCTGGACCACAGAATAATTAAACCATAACAGAAATCTCAGAACATTTTCCAGAACTAGAAGGAGCTCAGATTAACTTCTGGAAGAAAAGGAGGATTAACTAAATGTTTGGATCCACAATTCTTTAATTAGCATTATGTTTCATTAATTAATCAGATAAATCTGCATAAAATACAATATTTTAGGGCTCTGGTCACATTTTTACTCGCCATGGGTTCATTTTTTTTCTGTAGTATAAAATCCTGCAGCTCTGTGGAAACAGAACAAACACAGACGGAAGTAGAGAGAATCAGAAAAATGCTCTGAGTAGAATAAAACCAACCATAGATGGAAGTAGAGAGAAAACAGCCGGAACTGCATAAATCTGGCAAAAAGAAAAAACTAAATTTGGATTTCTTTGATTATTTTTCTACAAAATAATAATAAAAAACCTGAAACCAATATGGAGAACATTTTCTAAGAGTAGACATGTGTTCCTGATGCTGGAAAATAAAACATGGCTTTTTCTGGCAAAAGTTGACGTAGAAAATAAAGTGATTTTGAGCAAATCCGAGTATTTTAAGCATTAAGATTTGGTTATTTATGTGGACAAAACCTCACATAACACATGATTAGTTCAAGGATAGTTAGAAATTCAAGAATTCATCTGATTTTACAGCTTCTGACTTTGATAAATGTTGTGATTTCAGCACTTTTAAAAAGATAACATGGCTTTAGGACTCATGGTTTAGAGGGTTAAACTAGTTTCTAACATAAACTTTATTCCGCCTTTGCAAAGCTGCACCGTGAGGACAGAAAACACATCCAACACATTAGAGCTCAGGTGTGTTTCCATCCCTGAAGGTTTCATGTGTCTATTAAATATTCATATATTATAGATCTACTGGACCTGAAATTATACAGACTCAAATGCTGGAAAAGTGACACTAATTGAAACTTCAAAAGCCTCCAAAAAAATGTTAATTGCATGAGGGTGGAATTTGTATAAATAAGTAAGTAAATTAATTCATTAAAATAAATTAATTTAATTAAATTGAACTGAATTAAACTAATAAAAACAATAATTGATTTATTGGCTGATTCTGAGAGGGTGGAGTTGCAGCTTTTTTGAGGTTTGATTGATTTTACGTGGAAATATTCTGTAAACTGTGATACTTTTGGATCTTTTCATCCCTTCTCATCATTAAATCTTTGAGTCCTTCGTCCTTCTCCAGCAGAGCAGATAGCTCAGAGTTTCTGGAGCTTCTGAGGTGTTTCTGTTCAGATAAACTCCAGCTGGCTGATTTTAGTCCTGAGTGTTTGTCCCTGTGTACCCCGTCATCCTCTGGCTAATTATAACCCGAGTCCAGCTGCTATTTCAGGCTGTTTGGAGGCTTCGTTCCCTCTGAGTGTCCGGGGCAGCTGGGGTTGGATGAACCAGAACATGGACTCCCAGACGTAGCTGGAAGGAGGGTCGGCCGGTTCTGCAGTTACTCAGGAGCTGGAATAAACTACACTTTTTTATTAGTTTTTTTTAGACAACTTTCACAGTTTGGCTCAGTCAGGAGCTCAGTGGATTATTTCTGCAGCTCTGGAGAACTTCTGAGGACATTTAACTGAATTTATGGATGCTCTAAATGTTCTGGAAAGCACACGTCAGAAGATGAAGACAACAACTGACTGAAGTAACAGGAATAAAACAGAACCCAGCTTCTGTTCCTGACTGGAGGTAGGAGGAGATAAAACTGCTCTGGTTTGTCTGTAAATCAGAACCAGAGTAAATCATGAGTTCATTCATTCTGTCAGCCTGCAGACAGCAGAACGTAATCCAGATTCCAGCAGCTTTGGACTCTAATAATAGATAAATCAGCTGTTTGTCTTCTAGCAGATGGAGCTGATGTGTTTCTGAGGCTCTCATGTGATAAATTCTATAATTCTCTGCATTATTTCAGCTATAAAACATCCTCCATGTTCCAGTGCTTCATCTCTGCTCATGAGCTCTCCTTATTATTATTTATTATGAACTGTTCCAGCTGCATCAGTTCTGAAGCTGCTGACGTTCTGATCCCAATCTATCCCATCTATCTATATCCTCAACCATCCAGTTATTCAGAGATCCTTCCCTCATCTACCGTCCTGTTGGATCAACAAACTCTCTGCGTGTTGATGAGTTAACAGCAGATGGAAATGTTCTCTGGAAGCTCTCATCGGTCATTTGACTTTCTGGTTGTTCATGAAACTGGATTAAACTCGTCGGCAGACGAGGATCAGGATCAGGATCAGGATCAGGATCCGGATCAGGATCAGGATCAGGACTATTCACTGACCCAAACTTCTGAATGTTCTGAGCTGGACGGGTTTGAATGAATATTATCTTTTTAAAAACACCAAGACGACTCCATTTATTAGCCGCAGAACCAGTAAAAACAGAAAGAACTGTTGATCTTCAGCTTCTGTTCACTAGTATTCTGTCAGGAAACATAAATTCATCAAAATCACTTTATTTTACATGTATTAGTTTAGGTTAAACTGGATTCTTTAAAAACCATTAAATCAGTAATAACTCAGCAGCAACATGATGAAGATCAGAGACTGCACAAGACCAGGAGGAAACCTGATTAAAACATAAAATATCTACAGTTTGTAGATTCATCATTTGATTTTTAGCTCTGGTAACACATGAGGACACTGGAAATGGAAAAAAAAACGTTTTTTTAAACAGTATTTTGAAAATAAATGTTAAAAAGTTTCTCCTAAAGTGGCAAAAAGAAACATACAGACATAAAATCATCACAATCTGAGAAACCAATAAAAATACACCATGGCATCTGGAAACATCAGCATTACACTTAATAAGGATCAGACTGGAAGGAATAAAGTTAGAGGGTCAGAGAAACCCTAACCCTAACCTCCACAGAGAGTTAAAGTGTGAGAGGAGTTCACATGGTTAATGTGAACGTTCAAACATGTTGTTGGATGTCGCCTTTTAAACCATCAGACGTTTAACACCTCCTGATCCTTTATATTACCTCCTCTCAGGTTAAAGAAAGCTGTAAGGTGGAGACCAGCTGGATGTCTTTTCTATCCATCACATATTAAACATCCTTTACCTCCTCTCAGGTTGAGGAAGGATGTCGAGGCCTCCGTCCTCCCAGAACACTCCTCAGTCCTACAGGGTCAGCGACAGAGATCTGACCGAGATCGAGCTGCACTCTGTGGACTCCATCAGCGACCTGCACCGGACGCACTATGAACACAGTCACAAAGGTATACACAGTCTAAATACACAACAAAAGGTAGACACACAACATAAATACACACAACAAAGGTACACACATGCTACGAACACAGAACCAAAGGTAGAAACACAATCTAAACACACTCATAAAGCTACACACCCTCTGACAGTCTCCAGTGCGTCTCCTTCCAGGGATGAGGCCTCCTCGTCCAGGATACACTCCGTCTCCCAACGGGAACGTCTTCCTGGCTGACGTGGCAGCTGTCAATCAGAGAGGACGTCCAATCAGCAGTCAGTGGCAGATCCATCTCCAGGACATGTTGACTCCATCGTCCTCCAGAGCGTACATTATGGGATGTGCTCTCATCACCCTGCTGCTGCTGACGGTGCTGCTCATCTTCTACTTCATAGGTGAGAAATAGCCATTAGTTTCCTTCAATACATCCTGGATATTATCATAAATATACTACATATAGTTCATATCTATCCTGTTATTGATCAATAATTTGTGTTCTTATAACTTTATGCTAGACCAGGTAAATGTGAGAACAGAATATTACTTGATAGTGAATATTAATTTGCAGTTCAGGATGTTAGACATCAGTACATCTACCATCGTGAAGGTCTGGTCCTCATAGTGAAGTCTGGATGTGGCTAAAGTCTGTTAATAGACGGAACCATGAAGGTCTGACATTCTGACAGAAGGAATCCACAGGAGAGGAATATTCCATCCAGAGCAGCGCTGGAATTACACAGGAAGGAAAAAGAGAAACCTGTGACATAAAGAGAAAGTTAGAACAAAGAGCAAAATAAATCTGTAAAGATCAGCAGAACATCTCCAGAACCTGGTGTGCTCCATGAAGAGACGTCTGGCATCAGAAATAAAGAATAGAATTAAATCTATAACTGAGGGACTTCTGAAGTCCATGGGATATATCTGCATAAATTTTTATTAAAAGTAAAAAAATCATGTTTTTATGTTCATTATGATCATGTCTTTACAAACTCCATAGTTATTTATTATGGAAACAATCCCTTATTAATAAAAATGACTGGATATCATTAAAATATCAACTAAATAAGCGTCTGAATTTAATACCAACCACCTTCTAATGAGCTAAACAAGAATAAAATGAGCTGATTCAGAAATAGCTTGGATTGTGTTCTTTTAATAAGTTGAGATAATCATGACACATATTTCCTTTTGGTCAGTATATCAAATTTTATACGGAAAAGTAACAAATTAAATCCCTTTCCACTAAGTTCCCCATTCCAAAAACACCTCTCCAGGAAGTGTGTTAATTCCAGATCACATGACCTGCTCCACATGATGTCATTTCCTCCTGCAGAAAAGACTGGCCAGACTCCAAGGCTTTCTGACTTATTTAATATAAAGTAGTCAACAGGTTTACTGCAATATCTGTAGAAATCAGTTGTATATCTAATATTTAGAAGAATCTTTCTCTAAAATGCCATGTGGTGTTTGGTTGATTTTAGGCCTGAAATCAGCAAAAATGTCAACTATGATGCAAAAAGTCCCTCAGTTATATACTGACTCTTGCATTGAGTCCTTGGAGTTGGATCAGTTCAGTTCAATTCAGTTTTATTTATATAGCGCCAATTACAGTCATATTGTTTCAAGACACTTTACAGAACCCACATCACATGAATACAGTAAATTAATGTTAAGAGGTGATGCAGTTTTATTGTACCAGAGTGTTCTCTCCTCTGTTGTGTTACTGAACAGTGTATCTGAGAATCTGGATGAACTCGGTGTTTATTCCTCTTTATTACTGAATCCAGATGAACAAATTGTGTGTTTGTTCCTCTTTACTTGTTCCTGTCCAGTCCACCAGGGCGGTCTGATCCGGACGCTGACTGAAGCCGTGAAGGAGAAAGAAGCAGCAGCCTCTGAATTATCTCTGCTGATCCAAGAACTCCAGACTCTGAGGCTGAACCTGACGTCCAGCAGAGGACGGACATGAGGACAGGAAACAGACATGGACTGGACATAGAAGATCTCTTAACTAATAGTTAAACATAGACAGATTTTTCTCTACTGTCACCATTTACATATTATGTGTGATTCTGTCCTATTTTTTACAGTTACTGATTTACTGTCATTTTTTAAAAAAGGAAAAAACAGTTTTATCAGATTCTATGTAGATCCACATGCAGCTGTTATGTTCTGTTGTTTTCTGAACAACAGAACATAACAGCTGTTCAGTTATTTTCATATTTATCTACATACTGTATATACTCAGATACTATTACTATAATAATACTACACACTACAGATGCTTTATTTTTATCTGTTTAAATATTTATATACATTTTATAGATACTTTACTACTTTATCTCCTCTCTGCTCGGTGAAACATCATTAAAGTCAAATATTTCCTGAGTTTTTATCAGAAAACTTCTGGTTGCAGCTGAGGGTGTCCAACATGAGGCCCGTGGGCCAAAAGCGGCCCTCCAGAGGGTCCAATCCAGCCCTCAAAGTAGAAAAATTCCAGAGAAGACATTAACTGCAGATTGTAAATTATTAATTAAACTATAAATTTAAAATAATTTCTAGACCATGACAAGTTGTTCTAATCCTCCAGTAAAATCCTCCATGGTTCAGTTCCAGGTGACTAAATGTTGTGTTCCTTTGCAGACACTCTGTGATCTGGAAGTTGTAATGTGGAAATGATGAACTGAGGCTGAATGTTGATGAAATTTATTTTTTCATAAATTTCAGGTTGTTCTTGATGTTCAGTAAAAAGATAATTCCTTAAATGTGAACATTTCTGCACTAAACCAAAGGAACCATTAGGAGTTGTGGTTATTTATAGGTTATTATGCTGTGGTTTTACTGGAGATCAGACTGGACTGAATTAAACTGGACTAAGATGAGTTTGACTCTCCTGGTCTAAAGGCTTCAGTGGTTCAGAGCAACACAAAATTTTTAGTTTATACAGAATCGAGCAAACTCTATATTTAAAAAAGAGACATGTAGAATAATGTGACTGTGATGAAACATCCCAGTTTAAACTTTATTTTTCCAGATAAAACTGCAACGTTCTGATAAAATCTGAGGATTCTTTCTGTTCTTTAACAGTGCAATGAGGAAAGTTTTACGAAATCAAATGCCTCGAGGGTTTTAAGGTTCAGGGATGTTGGAGAAATTTCACGCTTAGTCCTTGGAAGTTATTGGATATTTGTTAAACAGGACATAAAGTATGATGGAATCAGCTGAATTTAAAGTCCTGTTCAGGTAAAAAACCTTTAGTGGTAGCAGGATTTAAAATGAAGAAGAAACTGAAGGAAACCAGGGAAGGCTGATCATTGTTTTACTGACTACATCTACTATAAGCAACACTGACATTAAATGACTGTTTGATGATTAAAAGTTGTGTAAAAATAAACACAAGACAATGAAATATTTAATAAACTCTCTTTATTTCCATTATTTTTCAGAAATGTAACAAACCTTTAAAAGGTTCAATAAAAGGCACATTCAGAACTCCTGGTGAACATCACAACATCCCATAATTTAACAACAGCAGCAGATAAAAGATTGAGGTCTGATTTCTGACATTATTTATTATTTATAAATTATTAGTGGTGTCTTCAAGTAAACATAAAATCCATTCATCAGCTTAGAAACCTGTTATCTGGACTCTGACTAAAGCAGTGATTGTATTTGTTTCTGCAGGAAGCAGACCTTTTCTAAAAACGTCACCATAAACCAGATATATCAAACCATCCATTCCACCTCCAGACATCTCATCACACATTAAATGCTCTCAATAGTTCTGGATGGAATGGATTTGAAACAGTTTGGTTCTCCAGATATAAATGCTTCTTCTCTGGAAATGGGAAATCCTCTGACAGTGAAAATCCAAATATTTCCTGAGTTTAATTTGAGAACGTCTAAAGTCTTTCCTCTGTGGAGACCTGGAGCTTTCAGAGGAGTTTAACAACCATCTGAAGGTAAAAATCCAAAGACTGTTTCTGTTTTTAGTTTCTCTGCATTGATAAATGATTTCATTTAGCAGATTTCTAAATAGATAACACACCTTTTAAACCTGCTGGCAGATGTTGGGGTTCAGAGGGTTAAAGAATGCTGGTTTATGACCATTTTCTGGCTTTTAGTGTTCCTCATCCTTCACACTTCCCTTCCTGGTCAGACTCATGATCTTTGCCGGTACCAGAGTTTAGCTTAAAGTGACTTCAGATGTCGGGTTCTCACAGACGTGGAGATAAAAGATGCAGAAAACCTGAAGTCTGATGAACTGATGAAAACGTGACTGAAGAGGACTGAGTCTGAATGTGGAACAACTTCATCCATGAGTCCTTTGGTTTGACAGCAGAGTTTCCTTCAGTGTTCTTTATCTGTGTCTGACAACAACATGTGTGTGTTTTATATGTGTGTGTGTGTGTGCGCGCGCATTAATGTGTGTGTGTTCATCAGATGTCTTTGTGCATCCAGTAGATGGAAGCTCCTTTAGCATCTCTGTAGGGAGTTTCAGTCAGAGTCTGACGTATCGGCTCCACAGACTGAGGAGGAGGAGGGATGGAGGGGGGAGGAGGAGATGATCCTAGAACACCACCTCCTCCCTGAGCTTGTCGATCCTCTGTCCTTTTTTGTGTTTCTTCGTTGGACGTCCTGGAGAACCTCAGCAGCGTCTCCATGGGAACGAAGGTTGTCATGGCGCCGGCGTTCTGCACCGGCGTGGACAGGACGTATCCCAGGTGGGCGTAGAAGTGCTGCTTGTCGTGGGTGGTGAGGACGAGGCGTCTGAAGCCTCGGTTCTTAGCGTAACGCTCCGTCTCCTCCATCAGCGTCCGGCCCAAACCCTTTCCTCGCTCCGGCCTGGAGACCACCACTGACTCCAGGAACAGGGTGCCTCCCTGACCCACCACCCGGGACAGACGGGCGTGACCCAGCAGCCTCTCAGACCCCCGGGGGCCCCGCAGAAGGACCAGGCAGACCGGGAAGTCTGAGCAGGACTTCTGGAGGGCGTGGACCCGGGCCGCCTGGCTCCTCTGCCACTCTGAGTTCACCAGATCTGCACAAGGAACCAGGAGGTCCGGACGTCGGTGGAGGGGAACCACATGGACCTTCTCTGAGGGGTCTACATCCAGCTTCAGTGTTGAGATCTCACAAACATCAGAGTCCAGTCTGGAGTTTGGAGATGTTTGGTCTTCAGACCTGTGATGATCAGGGTTTTAGTCAGACTCCATTCAGTCAGAAAAAGTTAGAAAAAGTTTAAAGGTGCAGCTCCTCTGTTCTGGGTTAATGAGATCACAGGGATCCAGACTGGGACCTTCTATAGATGATCCTTAAACTGCTGTGGAACACCAACTCAACCCTCAGAACTTCACTCAGACAATCAGTGACTAAATTATTGATTAACTGCTCATCTTCCAAACTTTCAGTAGAACTCTCTAATTTTCTAATCGTTTAACCTTTAATGTTTTTAGAAGCATTTTATTAATCCTGTAAAGACGGGGTAAGGGTTAGGATTACTACCTTTTATTTATAATATTAAGAATTATTATAATTATGTGTAATTATTACAGGGTTTATTGCTGATAAAAACATTCTGACCACTGCTCATTATTCTGGAGGAAACCAGAATTAGACTAAAGCAGCTTTTTTCACAATCAATTTATCTGTCGGTTATTTTCTCAACTGATGATTTAATTTATACAAAATGAAGAAAAATGATTCAAAACACAAAAACATTCAGTTTAGCGTCACAGAAGTCCAACTAAAAGTCACATTTCTGAAGCTGGAACCAAAGAACTATTGATGATTCCATTTTTGTTGAGTGAATTATTGATTATTGAACCAAACTCGTGACTTTTTGGATATTTTGCTTATTTTCCAACTATTTAACCACGAATTCTACAAAAGTGATTATTTTTCATTATGTTGGTGTTATAGAAATTATTTTTAAAAAAAACTGAAAAAAATGAATTTACTAAAACTGATTAAAACAACAACATTCAGTTTAACATCACAGAGAAACGACAAATAATCAAATTTTTTTGGTTGGACCCCAAATTTAAAAAAAAAAACAAAACACCTTCAGACAGTCAGAAGCTGATTAAACTCACATTATGCTTTAGTGCACCACGATCACAGAGTTCTACTGAAATAATATTTTATTTAATATATGTACTGGTGTTACTTCACCTGGCACAGGTATAGTACTGCAGTAACTAACTACAACAGGTACTGGTATATTATAGTATAGTATAGTGTAGTATATTATATATAGTATAGTATATTACAGTATATGGTGAGCCATGTGTTGTATTTAAGCTAAAATGTTTTTAAGTCCAGATAAAGTTCAATAAAACCCTGATAAAGTGAACATTTAGCTGCTCTGTGCAGATCTGACACTAGACTGATGAAACAGGTATTTATTTAGTAATTTATCTGTCTTTATTCTGGACCTTTTCCTCCCTTAGTTTTCTTCCATATAAGGTAATGCTAAACACCGTTAGCTTCATGCTAAAAACACAGTTAGCTTCATGCTAACGGGCTAACTATTCCTCATTAGAGGTGAATTCAGCTCTGAGACTCTGTCAGGAGGAACCGCTGACATGTTTAAAGTCCATTCTATGATTTAAACCTCTAATTGCTGTTGGTTTCTCGTCTTCAAACCTCTATTTCTGCTCTTTTCTAACTTCACCTACATTTCAGAGGCGCTGTTCGTCCTCCTGGCAGCCGGAAGCGGAACAGCGCTGCGGTGCTGTGACGTCACGTCCGCCCCCTGTGGCTGGGAGTGGTATTACACATAAAAATACACTAAAAAGACCTACCGGTAGTTACCTGCTGTTACCTGTTATCTAGTGTTACCTGTTGTTACCTGTTTTTATCTGGTGTTACCTGTTGTTTCTGCTGAATATATTGTATAGATAGATGATGCAGTAAACAGGACATATTGTGTGTGTACTGAGATGTAAGTGCTGCATTTACAAACCAGGATCCTCACCAGGCTTCTCTTACAGCTACAACATATTGGTTTTTAAGAGTAATTTAAATTGGGTCCATTATTCATCATGCCATACATGTTAAAGGAGTACATAGTGTTGATTATATTCTTATTTTCAGTCTTATTGTACTGCCCTCGGTCTTGTTCTGTCTCTCCCATGTCTCATTTATATCCAGCTTCTGTATAAAGTTAATTTCCCCAATAAAGGATCAATAATAAAGTTGATCTGATTCCATCTCAAGTCATCAGATATTTAGAACTATTTGTTTTAGATTGAAACATAGAAATAGAAATAGAAATACTTTCTGAGACCAATGTTTTAAACAAATATGTTATGGATTTACTATGTATATTTTGGCATGTGAAACATTCAGTATTGGTTCAGAAAATGAATCTATGGTTTTCTTCATATGTGTTCCAGGATGCTGCTTGTCCTTCACTGTTTTTTTTTTGTTTTTTTTAAATATATAAATTAAGCTCAGTGATAACCATAGATTATTTGATCTTCTTGTCCAATATTGCAGATTCAGAATCAATGGCATGACGAGAAATAACTGAAAACTCTTGAATAGCTCCTGAGAACAGAGAATCAAATTTCACTGTGTGTAAAACTGAAAATTAAAAAGTATATGTTGGTAAATACTGGATCTATCTATGAAAAACTTCCATTTACTGACATTTTAATATCCTAGTAGCAAAAGAAAAGAGAGAGAAGTCCAGTTTACTGAAGCTCCAAGGCTTATAAAGACCTGAAATATTTTAAATATCCAAAGTTTATAAAAGCTTGAACTAAATCAGAGCAGAAAGCGTCTCAATAATAGGACTCAGTGCATTAAATATGATGGTCTGTGCTCTGAATGTGTTACTGTCCACTAGGGGGTGCCGCAGGGTTCTGTATTAGGTCCCCTTTAATTCATTATTTATATCAGTGATCTGGGTCTAAATGTGTCAGATGCTAATCTGCATTTCAATGCTGATGACTCAGTTATTTACTGCTGTGGATCAACTCTTGTTCAGGCTGTTGAATCCCTGCAGAAAGTGTTTGTTTCTGTCCAGCACTCATTACTGGACCTGAAACTTGTTCTAATGCAGACAAGACTAAGCTGATGTTGTTCTCCAACTCTAGTATGTGTCCACAGATGATTCCCTCAGTGTCCACACTGGAGGGACATGAAATAGAGGAGGATCAGGTGTATAAATACCTGATGACTCCCTCATTTTCAAGCCACATGTGGAGAATCTTGTAAAGACGCTGAGGCTAAAACTGGGTTTTTAGTTTTGAAACAAGTTGTGTTTTTCTTTTAGTGTAAAAAAGCGGCTTGTCACTGCGACTTTTTTGTCTGTGTTGGATTATGGAGATCTTTTGTGTATGAATGCTTCTGCTCAATGCCTTCGAATGGTTGACACTGTTTGCTTCTCTGAGGTTTATTACCAACTGTAAAATGTCAACGTACCACTGTGAGTTCTACTCTCGGGTAGGATGGCCAACTTCAGCCACCAGAGGGATCCATCTTTGGTGTATTTTCCTATATAAGGTGATACTTGGACTACTGCCCTACATTTGCTCCTTAACGGCACAGAAAAGTTGTGATCCTCAATCATTCCATTCACCAGATTATTAGTTTCTTTCAGTTCCATGTGTTCGTACTGATTCAGGTAAAAAGGCTTTAGTTTATTTTGCAGTTTTTTCATGGAATTGGTTGCAGAAATACTGGAAACTGAGTTCATCTCACTGAGTGCTTTTAAATCTAAATTTCAAGTTCTTGAGGTCATTTCCACAATATTTGTTTTTTATAACTTGCTTGCAAATTTAACTGTTATTATTTTTTAACTGTGTAATTTCATAACTGTGCTTTGTGTTTGCTGCTGCCTATCTTGGCCAGGACTCCCTTGAAAAAGAGGTTCTTAATCTCAATGGGAGCTCTCCTGGTTAAATAAAGGTGAAATTTAAAAAAAAAAAAAGCATCTGAATGATGAGAGATGGAAATCATCTTTAAAACTTAATATGACACAAACAGCTGCATTTTCAACAAGTTATTACCATTTATACTTAAATCTAAATGATCTGCATGTGGTTTTGGGAAACAAATACAGAAGACGTGTAACAGGTTGATCTCGGTCGACCAGAGCGGATTTACTTCACATTTTAAAACACTTTATTTTTCTCAGACTACTTCTCTGTAGATCTGATTTCAGCTGTTGAGTTTGTAGGAAAGAGAAAAAAAAGCAAAACTGCAGTCGGAAGACGTGTGGAAAAGGCAAAAAAAAGAAGAAAAAAACAACAGAATTTGAATAAATCCTGTTTACTCCAGCTTTAATAGAGCAGTGCAGCAGATCTTTACAGAGAAATAGTTCAGTTGGTCGGATCAATAAACCGTCAACTAAACCTCAATGTTCTGCTCTAAATCATCCAGATCCAACATTTCTCCAACTGGACTCTGGGTTTGCTGAGTTCAAGTAAAAATTGAACAAAGAGGCAGATTTTTAACAAAATGTTTGCTTTATTTTTTCAGTTTTTTATCCAGGACAACTCATTCAAGGATAATCAAGGAGAAATAAGCACTAATATGTTGTATTAGATTTTTTTTTCCTCTTTTTACATTTTGTCAGAGATGGATGGTGAATTTTATCAGAATTGGTCAAAGTAAAACATAAAAAATAATAACTGAATATATAATAACAATACATTTATAATTAATTCAATACGATGACGTGTGGCATGGACGACCCAGAAAACCACCTAGAAAACGGCGGGTTGTTCTGGTTTTACCTGCGGTGGAAATAATCACCAGCACTAACTCAACCAACAACAGCAGAGGAAGAAACGGAGCCAAAGGTCTGCCCCGCCTCCCACCAGGAAACACTGGTTTTTTTATTTAAATAATATTTTATCAAAGCTTCTGTTTCTTATCTTCATAAAACGAATGTCTTCTTTAAACTTTATTCTTTTTTTTGCATTTTTGATTGGTTTTCCTTTTCAGAGATCTTTAAAGTTTGTCGTCTCCATTCTTACCATGATGTGTGTTTATGTGTGTTTCTGAGTATGTGTGAGTGTGTGTGTGTTTTATGTGTGTGCAGGTCGATGTGTCCTTGGCTGAGGCTCGTGTTCAGGTGAATGCAAAGCCTGCACAGATGAAGCGTGAGTTCTTTTAAAAATGTGTTTGGAGTGCGTGAACTTCCTGTCCTGATGTCAGTGAGACGTTCAGCTGCAGACGAGGCCGACCAATAAGCTGATGCCTTTAGTCACCTGACCAGGTAGCTGATGGATGGATGGAGATCTTTAGTGCCTCTACCCAATCAGCTGATGGAGGAGTGTTCAGATAGGATGTGCACGAGGGGAAGGGGTGAGCAAACTAAGGGGAGTGAGCGTCTCTCAGTGCCTACATAGCTGTGTGTGTGTTTCTGTAGGTGAGCCAAGAACACTTCCTCATGTGTCTGTGTGTGAAGCTGATGAGTCTGTATCACTGCTGCATGATGGGAGAAGGATGTATGTTGGGGTGTGTGTGTGTGTGTGTGTGTGTGTGTGATAGAAGGCACGGAGGTGGTGGTGGAGGCTCAGTCTCTCAGGTCCATGCTGGAGCCAAACAGAGCCACCAGCTGTTCCTCATAGTGGGCGATGTTCCTCTTCATGATCTCCTTACAGGAACCCAGGAGACGCTCGAAGGCCTGGACGTCTATTACTGCAGGGAGACAGAATATAGAGGGTTAAACATGTCTACTACTGCAGAGAGAAGAAGGATGAACAGGGTTCAACACATTTATTCGACGTCCACCCAGTGGAAGGTTCAGGCCACCGCGGTCTAAATGAACAGTATCGCTGATCACCAAAATATTATATTAAGTTTTATGTTCAATCTGGAGGGCTGCACAGTGGTTCAATGGTTAGCTCTGTCGCCTCACAGCTAGAAGATCCCCGGTTTGTGTCCCAGCCTTCCTGGGATCTTCCTGCATGGAGTCTCCATGTTCTCCTGTACATGCGTGGGTTTCCTCCAGGTTCTCTTACAGTCCAGAAACATGCTGAGGTCAATTGGTGATTCTAAACTGTCCATAGGTGTGAATGGTTGTCTCTATGTGTAGCCCTGTGATACAGTTACCTGTCCAGGTGAACCTGTGATAGACTGTTACCTGTCCAGGTGTCCCCTGACTTCACCCTCAATCAGCTGGGATAGACTCCACCCCCCATGACCCTGATGAGGATTAAACGATGGATGGATGGATGGATGGATGGATGATTGATGGATGGATGGATGATGGATGGATGATGGATGTTTTAGAGTCTGGAAACACTGAGCGGAAGAAGTCTTCTGCTCCCTCTTTGGACTGTATGATTGGTGTTTGGTCTCTGATGTTTCAGTGGAAACATTCACCTGAAAGTCTGGAGATCTGCTGCTGCAGCTGGAGATGGAGCTGAGGGTGGATGTGGAGGAGATGGAGGAGGATGTGGAGGAGATGGAGGTGGATGTGGAGGAGATGAGGGTGGATGTGGAGGAGATGAGGGTGGATGTGGAGGAGATGGAGGTGGATGAGGAGATGGAGCTGGGGGTGGAGGAGATGGAGGTGGATGAAGGTCCATCAGAACTAGTAAATTCATGGCACCTGTAGACAGTTTTTTGTTTCTGCTCTGCCTTCGTTCCCATCCTTCCCAGTTTGAGTCTCATGAACATTTCCTGATGACGGGTCACTGATGCTATGAAATCTGGGTTGGATCCCCAACTTGTGTCCAGCTAGCAGATATCTGCTCTGAGCATCAGGACCAAAACAACACCTCAGTGTTTGTTCTGATCCTGATCTGCCGTTAACACCAGATGGTTCCAGTCACTGGTTCTACTTCCTCACCATCAGAAGGCTTTCATAGACACAGTTAAAACATTTTGCTACCAATCAGCACCGCATCCTTAGATTAGTGTCTCTAAGACTTATTAAGGATCCATGGGAACCTCCATGTTCTCAGGAGACCCTGTAGTGTGGTTCATCTTCTCTAAGACACCATGAGCTGAGCTGCTGCAGTAGCACTGGATGACAGTGAAGGTGCAGACAGGTGAGTTAGTGTGGCTGCAGGTAGAGAGTTTACTGTTCCTGTGGTTAAAGCTGAACAGGAGAACAAGACTGATCCTGACTGAAAGATAAATAAGAAAAAGCAGCACCAACAGATTTCACCACAGCAAGAGCAGAGGACAGAAACAGCCAGCTGCTGGTTTTATGAAGTGAAGAGCTGTTCATCGTCTGTAGAGCTGGAATCAGAGCGCCACTTTAACAGAGGAATGACCTCAGAACGGCTTTTTATCAACTAAACACACAAGGAGAGATGAAGCACAACAGTTCAGTTAGAGGGAAATGAACACCAGGGCATGCTGGAGGCAGGAAAGGATTAAATACTGATTAGTAGCTGCTGTTGGTTTCACATAGAGTTCAACTAGAAAGGGTTTGTGTCTGTGATTGTTGGTAATAAACTAATGTGTAAACTGTTGTGTTCAGAGAAAGAAAATCACACATAAACATGCTGAAAATGCAGATTATCACACGACTTGATGATCAGTTTTCTGATTAGAAGGATCAACATTGATGAAGTGTTTTTTTCTTACCCAAACACTTGACATCTCCCACTGCGTAGGCCGAGGCGGCCCGGGGTTTGTTGGTGACCAAAGCCAGCTCCCCAAAGTACTGCCCCCTGCTACAGCGCGTTATCTCCACCTCGGCATTGTCTGCATGGTCCGCCTTCGTCTGCAGAGAACAGATTAAAGGTTACAAACCACTAAGCCTGCTTCTGTCCTCCTCAGCAGACCAGTGATTCCCTCGCTGTTGCTCGGCAGAAACCAGGAGAACCTTCAGTCCTCTGGTGCTTTAATGGAGAGTGTGGGCTGTCACTGTCACAGGAATGCCGTCTGGAAGGAAGATACTCAGCCTTCAGAAACTACTGCATGAAGGAAGTTAATCAGCTACAGAAACTACTGGATGAAGGAAGATAATCAGCTACAGAAACTACTGGATGAAAGAAGACAATCAGCTACAGAAACTACTGGACATAGGAAGATATTCAGCTACAGAAACTACTGGATGGAAGGAAGATAATCAGCTATTAAAACTACTGGATGGAAGGAAGATAATCAGCTATTAAAACTGCTGGATGAAGGAAGATAATCAGCTACAGAAACTACTGGATGAAGGAAGATAATCAGCTACAGAAACTACTGGATGAAGGAAGAAAATCAGCTATTAAAACTACTGGATGGAAGGAAGTTAATCAGCTACAGAAACTACTGGACAAAGGAAGATATTCAGCTACAGAAACTACTGGATAAAGGAAGTTAATCAGCTACAGAAACTGCTGGATGAAGGAAGATATTCAGCTATTAAAACTACTGGATGAAGGAAGATAATCAGCTACAGAAACTACTGGATGGAAGAAGATAATCAGCTATTAAAACTACTGGATGAAGGAAGATATTCAGCTACAGAAACTACTGGATGAAGGAAGATATTCAGCTACAGAAACTACTGGATGGAAGGAAGACAATCAGCTACTGCTGCTACTCATGAACCATTTATTGCCAGAATCTACTTCTAGAGATGAACAGTGACATAAATTAGAAGATTCATCTTCTTACTTTACTCTTCATCATGATCTTGACCTCCCCAGATTCTACGATGTAGAAGCAGTCAGCCTTGTCCCCCTTAGGATTAATAACCAACAGTTAGATATAATCACACTATATATATGAATATAGATGTGGTATTATTCACATCTTACCTGTGTAATGATGCGCTCTCCATCTGAGAACTGCTTGGCTCCTAATACATCCACGATCTTCATCCTCTCTGTTGCCTGGACACCAGCAGAGAAAGACAGGAGGTCAGGAGGTGATAGATAATGAGAGGAAACCAGGAGAATACTGCAGATGATGTCCATCAGAAATCCTTTTACTTCTCCATGTTCCACCTGTTCAGCTTCAGACTGATCAATATCTACGTCTAAGGTGATAAATGTGCACGTTTCTGCACTCTGGAATTATTTCTATTAGTTTCTAAGTCTTAGAATCCCTTTACTCGACTGGTTGCTCATTTTTCTTTTAACTCTTGCTTCTTATTTGTCCTGGAAACAGATTTTTAACCTACATGTTACTGATATGCACTAAACTCCTCATGTGTGAAAACCTACAAAAAAAACTGTTTCTGATTTCTAATCAATCAAATATTCACATCTTTTGCTGCTCAGCTGTAAAAATAAGTTAGTTTAGCTTCATTAAAGCTGATTAATTCAGTAGCTTTAGTATTTCTGTCAGCATCTCTGTCCAACAACCACTAAGCACAGAACTAAGCTGGAAATCTGAAGTGCAGTTACTCAGAACTGAAAGGGAAAAAGCTGAACTCCTGGTAAATAAGGGATTCAAATGCATTATTTAATAATAATAATAATAATAATAATAATAATAATCATTCTAATATAAAATGCTCCAGTCTAAACTCACCTCCAGGGATTTGAGTAAGGGCACAGACTCAATGAAACACTCGTACATCCTCCTCTTCTTGGCGTTGTTCTTTACAATGAGTCTACGAAACGTAACACGGTCCTACAAGACAGAAAATAAAAAAAATAAATTTAAGTAAAACCAGAGTCTCTGGACAGTCTGACTGCTGCTCTTCCTATTGTTGGACAACAGGAGGCGCTGCAGCAGCACAAACTAACCGGATCCATTCATAGATTAAAACACTTCATTCTTAACTCTCAGCATCACAGCTCAGTGTACTGGAGACAGAAAGTTTCCTAAATTTCACAATAAAATCCTCAAAAGACAACTTGAGGCTTGACGAGTTTAAAATAAATCTTAAAATTGTAATTTGACAAAGGCCTGATTTATTAAACATATCAGGAGTTTATTTATGTAAAACTGTTAAAATCAGCCTCATTCATCCTCATTAATCCATGTGGTGCTGTCCTCACCAGTCCCCATAGCGCCCCCTCCTGGGTGGCTACGATGGTGGCAGCGCGTGGCGTGTTGTACATCAGCGCCAGCTCCCCGAAGCTGCCCTTATTGTTGTACTGGCCCACGCATGTTCCTGTTACCACGATGTCGTACACGCCCCTGGACAAGACCGGAACACGGGATAAATACACGCAACAAATAAATACACACAACAAATAATAAATGGAACAAATAAATAAACAACAAATAAATACACACAACAAATGCACACAACAAATACATAAACGGACCAAATAAAAACAACAAATAAATAAATAAATAAATGAAACAAATAAACACAACAAATAAATAAACAACAAATAAACACAACAAATAAATGGACCAAATAAATAAATACAACAAATAAACACAACAAATAAATAAACGGAACAAATAAATCAACAGAACAAATCCATCCACTTTCAGTCCGTTTAGACCAACCTTTAGGCTTCATGAACCCACTGACTGGTTTTATTAGGGACTGACTGATTTAAAAATTAAAAACTTTAGGTCTGATGCAGCCTCTTCCTGTCTGTCCTCCCTCAAAGGTCACAGAAATATCTATGAAGGAGCAAAAACTGAACAAGAAACACGAGTCATTTCCACAAACCAGGACATTAGCTGCTCTCTCAGTGGATAATGCTAAGCTAACAGCTAAATTACAATACAGCCACAGATTAACCTGAAAACAAGAAGTAATAAAGATTAAAGATCTAGACCTTAGTCGGTAATGAAAAGGACAGAACAGTGAAATATTAAGAACAAGGAGAAGAACAGCACCAGAAACAGAGGAGATCATTTAATCTCTCCTGTTTGTATTTTATATATTCAGTTATTAATGAAGAAGTCTAGTGATGAATGACAGGTTCCTGATATCACATGCTGTTAAACATTAGATTTAAGACACAGCCTCTACAAATATATCAGTTACTGGACTTTTTCAATCACCAATAATCAGCATCGACCCTGTGAAACTCATGCCGACTGATCTCTGGTTTTAATCAACACAACCTCTCCCTAAAGTCATCTGACAGAACCGTGGTACTTTGAGAACACAATAAACCCGTGTTGGTTGATCCCTGGTTCTAATAGTAATCTCTGAATAACAATAATTGGTATAAAATGACGTCTTTCAGCTGAATACATGAAGCTAATTAGCGAATGTTTAATCAGAAACTGGTTGTAACTGGTCTGACAGATTGTAATGCTCCTCTCTATGAGGATTAAACCTGGGGAAGGTAATTTGCAGCGTTGTTGCTTGGCAGGATTAAGCAGTCATTTAGTAAGACAGCGTGTCCTCCCATTGGCTCAGCAGAGGGGCTAAACCCTGTGGAGTATTAGCTGACTGGGACTGGATTACTATGATCACTAGTGGCTGTCTCTTTATTCAGAGGATGAAATCAGGCTGAAAGCTGTGGGCAATCTCACACCACAAATGTAAAAAAAGAACAGAAAAGGATGGAGATTTATTTGACTTTTATCACTTCCTGAATGAAACACAGAAAACTCAGTCATGATGAATTAATTATGAATCAATACTACAATGAAGTGTTGGAATTTTAACTCATGTTTTCTTCGAAAAATGGATTTTCTAGATGTAGATGGTAAAGTGCTGAGCATGTTTAGAGGTGCAGCTCCATAGCTGAAGGTCAAATTGAGACGAGGTGACCTTAATGAGAATTTTCTCTACCTGGTCCACCCCTGGACATTAGTGATCTATAATCTCAGTATCAGTAAATACAAATAAGAATTATTTCTGGTAGTGAGCTGCACAGTCATTTGTAAACTCTGTAGATATTCCTGTTTTTTGGGAAAAATGGAAGCCTTAAAGCTGCAGCTAAATAAAAGGCCTGAGTGGCGTACTAAGGTGACTACAGGGCTTAATTTATGACTGATAGAGACAATAGTAGTACAGGAGGTCCTCGATTTATGGCGTCCTCGACCTACAGCGTTTCATCGTTACAGCAGAACTGGTTATGTGGAACTAGTTGATGAGTTGAGTGGATGAATACGTCGTCATGGTGCTATCAGATGGCTTTGTTTCCATTCTCTGGTTGTACTCCACCTTGGACTGTGCTACATTCACTAACTTTTTGTCCTTCATTATGGCTCCCAGCGTAAGTCAGACTCTTCTGATGCTTGGAAGAAAAGGAAAGCATCTCCATGGAAGTGAAATTAGATAGAATAAAACGCTGGGAACAGGAAGAAACACCGACCAACATGGGTCCAGTTGTAAAAACAGGTCAACATATTGTAGCGACCCTCTGTGATGAATGAGTGAGACTTTATCTGGTTCTCTGCTGGTTTATTGAACCTTCATACAGGCTGCTGTGGACCGTAGCCAACGCCAGAATAACTAGAAAAACCCCATAACTTAGCTCCAGAATTAGCCGCCGTTCCCAGCTCTCTCTACTGCTGACTCTCAGCCAATCAGAGGTGAGCTAACTAAACATGGCACGTTCACTGACATCAGGTAAATCTGGAACTGAACAATAAACATTGAAACATCAACATCAACAACAATATCAGTCTGTTACAATATTCTGTTATCTTCTAGTAAAATGATTCATACATGCATGAAAGTTGTTGGTATTCATGACTTTATGAAGAACTGATCGATATCGTGATGCACGGAACGAATTTGGTTACATTTTCACCGGAGTTCCGACTTACGGCACAAATCGACTTCATTTATCTATCTGTAGGAACGGAACTCTGACGTAATTCAAGGACCTCCTGTACATTTTTTAGTCAATCAGAGTTGAGAACCATTATCCTTTTTACATCTTTCAGACTTCCTACTATACATTTACTCCTGGTTCCTGAGAGATTCTGAGGGTCTCCATATTATATATTTAGTCCTGGTTCCTGAGGGTCTCCTGGTTGCTTCCTGTCCTACAGGAACCAGAACATGGCTAACCCTAACCCTATTCTTTGAAGAGAGCTCGATGTGCCACAACCAGACCTTAATATTAGGAACATTAAGAAACAGAGAGGACATGTAGAAATACAGCGAGGCTCACAGGATTCTGTAGGAACATTTAAACAATGTGCTGCTTCTCTTCCTGCTTTTCTTTCTGTTTATCCACCCTGCTGCTGACATTAGCTCCACTACAGGTCAGATAGAATACCACCAGGCTGCTCTTAAAGGTCATGGCTCATACAGGTGGCATGCTGTGGCAGAACGAGTGCATGCAGATGGAAAAACAGCAGACAAATGGAGCTACGCTGATATGAAGGGAGGCCGGGGCGGATAAACAAAGAGCAGCCAGCAGTCAAACACTGTTAGGACTGTTTGCTCTGTAGGGGTAGAAACTGACATCTGGAGGGTAAATCATCACTGGGCTGAGTGATGACATGAAAGGACCGAGTCCTCAGTCAGTGGAGTCTCAGGTTTATCACTGAGACTAATAAAACATCTAAAAGCAATAAATTGACCGTTTTACAGGACAAAGATCTGAGAATGTTGTTCCAGAAATTGGTAGCTTCCTTGGTAGGATAGAATGGGTTTTAGTTTCTGTTCTCTCCTTTTGTTCTCAGGTTACACCTGGTGGGAGGGGCCAGTTACACCTGCAGCTACCTGACCACCTGTAGAGACGGTTAAAAGCAAAGCCGACCTGATCATCATGACCAGTGGGATAGACCAGCAACCAGTGGGATAGACTAGCGGCCAGAGGGATAGACCAGCGACCAGTGGGATAGACCAGCGACCAGTGGGATAGACCAGCGATCAGTGGGATAGACCAGGAATCAGTGGGATAGACCAGCAACCAGTGGGATAGACCAGCGGTCAGTGGGATAGACCAGCGACCAGTGGGATAGACCAGCGACCAGTGGGATAGACCAGCGGTCAGTGGGATAGACCAGCAACCAGTGGGATAGACCAGGAACCAGTGGGATAGACCAGCAACCAGTGGGATAGACCAGCGGTCAGTGGGATAGACCAGCGGTCAGTGGGATAGACCAGCGGTCAGTGGGATAGACCAGGAACCAGTGGGATAGACCAGCGGTCAGTGGAATAGACCAGCATCCAGTGGGATAGACCAGCAACCAGTGGGATAGACCAGCGGTCAGTGGGATAGACCAGCGACCAGTGGCATAGACCAGCGACCAGTGGCATAGACCAGCGGCCAGAGGGATAGACCAGCGGCCAGAGGGATAGACCAGCGGTCAGTGGGATAGACCAGCAACCAGTGGGATAGACCAGCAACCAGTGGGATAGACCAGCAACCAGTGGGATAGACCAGCAGTCAGCGGGATAGACCAGCAACCAGTGGGATAGACCAGCAACCAGTGGGATAGACCAGCAACCAGTGGGATAGACCAGCAACCAGTGGGATAGACCAGCAACCAGTGGGATAGACCAGCGGCCAGAGGGATAGACCAGCAACCAGTGGGATAGACCAGCAACCAGTGGGATAGACCAGCAACCAGTGGAATAGACCAGCAACCAGTGGGATAGACCAGCAACCAGTGGGATAGACCAGCGGCCAGAGGGATAGACCAGCAACCAGTGGGATAGACCAGCAACCAGTGGGATAGACCAGCGGCCAGAGGGATAGACCAGCAACCAGTGGGATAGACCAGCAACCAGTGGGATAGACCAGCAGTCAGCGGGATAGACCAGCAACCAGTGGGATAGACCAGCGGCCAGAGGGATAGACCAGCGGCCAGAGGGATAGACCAGCGGCCTGTGGGCCAGACCAGCGGCTCTTTCTTTATACTTGTTACTCCCCTCATCCCCTGGTTCTCTGGGACGCAACAGAAACTAACACACCTGCTTCAGCCTGTTGGATAATTAAAATCAATTAAATTTTATTTTATTTATATAGCACCAATCACAACTCAAATTGTCTCGAGATGCTATGATGTCTATGAAGATATTGTCCTTGACATCAGGATTAGTTTTGTTTTTTTTGTCAGGGTCAGTTTTTGTGCTGTCCTTCACCGCAGCACCATCTGATTAGCTCTCAGTCAGCACATTTTATTTGTCCTAGATGCGAGGATATATTAGTCCTTTATAGAAACTAGTAACACCCAACCGTTCCTGTTAATATGGCAGGAAAACAAACCTGTGGCCTCCAAGCCTCATCACACAGCAGTGGTTCACATTTTTATTCACTGCATCCAAATACAACAGCTTTGTTATTAACTACCAGATTCTATTTTTGATTCAGCTGTATGGGACATCCTAATATCCTAGGATGTGCTGCTATATGTAACTGTCTTTTTTTATTCCTTTATGTATGCAGGCTGATCATTAAACATGTGGTATAAACCTGACTTCTCTCCAGCGCTAGCAGCTCTTCTACCACCTCTAACACTCAGTGGAAGCCCTGTTATCTAAAATGTCAAGCACCACCTGTGAACAGCAACGAATCTCTGAGTCGAAGTGTGACCCTTCAGTGAGTTTCATTTTGGGAACAAGGATGAAGTCGCAGTCAGACTGGTGGGAATGAGGATGAAGTCACTGTGGCTGATAAAGGACCCTACAGCAGACAGGAGTCATCATGACACAGTTCAGGTTGTTTGCACTGAATGTTCTGAGCGATGAAGAGCTTCGCCTTAACAGTCCAACAGCTCATTAACAAAATTAAAGCAACGACCAGACCTCCTCTGATCACCAGGGTTGATCCCCCAGATGAAGGTTGATCCCCCAGATGAAGGTTGGTCCTCCAGATGAAGGTCGGTCCTCCGGATGAAGGTTGGTCCTCCAGATGAAGGTCGGTCCTCCAGATGAAGGTCGGTCCTCCAGATGAAGGTTGATCCCTCGGATGAAGGTTGGATCATGTAATGTTTGCTCACTGTTTTAGTTTAGGTCCACTAGAAATCTCCATAAGTGGTTACAGAAACATGGACCAGAGGTCCTGATGCTGACAGTGCAGTCATGGGACATCATGATGGTTACTGTTAGCGCACGCTGCATTCACGTGACCGTGCACACGCTCTGTGCACGTGAAAACTTTTGGATCAAGCCTAAATGAGATGTGTTTCATCCAGCGTCATTTAATCCAACTCCTCTACAAAGTTTAGCCTCAAACAGAGCTGAACATCATAAAGCCTGCTTAGATCACAGATTATAAGGAGATATTCTACCCCTGAATGAGCAACCTGACCCAGCTCGAAATGATCCAACTCTAACCTCTCTATGACGAACTAATGATCCAACTCTTATCTCTCTATTACGGTCTAATGATCCAACTCTTACCTCTCTATGACGAACGAATGATCCAACTCTTACCTCTCTATGACGATCTAATGATCCAACTCTTACCTCTCTATGATGATCTAATGATCCAACTCTTACCTCTCTATTACAGTCTAATGATCCAACTCTTACCTCTCTATTACGGTCTAATGATCCAACTCTTACCTCTCTATTACGGTCTAATGATCCAACTCTTATCTCTCTATTACGGTCTAATGATCCAACTCTTACCTTTCTATGACGTAGAAGTTGTCTCCGTCGTCTCCCTGGTCGATGACGTGCTCCTGAGGCTGAACCCTCAACTCGAACATGGCGTCCAGCACCTGTGAGAACTGCTCCTGGATCAGGACCAGAGAAACCATGTCAGATCCCTCAGGATTAATAAAGTATCTACCTATCTGTCTATCTATCCATCTTTCCATCCATCCATCCATCCATCCATCCATCCAACCATAAATGAGGAGCAGTGGTGAAGGTGTGTTTGGAGTTCAACAAAGGTCTCAGGTTCAGCTCCTAACCCTAACTCTGCTCCTGAAGGCAGATCAGATGAAATAAAATCCTCCCAGCAGAGGAACTGCGTGAGAACCTCCATGTGGGAAAGAAGAGAGGAGGAATCAATCCTAATGTCCTCCATTAATCAGAGCTAACTCCCAGTGTTGTACTGTTCATCAATAGAAGGTTTTAAGGCATCAAATACATTTTAAGCTCATCTCTGCAGCCAAAACAAACTTGGATGAATCATGTGTAGCGACGTCACAGAGATGATTTCTGTATTTTCTGGAAAATAGGGAGGATCTAGTTCTGCCCGAATATAGGTTTCAGCCAAATTAGTTTCTCTGTGATTCAACTATAAATTAAAAGTTTGGGGATGATGAGAGCAGATGAAGCTGAACAGAGATTGCGTTGGTTTGTGATTAAACATGCTTAATAAATGTTTAGTTGGGTGTTTCTCAGACTGATCCAGCAGCTTTATTTCCATTATTCTGGTCACAGCAAAGTTTAATGAAGGTAAATGTCTTTCATGTGTTGCTCAACAAACAGGTGATAAATGAATAAAAAGCCTGAATAGAAAGAAAGAAAACAGCAGCAGATGCTTTCATGAATGAAAGAACTCACAACAAAACTAACACTCCATGACCCCTCATCATCACCTGATAGTTTTTTTTTTCACATCTTTTCCTGACGTTTTCTCAGATATTACACGGGATATTTTCCCTTACACTTGTTTCTTCCAAGTCTATCTGTAGATCCGTTGATCTCTCTCACGTCTGCTATAACACTAGAAATAACTACATTTTCATCCCTCCAATCTGTCACAAATCTCACTTTGGTTGAATTAATTTAGTTATAGAGATCTCTAATTTTAAACTCTGTTAAAGGTTTGTTTTTATCTTTGCAAGGTTATTGTCATGGATTAACCCGTCCACCAACAACTAATTGCTGTAAATTTATTTAATTATTTATTTTCCTTATAGACACATGCACTAAATACATGCCAGTGTGTGCAACCTTATCTTGTTTTCACTCCTCTTCTAAAGGATAATGGGATACGTTGGAGAGTATCCTAATCAAGCCCTTTGCAGGTTTTATTTTTTATGTGTAAATATTCAAATAACAAGTTTAGCATATGTGTACATAAAGTAGCGTTAAAAGCTTAGGATCATTTAGAAATGTCCTTATTTTAAAAGAAAAGCAGTTTTTTTTCAGTGAAGATAGCATTAAATGAATGATAAATCCAGTGTAGACATTGTTAATGTGGTAAATGACTATTGTAGCTGGAAACAGCTGATTTTTAATGGAATATCTCCATAGGGGTACAGAGGAACATTTCCAGCAACCATCACTCCTGTGTTCTAATGCTACATTGTGTTAGCTAATGGTGTTGAAAGGCTCATTGATGGTTAGAAAACCCTGCAGTTATGTTAGAACATGGAGAAAAGTGGGAGTTTTACTGGAAAATGTGGAATTGTCTGGATGACCCCAAACTGTTGAATGGTAGTGTGAATAAAGACAGAGAAGGTGTGACTGAATGGTTTAATGAGGATGTTATCCCTCCAGTAGAGCACCAGAGAACTGTATAATCTACATCTATATAAATCTATCTATATATATATTTATAATCTATACCACTGAGTACTGAACCTGCTCTTGACTCTTTGTATTAATTTTTCTTTTCCCCACCCATGTGAGCATTGTTCTGTCCAGCTGTGCTCCTGCATACATATCCGATGTGTACCTGGTCTAGTGTTTTGAAGAGGAGGATGTCTCGGCAGGCCTCCTGCAGTCGGCAGCGCTGTTCATCTGTCTTTGGATGGACCACTCTGGGCTCGGTGTCCTCGTCATCCTCGTCTGGGTTGAACGCCTCGGCGCACACTGAAGGAAAGACACATAAATCAGTGTTACACACTGCAGTGACGTCCTGTGTGTTTACATGGTGATAAGAAGTGTCCTACAGACGACTGTAGACGAGCACAAAGCCATTAAGTGGAAATACTAGGACTCTCCAATCCAAAAACTCCAAATAACCAGGAACAAAACAGGCAATCCATCAAGTTGTAGTCCACTTAGAAAATGACAATCTTGTTAAAAACACACCAAGGAACCAAGCAGGGAAGAGCTTTGGATCTTTTATTAATTTAACTTGCAAACCAACAGCTATAAATACTGAGTTTATGTGAATACAACTGTGGCAGAGTCACTCAACAGACAGCGTTTAATGTGAGGAGATGAGTTTACATGTAAAAAAAAAAAGTTAGGTCACTCTGATGTTAACGAATTCTGTTCTGTTTCCACACAAGCTCAGAATCAAAGACGTCAGAAGCTTCGTAATCACCTCCACTGGGTTAAATGCTCCGACACAGAGAGAGGTAAGAACATAGAACAGAAAACGAGGCAGGAGAAGAGACGACACGTGCACAGCGACGTGCATGGTCACAGTGGATGACAAACAGTGACCGGGTCCTTTCAGATTGTTTCCTCTCTATGCCTCACATGGCATTTTATCATCTATATCAGTTCATCAGGATCCTTTTCAGGAGAATCAGCATCACTGCAGAGAGTTAAATTTAAGCCAAATTTTCAGCCATTATTCTGAGGTTAAATCTGCCACATTTAAAGCTTCATCCTTAAAAGAATGAAACCAGCAGAGTGTAAAATAACACCCTGTCATATTACAGGTCAGAAACATCCCAATCTGACAGAAACCAAATGAAAGCAACTAAAAAAGCATGCAGAAACTGGACATGATGGCAGGTCTGGTGTTTTTAACCAAGTTTTAAAATGGCATCCTAGAATCTGGTGAGAATCATTGCGTGGTAAAATAAATGGAATTAAGGAACTGCAAAGCTTTTATTGTGAAGGATGCTTTAATCCTTTAATAATGTTTATCTGTAGAGACGGTTTTTCTGAAATACTAATGTGTGCTTCATTAAGAGTTTCATCTATTACACACACAGAATTTATATAATTCATAAAGTTTTCCCAGTTCAGGAAACTGTATGTACACAGTAACCTGAAGATATCTGTACGGTTTACTATCCAGAGGGTTTTACTACAAAATGAATCTACCACAGTCAGGTTTTCAGTCGGTGTTTGTTGGTTCGACCAAACGTAAAACTCCAGCAGAGATAATGTGAATCACTGAATAAACTTTCTTTGTTCATGTTGTGTGTGCTGCTCCCATTAATCAGACGTTTGAGGCATCATTTGACTCTTCAGTGCCAAACGGACCAATCATTCCGTTAGGGGAACAGAATATAAACATCTATTATGGTAGAAACGGTCTGTAAGACAGGGATGCTGGTAGAAAATAGGAAATAATATAGTAACTATAATAACTATATAATAACTGTGTTTCATTCAGCCTCTTACATTTTACACTAGTAATTATTAAATTTAGTTTCTTAAAGTTTCACTAGAAAATGGATTGGTATGTTTTCTTGTCAGCCTGTTTTTATATTATATATTGTAGATTTCCAAGTGTCGCCGTTTTTTTAACAGTAAAATCCTTCTGTTGTCTACTACAGTGGAATCTAAAATAAAAATACTTTTATAAAATTCTAAATTGTGAGTTGTTGTTTTGAAGACTTTAATTTTATTAATGCTTTAATCACTCTTAAATAAATGTTGATTAGACATGGACGTACATTTCATCATCATAGTGCTGAACTACTGACTTTAAATAGGTTGAGGCTTCATATCAGACTTCTAAAAGCAAACAAACAAAACTCATATTTAAATTAAAATAATCTCCATAGCCGCATGACAAACCAAGTATTATTGTTCTACCAAAGAAAGGAAAAGATTTCACTCTTCCATCTAGAAAGATACCAGCAAAAAAAAGAAAAATAAGTGAGTGAAGAAGGAAACTGACTCATTAGTTCATCCAGACTAAACTCTAAACACTTTTTAATCTAAGGTGTTAGTTTAATGTCATGTATGAGCTTCTGATCACATTTGGATGCAGAAAACATGTTTGATTTAACAGAATTATTTGTTTACTGTATGACATAAAGCTAACTGCTGGAACAACAGTTTTTTGATTTATTGGTTCTATAAAACCCTTCAAGCTGTAACTTATAACACACAGCACATAACTAGACTTCCATCCTCTCTGCCCTCAGCTGGGACACAATCTGACCTAAGATTAGATCATGAATGACTAAAATACTAAACAGGGACCAGAATAGAACATCCGCTGATTTATCTGATTCATTAAATTATTGGGAAGTATTAACAGGTCAGAAAGTGAATTAATATCTGACAGAGAAAGAAATCGTTCCTATTAACATCACGCAGGATAACTATTCTAATCTACGAATCTAAATCATGAGACAAAATAAAAAACTGTCTTTTAGCCTCTTTTCCCCAAACTTTATGTTTCAGCAGCTTTCAGGAGAAATATTAATCCTTTTCTGTGTTTTCTGAGAAATAAACAGACATAATCTGGAAAAACCATAGATGTAAACCTAATTCCTGAGCATAAACTGGCTTATAATGGGAAGGGAAAGCTGCCTTCCATTGAATGTGAATTTACAGAACATATAGAGGAACAAATTTAGTTTAAATATTATATTACCGTTAAACAGCCGACTTTAGAACCCATCATTTTCACCGTTAATCTGAGAATCAGCTTTTTAAATACAAGAGACGACTAGAATTAGACGTCTTGATGATCAGAGGAAATGGTATTTTAGGATTCTTTCAAGATTTAATTAAGAAATGCAAAAAAATGCATCTATTAGATAAATTGTAGAACATTTTAGTCAACTTACGCAACTTATACCATGTAAATCACAGGACTAATGTTTAAAAGGCATTTTATATTACAAAATATATTTAAAAAATCACCAAAATGAATTCCTCTGTGAAGGAATCATCTGTGATCTGCTGCTCTGTTAAAAAATAACTAAATTTCCTCAAAAATCACTTTATTCTACATGTCTTATTTAAAAATGTGCTAAACTATAACCAGATACTGTGAAATAAAATAAAATTTGCAGCACAATGATGAAGCCATGAGTGTTTTTTGACATCTAGTTTTTATTTTATTTATTTTTTTAGTTTATTTTAGTTTTGTCGTTTGTAATTTGGTGCATGTGTGAATTGTGTGAAAATTGCACATTCGTTGTCATCTGAGGCAAAGTTCAGAAAAACCTGCACAAAACCAAAAAATGATTACATGATTAAACCACCATCCAGTACGAAGCTAACTAGTTCAGGACTTTTACTTCTCCACTAAATCACAGGTTCCAGCACGAAAAGAGGAATAAAAATAAGAACTTAGATGGTTTAACAAATTTTAAAACTGGAATTAGCTGTTTAGCTGTCCTACATAGAGCCACTTTTTAAAGAATTTAACTCCCTTCATGTAACCCACCTCATTGACCAGATTACTGCTTTGATAAATATCTTACATGCATGCGTTTAAGTTCTGGGAGTAAACTTGATTTTTAATCTTTAATGGATGCATTTTTCTACATTAAAGCCATCTTATTACGTTTTGTGGTTGTTATAAACTGGAAAGTGTGAAGTAAAAGCCATTAAGATATATTTTAAAGTTTATTTCTGCCGTTCTTCAAGCCTCTCCACCATTAAATGAGCTTTACAAACCAGTAACGACATTACTGAGCTGATATTATCTAACCGAGGAACCGACAGTCCTGTAGCTCAAACTGCCTCATGGCTTCCAGATGAAGCTCAGAATAAGAAGGTTTATTTAGTGGACTTCTATAAAACGTGTCGGCTATTAACACAGTCCACCAGGTTTATTTATTTAACTTCTATAAAATAAAACAAAAGCTATTAACACCAGATGTTTTGCTGTTGGCTGCCAGACTGAACACTAAAGTCTTCAAGTCCTCCCAGCATCTGAGGAAGTAAAACCCAGCAGATTCCTGTCATTACTCACAGCAGCAGGAACACCTTCATGTTAGGATGTCGGGCTAACGTAGCGTTGATTGTTTGTCCACAGGTCAGAGACACAGCGAAGGAGGAAACTTTAAGACCGGAAACATGGACGAAGACTTTTCTGTTCAGCCGGTGAATGCATCTCAAACTAAACTTTTTTTGCTTTAAAAGTCACTGAACATTAGGTTTAACTGTCTTTTATGAAACAGATTTCTCTGGACAATGTTGTGAAAGTAGAAGGAAGATCTTTAATTAATTCTATAAATCACAACTTTAGATGAAACGCTGATTACTTCCAGTTGAAATTAAAGAACGTCGCTTTATTTTTATTTTAAATTCTGCTAATTTTATTCAGTGTGTGTCCTTGTGACGTCTGCTCCTGCGCATTTTTACCAGTTATCTAAGAAACGGTGTGTAAACAAACAGGAAGCATCACACAGCTTTTTGGTTAATAAATGTTAAAGTGGTCAATGGATGTATTGTTCTTATAAGCCTTAGATTTGTTTTCCTCAGGAAACTCCAGATGTACAACACCTGAAAAATAAAACAAGTCAAAGGGAAAATCTTGGTCACATAACTGAAGAGAGACTTTTCTCTGGGGAACCTGAGGAGCTTCATGGTGACGTTCTGTCTGTTGTTTATCGATACTAGTTCTCCTCATTATGTCTGACAGCATCTCCTCTACAGAAGGTACCTCAGAGGAACTTTCAACCACTGTGGTCCCACATAATTACAACTACAGTTAGTGGGGACAACAGTGGAAGACAAACTGGTGAAACTGTACAAAATAACAGCAGCTCAGCCAACACTAACCCTTAACGAGGCTGTGGTGAAGACAGCAGGACAGAAAAGATCAGCATCAGAGACACACCCAGAGTCTAATCAGAGAGCAGCGCTGTGACGTCTGGAAGCACCAGACGCTACGACCAGCGTGACAAAACACACACACACAGACACACACACAGACACACACACAGACACACAGACACACACACACACACACACACGTGAACACACACACACACACACACACACACACGTGAACACACACACACACACACACACACACACAGACACACACACACACACACACACACACCAGACCACACACACACACACACACACACACCACACACACACACACACACACACACACACACACACACACACACACCTCAGGCATGTGGGTTCTGTAAAGCGACTTGAGACAATCTGACTGTAATTGGTGCTATATAAATAAAATTGAATTGAATTGAATCTCACCTGACACTCTCCTGTTGAATCTGCTGGGTGGAGGAGCTGCAAAACACAAAGAGAGAAGAGAAATGAATATAGCTGCTGGTTTAACATCATCTTTAATACATTTTCCTGAGTGTTTAGAAATCTGCGGTCAGAATATCTGAAGTGACAGGAGGAGATTCAGGAAAAGAAAAATGGACCAGAAGGGCCAACAGTGAATTAGAGGGAGAAAGAATCAGACAGTTAAAGACGATGGAGGCTGATCAGACAGAAAGTAGGACAAAGATACAGGAGGACAGGAGGACACACAGGGAGGAACCTGGGAGAAAAATCTGAGCTAAAAGAGGAATTAAGGGCTTTCTGTCAAGTTAATATTCTGTGTATACAAATGGATTCTACTGTGACAGCAGCATAATCACACCTGTAGAGTATATCCACACTAGGGATAGACCTGTAGACTAGAGATAGACCTGTAGACTAGGGATAGACCTGTAGACTAGGGATAGACCTGTAGACTAGAGATAGACCTGTAGACTAGAGATAGACCTATAGATTAGGGATAGACCTGTAGACTAGGGATAGACCTGTAGACTAGAGATAGACCTGTAGATTAGGGATAGACCTGTAGACTAGGGATAGACCTGTAGACTAGGGATAGACCTGTAGACTAGGGATAGACCTGTAGACTAGGGATAGACCTGTAGACTAGGGATAGACCTGTAGATTAGGGATAGACCTGTAGACTAGGGATAGACCTGTAGACTAGGGATAGACCTGTAGACTAGGGATAGACCTGTAGATTAGGGATAGACCTGTAGACTAGGGATAGACCTGTAGATTAGGGATAGACCTGTAGACTAGGGATAGACTTGTAGACTAGGGATAGACCTGTAGACTAGAGATAGACCTGTAGATTAGGGATAGACCTGTAGACTAGAGATAGACCTGTAGACTAGGGATAGACCTGTAGACTAGGGATAGACCTGTAGACTAGGGATAGACCTGTAGATTAGGGATAGACCTGTAGACTAGGGATAGACTTGTAGACTAGGGATAGACCTGTAGATTAGGGATAGACCTGTAGACTAGGGATAGACTTGTAGACTAGGGATAGACCTGTAGACTAGAGATAGACCTGTAGATTAGGGATAGACCTGTAGACTAGGGATAGACCTGTAGACTAGAGATAGACCTGTAGATTAGGGATAGACCTGTAGATTAGGGATAGACCTGTAGACTAGGGATAGACCTGTAGATTAGAGATAGACCTGTAGATTAGGGATAGACCTGTAGACTAGAGATAGACCTGTAGATTAGAGATAGACCTGTAGACTAGGGATAGACCTGTAGATTAGGGATAGACCTGTAGACTAGGGATAGACCTGTAGACTAGAGATAGACCTGTAGATTAGGGATAGACCTGTAGACTAGGGATAGACCTGTAGACTAGAGATAGACCTGTAGATTAGGGATAGACCTGTAGACTAGAGATAGCCCTGTAGACTAGAGATAGACCTGTAGATTAGGGATAGACCTGTAGACTAGGGATAGACCTGTAGATTAGAGATAGACCTGTAGATTAGGGATAGACCTGTAGACTAGAGATAGACCTGTAGATTAGGGATAGACCTGTAGACTAGGGATAGACCTGTAGATTAGAGATAGACCTGTAGACTAGAGATAGACCTGTAGATTAGGGATAGACCTGTAGACTAGGGATAGACCTGTAGACTAGAGATAGACCTGTAGATTAGGGATAGACCTGTAGAGTATATCCACACTAGGGATAGACCTGTAGACTAGGGATAGACCTGTAGATTAGAGATAGACCTGTAGATTAGAGATAGACCTGTAGATTAGAGATAGACCCGTAGACTAGAGATAGACCTGTAGATTAGAGATAGACCTGTAGGCTAGGGATAGACCTGTAGACTAGAGATAGACCTGTAGATTAGGGATAGACCTGTAGAGTATATCCACACTAGGGATAGATCTGTAGACTAGGGATAGACCTGTAGACTAGAGATAGACCTGTAGTTTAGGGATAGACCTGTAGACTAGGGATAGACCTGAAGAGATAGACCTGTAGATTAGGGATAGACCTGTCGACTAGGGATACACCTGTAGAGTATATCCACACTAGGGATAGACCTGTAGATTAGGGATAGACCTGTAGACTAGGGATAGACCTCTAGAGTATATCCACACTAGGGATAGACAGATGTGGCCAATATTTGTCATTTTCTAATTATCTGTATCATTATTTCTATTAGCTGATTATTGATGAATTAAATGCTCTACTTCAGGTCTGATGTAGTCTCCTCTCTCTGAGGTCTCAGAAATGTCTCTCAAACAGACTGCAAACACTGTACAAGCTGCTACCACAAACCAGGCATTTAGCTACTAAAGCTATGCTAACGGCTAGTGGCTAAGTTAGCAGGCAGCTACAGATCAACCTGAAACAGTCTGGAAACTATAATTAATAAAGTTTTAAGATCTGGACCTTAGTGGACAATGAAAGTGATTAGATCAGTGAAATATAAGAGAACAGAGAAGAACGACAGATATAACTGCAGGAGACAAACTGATCGAGGCCACATAAACAGAGGAGAGCGTCTACAACTAATCACTGCTATTTCTATTTTACATATTCAGTTAGAGTCAACCTTATTAATGAAGAGGTCTACTGATTAATGACACGTTCCTGCTGTTGCATGCTGTTAAAACATTAATCTTGGTTATCAGCCTTTCTAGAGTACTAATGATCCACATCGGTGTTAATCCTGGATAACTATATCGGTCGATCCCTCATTCACACACTTGTCAAAAAGCATGAGAAAGTGTGAAAATAAAAACTAAACATGACCACACTCAAGTGCAATAATCACACAATAACTGCCTGAAGCCAGAGGTTATAGTGTTTTTAATAACTTAATAAAATAAAGGATAATGTATTAGAAGAGATAATTACAGTGTTGGTATCAGATCCACCACTTTGGTTTACAGATCTCATTAGAGTCCATCAGTCTGAACCAGCAACACGTTTTTTTTAGGTTTCTGTGTTCAGAGGTCTGTTTATATTAGGACTTGACTGGAAGAGTTTCTGTGAGCTTCAAGCTTTCGCTGTGTTGGATGCTGTTATGGGGTTAGTATTAATATTACTGAGCCAGGATCATGTGATGTTTCTCTACTTTAAAATTCAGCCTCAGCAGGAACCGGCCATGTTGGAGTGTTTCCTTCAGTAAAAACAAGCAACTGGTAGAGCTGTTGACTAGATAACCCCAATCTGGGACCCCTCTGCTGATTTCTGCCGGAGGAACTACAAATATATTCAAATAAAGGAACACATGGTCATCACTGAACCCTGATCTTCCCTGCTGCTGCTCTTTCAGACCTGGTTAATCGCACTGATTACATGTTCACTGAGTAATGTATTCACAATACTCAGACACAAACAGAAATACTACCTGTAGTGTCCAGCCCACAAGGACTTAGTAACACACAGTTTTACTACTGGTGAACAACAACATTTCTTCTCTCCCTTCTGGATAAACTGTTAGAAATACATCTCCACGCTGTAGTTTTACCAGATAAGTTCTTCATTTAGATGAAATATAAAAAGTCCGTCATTCTTTGAACAGCAGGAACAGCTTGAACTGAACATCCTGGAAAAATAAGAATCCATCGCACAAACCAAAGGGTATCCATTAGTATGAAATGTTTTAAACATTGGCCATGAGAACACCATGCTTCCATAAATCCAGTAGATTCATGTATACAGGGACAGTACCAATCAGGATATTAAGCTGATTAAAACCCAACCCAAATCTGCTCCTAATGCAAATTAAAAATTAAAAAGATAAATACCAAAACCGTTTGTCCTCCTCAGTGTGAAATCAGTCCAGTAAGACTTTACAGCCATATTTTCTGCTGTTTATCCAGACTAATGCAGTCTGACCACTTCCTTCCTGGATGCTCCCTACACTGGTTGATCCCCAGGTGTCCAAAATATCACAAGTTCTCCTCCTAGATCTGTCTACAGGATGGAGCTGGGAGGCCCAAAGCTGGAGTAATTCTCACCCAGTTATAACATCTACGACCTTGAAAAAATCATCCATGCCCTCATTTTTTCTCATCTTGATTCCTTTAACTCCCTTTTTATCTGGCGTAACTCAGAAATCCATCTCCCGCCTCCAACTGGTCCAGAACCAGCAGCTCAGCTTCTCACTGGTTTTAACAGACGACATCACATCTCCTCTTTTCTGGCTTCTCTTCATCATCTTCCTGTTGGTTTCAGAACTGATTTTAAGATTTTCCTGATCACTAATAAAGAGGCAAGTATAGAGAAAGAGAAGCACGGCCTTGAAGAGTATCGTAGGTTCCTGTGTAAATATGGTGTGTATTCTGGTGTAGTGGTTTATAGGAGGACCGTTACCCTGTAGGCATCAGTATGTGGACGTCCTTCACAATGTGTTGTGGCTGTCTAACGTTCATTTACGCACTCGGAGGGTGAGGTCAGTGTCCTAAACATCTGCTTTCTAACGCCGGGCTGTTACTATCCAGCATGTGCACGTTACAGCGCTTCACACACATAGAAACTCAGTATGTGTCCATTCTACCTTATTACTATCCTGCCAGAGCCCATTAGATCCAGACTGTGAAGACTACAGCCTGGGGGAAACTCTCACATACACACCACTTTCCCTCATGGCCTGGGGAGACAGACGGAGTTTAACACTGCTCTCTCTGAAGATCACTCCGACTATCACTCAGCGGATAAATCCACACCACGGTCTGAGTTACTGACATCTGTGGCATTTACAAATGGAAATGTTATAAAGATGGTGCTGCTTATTTAAGGAAATCACCTGAAACAGTCCAGTAACTGTTTGAAAGATATGTTTTTACACCACAGAGGAAAAATTCACAAGAAATTGCTTCAGCATTTCCACTCTATTTGTATCCAGGTGTTAACTCTCACATTCAGACCAGATATTCAGCCTCGTCTGGCATCTGCTAACCTGAAAATTCATTCTGCATGTCCACAGATCATGCTTTAATAAAGAATGGACAAACCAGCAAACGCCATCAGAACCAGTTAAACTGGTCAGGTTATGGTCCATTCTGACCACAAACTGGTTCGACACAAAGAGAGGCCAGTGATCTCTGGTTCGTCTCTGGATGAGACTGGATGGACGTGTTAATGAACATTAGATAGAACAGGAAGCGGGAAGATCCATTCCCTGATGCCACAAGTGTTCTAAATGCAGACAAAGTGACACCAAACTAGTGTCTGGAAAACGCTGATTTATCTGATCTATTTCCGTACCTCTGACTCTTAATGTTTGTTCTTAAACATCAGGTATCGGAATTATAAATTAAACAACAAATAATAATGAGCTCATTTAGTAAACAATTAGCCCAAGAAAACCCAAGTATCAATGAGCTGCAGTCTTCAGGAGAAAATGATCTGAAATGTTCATCTCATAGTTGATCTACCTGATGGAGAGGCTTCGTAATTGAAGGTAACGTTGGTCCAGCTGCTGGAAACAGCTGCACAGCTGAAGGAGATGTCCACAAATATCACCACAGAAACTTCATCAGTTCAGGAGATCTGTCAGTATTTTCTGCCACCTCTAAAATGGATTTATACTCCCAGCAGAAAGCCGCTGATAGGCTTCATCAGTTCAGTTTAGTTAGAAGCATTTAATCAGAGTCCAGCTGCACCGTAGCAGCATTAGCATCATTAGCATCTCCAGCTGCTCTCTGCTGACAGACACTTAATGTTTCAGACACGTCATGTTTAGCTTAGCATTGAACAGGGATTATACTCTGTGGTGGATGTGCACGGACAGCCATGGACACTTGTTGTTATTACACTACTTTTCTGGTCCACTTGGAAGACTCATTGATTTAATATTTAAATCAATGAAACACCTAAAACTATTCTAAACAACCACAGAAGTACAATCTCCCATCACTCAATTCCTAGATATCTTTATTACGAATTGCCCATAAATCTGCTTTTACGTCTGTCTGAAGCTTACATCTCTGGACTTAGAGTTGGTTTTTAAGAATAGAAAGCAATCTTCAAACAATGTTTGGTTCCCTGCCAACCAGATGGGCAGACAAACAGCAGCTACAGGCAAATACAGCAACTGAGTCAATTCTTTGACCTGAAAGTCTTTGTCTCATTCTTTTTTTTAACTTAAAGCGGTACTGTGTGTATGAATATGCATCAGTTTGTTTCTATTGCAGGTTTCTGAACAGACTTTAAAGGAATGAAAAATGAGACCGTCCTTAACTCTGTTTACCTTCAGCAGTCTGTGAACTGAAGTTTTGAGAAAAGGACTAATTTTCTGGGCAAATCCAGGGGATGTGACGTTAATGCCCCTCTACCTCTCTCCTGCTTACTTGTAGTGCCAGCAGTGTTCAACGCCAGGCTAAAGAAATGGATTCGGCCAAAATCAACAGCAGAACAGAGACTCCAGAAAAAACAAAGACTTTTATCTGAAGCTTGCCCAGCCAAACAGAAATGTGGCCAACACTGGATGAAATTAGGGTCAACACTGGATGGATCTTAAGCTTCTTTTTTCTGTGTATAAAGAGCCCCTCTTCCACCTCAAGCTCTATTAGATCAGCAGACCAGCTGCTTTTAAGTCTCTATGGAGGCTGCTGGGAGATTGAACCTTTGCAGTAGCAGTGGTAAAACTTCAAAAGTTATATTTTCAAGAAAAAGCTGAAGATGTACACATTTTCGAAGGCCTGTGGCTGCTCTTAATGGTCCTAATATTTCATGTTTATTTTTATTTTAGAAACTGACAAGTAGCTATCCTCCCTGCTTGTATTTTATACCATTATATTTGTTTTACTGCTTGATTTTACAAGTCACATGAGATTTTATATTGTCAATTATATTTTTATATTGTCTGTCTGATAACATGTACAGCACTCTGAGTCAAACTATAGCCCCACATAGCCAGACCAACCGCCACACTTTGTTTTAGTGTTGTAAAATAAAGTCTAAAGTCTCAAATGTAGTTTACAGTCAAACTATAACAACACTACAACATTAAGCTCCTTCATCTACCAATAAAATAGCAGCTAGTCACTAGGGCTGGGCGATAAATCGATTTTATCGATTAATTCAACTTTGTACTTAATGTTGATTTGTTTTAATGAAAATCGATTTTCTCATCAACATCTGCCACCAGCACCCGCCTGCTAAAGGCATGTGTCCATTAGATGCGATTTTCGCGCACGGCAACGCACCGCATCTGAAAATCGCATGGACGGCGGGCAGTCACTAGCGGACCACAACATGGTCACATGACAGCGCTGAGCAACAGCAGGTTACGTGGTCACGTGACCGAGCTTTCAGCTGGACGGTCTGGCGGATGATAAACACAGCGGCTCGGCCGCAAACTTTCCCTTTTATTTCAAGAAACATGTCAGCGAAAAGTATTTCTGAAAGCATTTGAGGCGAGAAATAATCTGTGCAGCAGCTGAATCTGTCCTCGTTTTAGGTCACAGACGCCTAGTTTAGAAGTTAGAGGACAGTTTCACGATGCGTGGAATCTCTGCATGCCACATCCAATTTGCATAAAGTAGAAGTCAGTCTACTTTATGCAAATGAGCTGCAGCCCTCTCCAGGTAAACACACCGGATCACAGCTGGAAATGGGCCGCAACCGGACCAGCATGCCACATGCGGCACATTTCCAGCTGCGATCCAGTGTGTTTACCTGGAGAGGGCTGCAGCTCATTTACATAGAGTAGACTGGACTCCGGGGTGCTGAGATTAGGTAGGGGGTAAAAAAATAATAATAAATCGGATAAATCGTGAATCGGGATTTTTTGTGAAAAAATTGGAGATTTTTTTATTTAGGCCATATTGGCCAGCCCTACCAGACACATTTATTCTCCAGCTAGTGTTTGGTTGAAGCCCAGGATGCTCACCTGAGTGAACCTGAAGAACTTAAGCAACCAGACACTGCTGTCTGGAATAACAAAACATGTTCAAATGCTACACAAAGAATCTTTAAATCAAGTATTTGTAGTGTGTATTCCTAAGTACTTCCTAGTTTTTAGAATTACGATGTGACTGTTCCTAACCGTAATTAAATATCATTGTCTATTCATAATGAAAACAGTCAAATAAACAGTCAACAGATAAAATCACAGAATAAAATGCTGCATATACACATATAATACTTCATTGGTATGCTTCTATTTTTTGCATGTAGTGGATCTCAGCTTCTTTGCATCTTTCCATTAAATTCCAATCCTCTGTCTACAACAAAGATATGGCACAAGTAGAAGTAAAACACTCACATGAGTTCAGTGCTATCCCTCCTGTCACTTATTTGTACTTTCTCAAAGGAGCAGTTCTTCCTCCCCCATGTTGCTCCCACAGCTTCGTCACTCCTCTCCAGTTCTATTTTGCATTGGAGTGCAAAATGTTCCTCCCATTTACCTTCAGACAGATTAATCTTTGGGTAGGTTGTTGGTGACTGTAATAAATCTGTGCTGGTACATTTTATAAAATCTGAACACCACTCAATAAACGTCAACAACCAGTGATCTCCTGTTTGATAATGCGCACAGTGAGGCTGTTCTAAACACTTGCATGTAATTACCATCATTCGTGCACTGCAGGCTTCTAGATGTTATTAGGATTCCATTTACCTAGGTAAGGATGCAACTAACATGAATATAAATGTCAATATAAATAAAAACAGATATGCTGAACCAATGAAAGCAATGTCTACAGCATACATGCTTTCTAACTACACAGTTTATGTCCTAAAAGACTGAACTAAGGCTTCTTCCCAAGCAGTAATCAGCTAATTTTACACACCGTTCCTACCATGTGTGCTGCTGTTCCGTCAGGTAGCCGTGTCGTCCCAAATTAAAACTACATAAAACTACTTACATCGAGTTTTTCATGACATTCTACCATAACATCCGTTTCCAGATTAGAGATTTGATGTTAGCACTGACCTGATCACAGACAGGGTGAAATGAAAGCATGGACAGACAAATAGAATAAAAGAACCAAAGCAGTTAATCAGCTTAAACCAGCAGCACAAGGGGACTGGTGATGACCCTAACCCTAGTATCTAACCATCTATCTATCCATCCATCCATCTATCTATCATCCATCATCTATCCATCTATCTATCATCTATCCATCCATCCATCCAGCTATCCATCCATCCACCCTTCTATCCATCCATCCACGGTCTATCTCTACTCTTTCTATAATCTATCCATCCATAGTCTGTCTGTCCGTCCATCCATGTGGTAAAATAGCTGCTTAACTAAACCACTAAGGAGCCCATCATGAACTCTCTTGTTTGCACTCAGACGGGGATGTTTGTTGAATTCTCCACGTCTCTCTTTACCCTTCATTTCCTGTCATCTCTCAGAGAAAATGGCGTGAAAAAGGCAACATACTGTTCGGTGTGAACACGTGCACACCACCAAGCTTCTTTAAAGAGGTACACTCCCAGAAATCACCATAACACCTGGGAAAATGTCATTTCACTGACCTAATTTTCACTCTTCCCTAATTCCACCTCCCCCTCCTGTAGGACTCCATTATCAGCAGCAACCCACCAGCAGGGAGGACACATTCCAAACTGCTTAAAATGATTTGTTTTGGTCCAAGCCAAACTAACAAACAGGTCAGATCACTGCAGGTATCGCGGCAAAGAGGCACAAAGACCAATAAAAACACACAGATAGACCTGAAAACAGCAGGTAACTGAGGAGAATACTGATCTGTTTCAGTGAAAAGGAGTAAAACCGCTGGTCTTAAAGCCATTTGCTCTGTTGTACTAGATGTTAAGCTCTGTTTGTTCACTTTTACACTGTTCACATTACATCTAAAGTATGTAAAGGGTACTTCACATGCTGTAGCTTTTAAACTAGGATAGACCTGTTATCAGCCTGGACAATTATCAACGTCACTATCTGGCACTTTTTGGATAACTGGTATCAGTATTTAATTATTATTTACTGAGAAATGAAAAGCTTCATGTCTGATGCAGCCACCTCTCTGTGGTCTCAGAAACAAAAACTGAACAAGAAGCACCAGCCAATATCACAAACCAGGAAGTTAGCTTCTCTCACAGTGGCTAAGGCTAAGCTAACAGCTAGAAGCAACAGACTATTGAGTTTGGAAAACTATAATTAATAAAGGTTTAAGATCTGGACCTTAGTGGGAAATAAAAGTGATAGAACAGTGAAAGATTAATAAAATAGAGGAAAACAGCAGCTATAACTGATCAGTCTCAGCTGATCCCATATAAACAGAGGAAATAGTCCTAATTTAATCATCCTGTTTCTATTTCTGTTCATTTATAGTCGCCCTTATTAAAGAAGAAGCCTCGTTATGAATGACAGCTTCTCTGCTATGACATGCTGTTAAAACATTACAAATATCAGCTATCGGCACCTCGTGATAACCCATTATACTAAATAAAAAACATATCGGTCCATCCCTATTTTAAACCTTATCTAACCACAGATTACACTGGATGTAAACCCAATAAGCATGTTTCCCCTCATGGATGTGGGAAACAGTGAATAAAACAGGATAAACACTAGTGGAGGACATTTTAAACTAAAAGCAGGAATAAACTAGCCTGATTAGCGCGTGCTCGGTGTTAGAAAATGAATCACGCATTGTCCTCCATCACTCACATAATGCAGTTCACTCTGTGGAGAGCATGTGGACATAATAAAAGCATGCACATGCTTTCTGTGTGGGTGTGAGTGTGAAGAGCTCTCCCTACAGTCATGTGGCTGAGGGGGGTGGTGGCGCTGTTGGTGGCGGTATCGAGTGTACGCCTGAAGTTGCCTTGGCAACCTAACACAAAGAAGATCTCATCGCCATAACAACGCTACCCCCTTCACCCTAGTCCCTCCTCCTCCGTCTCCTCCATCCAGTGGAAGATCAGCCCCTCCATCCCTCCTCTACACCCACTCACTGCTAGAAAGCACCAACAGATGGAGGATGGAGGGAGAACCAGAGGGGAGAAACAAAAAGACCGACCAGAAGGGGCGATGGAGCCATCACGATGTGGGAAAAACAAACAGAAAGAGTGCAAAAAGATAGCATTTGATGAGTGATGAGCTTCTGTTTATGTGTGGAAGCCCACTGGCTGGAGAAGGTTCTGTATTTATATAGACAGAAGTGGATTAGTTAGACTGGGAGAACTGGGAGAATCAGGGAAAAAAGGAGCATCTGTCCCTGCCTGGTGTTTCCATTGATTCCCTCACAGCCGTTCTCAGTGTGTCTGCTCGGTCCGTCGATTCAACAGTTAGCCTGACGGAGACCAGAGCTGGACTCTCCACATCTCATTTTCTGTACAGCTAGCTGTTTTTGTTTGAACAAATTGGCCTCGGGGTAATTAGTCTGGCAAGATGGATGAAACAGAGGGCTACAGACAGAAAGGACGGATCCGATAATACGGATCAAATGAACCTGAAGTTAAACTGAAGCAACGGCTGGCTGTCAGGTGGGAAACCAGGTGACATAAACGAAGTCTGGACAGGTCTGTTATTTGTCCGCCCACCTGTTGCTGCTCACACCTCCTGGATTCCCTCTAACTTCTTTTCCTGGAATAGAAGCAGTAAAGCGCAGGGAAAAGACGAGTGTGTCCGTTGTTTTAGCCATTCTGGTAGCTAGTCAGCCACCATTTGGAGCCTTTAGTCTATTCAACAGGATAAAACAGTGACGGGGTTAGATGACGTTTGGAGATGGACGCGCTGCTGGCAGCTTTTCAGAACATCACTGAGAATATTGACTATGAATGGAGCCTGAATATTCATTTGCAGTAATAAATGCTGACCAATTCACCCAAATTCCTGAATTTCATCATTCTGCTGTGCCACTTCAGCAAGCATTTTTTCCCCTCTTATTATTTTAGATGTTTTTTCCTGTTTATTTCTCCCATTTTATTTATTTTGAACCTAGATCTTTCCCTCAGAGCAACACCTGATTTAAGTATGGGTGTGAAGGTGGATGTCTCTCCAACTGTCCCATTTCTGTCACCTAAATGCCCAGTTCGTGTCCATGTAAAGTATTAATGAGCAGTTGGAGAGTTCTCAGGGTATTTCTTGTCCAAACACACTGCAGACCACCGTGTCCTCTTCTATTTACTGAGGAAGGTTTTATGCCAACAGTTGAGCACAATGTGCAAAAATTAAACAGCATTTCTGACTTTTATAGCTGCTGTAAGATCTATTTTCTGTCTAGGAAGCGCGGCCTGATATTTCATAGCAAATATAATAAATATCTGCTCCTTAAAAGTAGATAAATGTTAAATAATTGAATTCAATAATCTATTCAATATCACTTTTTATTAATATTATTGGGTGACTCCCCCTAACTTCATCAAATGCCTCTGCCTGACCATTTTCTACGACAGATTCTTTTTTAAAATGGTGACTATTGACTGAGTCAATCGTGTAAAATCCGGAGTCATAGGTAATATCAGTTTTTGAGTTAATTTTTTTTTAGAGATGATGGGGTTAAGGGGGTTTTTGCACCATTTTCTTGGTGATGATTTGTGGCACTATATTTCCAGAGCCCAAACTTCAGAAATAACGTAGCTAGAGTCCTGGTATTTGGCAGAACCATTGGTATGTTCATTGATACATTCATTGACACGTTCATTGATATGTTCATTGGTAAGTCATTGGTATGTTCATTGATATGTCTATTGATATGTTCACTGGTATGTTCATGTGGTCTCTAATGGTCCAACCCTGATGATAGAAAAATACAGACCAGTTATATGATGGTGGACTCGGTCAGAAATGTGTTTTTCTAGTCAGATGTTAATCCAACCATTATTTTTTAGAAGCTGAACTTCTTCCTTGTGATTGGCACCGATAGGAGCTTTGTAAATAAGCCCTATGGTGCTGGTCAGAGGCATGTTTTACTGCATAACAAACGTATGAAAAGAAAAATAAATCTGACAACTATGAGATGCTTTGTTCCTTCTATTTGGTGAATTGAGGAAGAATGACCCCATTATGTTAATATTTTCAGACAAAAAAACACCTGATTGTCTGTTTACGTTTGTGCATATGACTGGATGTGCTTCTGTTTTTGTTTAACTCATTATTTTTAACCTTTATTAACGAGACGGGGTAATTAATGAAGTAACAGTAACACCTCACCATCTCTGTTTCCCTTCATTATGGACCCTGCTCTACAACCAACCATCTGTTCCTCTACTCTCTCTTCATACTGTCCTCCTCCTCCTCCTCAGAGGCCTGACTGATACCAGCGGGGTCAGATGTTTAGCAGGGAGCTTCCCTCACGTGTTGCCTTCTCCTCCAGAGCTAGCAGCCTTGGAAGTCACCGTCATCCGGCCTCCATCGGCACACACATAAACACACACTGGCATGCACACACAGCGATGAAGCACCACACAGTGAGGCAGGCAGCAGCCAAACGTACAGTAGATGTTTGCAAACCGTGCACAGACACACACACACACACACACACACAGGAGGTGATGACACACAACAACTGGCAAGCTCCAGAGCAGACTGAATAAAGCACATCATCAGTTCCAGTCTCCTACTGAACACCCACACATTCAACAATCCCTCCAGAACCTTCAGAAGGTCCATGTGCAGCCTGGCTGGACAGAGGAGACACATTCTGGCAGCTACTGGACCCGCTAACATGAAAAAGATGATTAGAAGATAACTGGAGGAATGACCTTTTCTAGCATCATCTGAACTTTTAACCCTCAGAGCCACTGTTGTTCATCATCATCCATCATTTACCTTTCTGAACCCTACAGAGAGGAACCAACATAAATCCAGTCCTCCTCTGTGGAGATACATCTAACCTGGTTCTACATGTGAGCAGACAAAGCTAATGAAATGCTGACCTCAGCACCTCTAGGCTCTACAGCTTCACTACAGCATCAGGCTAATGTGGACGTTAATCAAACACATAGGAAGACCGACCGCACTAAGGAGGTGGATGTAAATTATGTCCAATACAATCAGACAGCTACACAGGGCTGCTGGGAGGATGGCAGGACATGAGTAACACAAACACACACAGCCTGACTGTAAAGACACACAACACCACCTTAGTGTACGATGGCTTCCTTGAAACAATACGGTCGACTCTCAGCTAGTTCTACATGAATTACTGATGCTACCACATATTATTTATAGAGCAACAACCAAAGGACTTTACAGATCTAAATCGAAAACAAGACTTAATCAGCGAGGAAACCTAGAGAGAAAGACAAACAGTGACGTATATCAAGGTTAGGTGTTTGGGTTAGGTCAACATTCAACTAAAAGCCAGAGAACATATGAGTCTTCAGAAGGGGGTTGAAGGTATCAGAGACCCAGTGGTTCTAATCTGGACAGGTAAGTGGTTCCACACAAAAGGTTCGGTCGCCTCTGATTCTGTTTCTCAGTCTGGATCTGGGACCTTTTATTTATTTATTTAAGGAGCATATGATTGGTCGACCTCAGCGATGAAACTGGAGCGTGGACGTGTAAAAGTTCAGATACATAAGAAGGTGCAGACCCATTTAACACTTTAAAAACAAGCAGTAAAATCTTAAGACCAAAGCAACCTTAGGGGACAAAAGTCAGCATTCCAGTGACTATCATGTTTTTGAAATGCTTTTCTGCAGTAAATACATCTTTTGGAATAAATATGTTGGTGTGACAGCACACCTAAATATAAGAATAAATGAAGGCTAAACAATCTCTGGTGCATATCTACAAGTAGCTATTAAAGCTGCACTGTACAGGTCAACTAGGGGTGTAATGGTGCAAATAAATCAGCATCTGGGTAGTGGAGTCATGGTTTCAGATGGAAAAAATATAAAATACATATAACATATTTTTCATTATTTTCAAAAAGTAAAAACGTTCCAAAGTGGTGCATTTTTTAGTGCAACGGTTCAGATGCTGCATGTCGTCTGTTTACAGTTTAAAACAAATAAATGTCCAATAACTTATGTTAACCACTAAAGCCAGCGATGCAATCACAGCTTCAGAACCTGCTCAAAGTAAAGCTGCCTGGTAAATGTAAAGGACTCTAGCTTTGGTGACACTTCTGTCTGCTTTAAAGCTGCAGTCCTGTTGTTAATGTCTTGTTTTGCCTAGCTGCGGTGATTGGCAGGTCTGGGTGACACCATCATGAATACGTTAGCTGGATTAATGAGCAGAACCTACATCTGTCCAACAACAGACACTGTCCTCATCTGATTCACCGTTTATTCTCCATTACTGCTGTCAACCACCGTAAACCCATGACGTTCCCCTCATACCTGCAGGACTTTTAGCTCCATGATGTGACTGATTCAGTCAGACATCTGTTAGCTTGAGCTAATCTTAGCATAGCATGTAGCTGACCGGTACAGGTTTAAAATCAATCTTGAGACAATTCAGGATAAATGCATGTACGACTGTACCCCTAAACCCAAAACTTTTAGCATGAAACAACTATTACTGGATGTAATGTCCAACGTACAGATCAGATAAAACTAATCGTCCCTGATATTAGCCTCATCCCAATCTGTAAAAAATCTTGCAAATGAAAACACATCAGTTGCTGAAGTACAATAAAACCACCTATGAATCAGAAGATCATAGAAATGATTCAGTTTTCTGATATGTTTGCACTCACTATGTTTGCTGTTTCTGGATGAATCCTCAGAGATGAAACTAAATCTGTCACCAATTCAACACAACTTTTCGCCAAGTCAGAAAGAAAACCACGTGCACGCTGCGTGTACATGCTTGTTCAGTTAGATAATCAACTCATTTGTGTGACTCTAGCTAAAATATGTAGTGTGATGCAGGTATCTCTCTGCTGGCGTCACACCAGCGTTAGATTATGAGTGTCAACAACATGCTAATTACTGCCTCTAACAGACAGACTGAGAACACGCTGGAAATGCTGAATATTTAGTATTTTGGATAGCATCAGTGGGATTATGTTTTATCATAACTGTAATTAGGGTCCAGGGTTAATGTGTGTTATTAGTACAGGCCGTTCCACGCCAGCAGCTGGATCATATGAGAGTCAGCTGGGAAACTGATGACAGAACTGGAGGAACTGTTGATGTGGAAGGCAGTGGGATAGAGGTTACTGAGGGCACGCTTCTGGATCTATTCTCTCAGTTCAGATCCGAAAATAAAAAATTTAAAAAAAGGGAAAATCAGGGCAACTGAAATGGCCTAAAGCAGGTCTCGGAGGTCATCAGAGGTGCTGGAAGGACTGAGAAGTTCACTGATGATTGCATAAGAAGTGTTCTCTTCAGCTCTGCCTCAGCCGTTCACAGCCAAGTTTACAGAAAACTCATTTACTGAACACTGTAGTTTAACACCCTGTTAGATCAAAGACTCCATGAGAAACTAAATGAGCACAAAGTTCTGCATGTCTGGTGACAAATAACTCATCACAAGGCAGGACTGAGCTGAAATCCAGAGGTTAGAGGAAAACAAACATCAGGAAGAAGTCCTGTGAAAGCAGGACACTAACAGGTGTAGTAGCAGCTGGGTACAGGTAAATACATCAGGAACTGGTGGATAAACTCAGATTTAACATGAACCTACACCCAGAATCTAGTGGATTTAAACACAGTGTAGAGCAGCTTATTAAACACAGGGAATGTGAAAAGCCATGGAGTATATGGGTAAGTTTCTGAATACAAACATGTGAAACAGCTTTTATATCTTTGACAGTAAACTGAAGCAAGTCTCCAGTAGTGACTCTTATCTGTGTTCCATAGACGGCTAACAGGATGAAGTGGTAGGAGGACTTATTTACTGGGTTATAATTAATACTGTCTCTCAGGTATCATCCCATATTAGCATGTGCAATATTCAACATCTCTTTAATGTCAAATGATTAAAGATGGAACCACCTTACATCAGGTTCAAATGTTTAATTTTTCCAACACCTTGAACTTTTATTTTGGACTCAATCCTACTACCATGGAGGACACCAGTGTTGTCCAACTCTCTACAGGTGTTCTGCCATTTTTCTGACTATTTTTTGAGCTACTCTTTGCTGAGGGATGTGCTGCTCTAACCGTTTCACTTAAACACCCCAATGATGTTCTACTGGATGGAAGTCAGGTCACATACTTGGCCAAGTGTTAACTTATTTTCTTCTTTAGAAACTTGTGTGAATCTGGCAGTGCTTTTGGATTGTTATCATGCTGGAATTTTCCTCTTTTTTCCAAGTTTACCCAGACTGGGAGCCGTCCTGTCAGCCAGTGTCTTGGTGTATTCATATTCATGGTGCCATCTATAAATCTCAACAGGTTCTGACCTCATGTATCCCCATATCTTCACACTCCAATCTCCGTTCTTCACTGCCAGGACTATGCATTCACTGTGGTAGTCCTGGTCAGGTTCTCACCAAACATCTGGACTCCATCTGAGCCCAATTTATTGATCCTGGCCTCATTTGAGCAAAGAACGTTCTCCAGCATCCACCAGGCTTCTCTTCATGTTCTTTAGTAAAGATTCATGCTTGTGTTTAGTGCCGAAAGGCGAAGGAGGACTTCTTTCTTGGACGTTCTCCATAGAGGCTGATTTGATGCAATGTCCTTCATACTGTCCCACTGAAGCAGAAACTTTTATTTCCACTGATAACCTCCTGTCCAGGTCTGAACAGTTGTCCGACTCTTACAGAGCTGGACTGTCTATGGCACCATTTCAGAAGGACGTCCACCACAGCTCTGATTACTATTATTACTACTATTGCTGGTTCTATACCTCATGATTACAGCAGTAAATGTGTTTCCATTGATTTACAGTTGGTCTCCAACATTCCTGGATCCTTTTCCTTCTGTATGAAGCCTCACTGTCAGATTTATAAACTCCTCTCTAAGTTATTTAATGTGGAATCATGATGCAGACAGACAGCACATAGGTCCAGAACTTGAAGGTTCTGGTGGTCAGGAGGTCATTTTAATTTAGGTAATTTTTAAAACACAGCTGTATTCACTTTAGTTGCATTGAGCTTCAACTTTGGGGCCGATATTTTCAATATAATCTCACTAAAGTATTTGATCAGTCATAAGGGGCAGTGGTGGTGCAACGGTTAGGTCTCTGGGCTACTAATCAGAATTTCAGAAGGTCAGAGGTTCAAACCCCGATGCGGCCACTGTTGGGCCCTTGAGCGAGGCCCTTAACCCTTCCTGCTCCAGGGGCGCTGTACTGCGGCTGATCCTGCGCTCTGATCCCCCCAATTGGGGAGAGATGCGAAAATCAGAATTTCCCTTGTGGGATTAATAAGGGATAATATTTTTTTTTTTTTAAAGAACTCTACTGGTCATCTTAGTAGAAATGCAGTTATTGTCAGGTGACAGAATTTTGAAGCATCTGACTTTGAAGTGATATTCCACAGGCACACACACATACACACACACCCACACACATGCACACAAACACACGCACACATACACGCATACACACACACGCATGCAGAAGCTGTTGGTTGAACTTGTATGCAGAAGTGAAGCATGATTTATGGAACATGAACACGTGAATAAACTGCTTCATACCAGCCTCCAGTCTCTGATTTATCACCAGAACCTGTTTCATGTTTTACAGAGAAGCTGAAAACAAACAGAAATGTGGTGACAAGAAACCACCGACACTTACAAAGATAGAAACATACAAACACCGAAACAACATAAATTACTAAAACACAGAAAGGCAGCCGTATAAAACCTACAGAGACCCAGAGGTCGGTTAGATTAAACATACCAGAACTGTTCTCTGTAATGCTTAGTGTTGGACTGCAGCTAAGGTTGTTTTTAAGGGAAGGGGTTCTAACCTTCTATCCAATCCACCTTTATCCTTTATTGAGTTTGGAACTGGACTAGATAGCTTTAATTTGTTAATTTTCCCCCCCTCTCTGTTTTGGCTTTTCCCTCCAAGACTTCCACATTCCAACACTTTTTCTGAAGTGTTTTTCTCTTCGTGTTGCTCTGGGAACATCTACCGGTATCTCTACTGCCACTTCCTTTCTCTACAGTATTCTGTTTGCTTTCTCCTTTACATCTGTCTGTTCTCTGGTTCATTCCTTTCATTCCCTCTCCACCCTCACCAGGAAAGTTTCATCCTTGTTCAAAGCCCAAATTTTGCTCCTCTTCTGTCTAACTTCCTCTCTAGGCTGTTATTCTCATGCTCTGTTAGTGTTTCAGTCCATGTTTCTCGCCACAGGACGCCCTTCAGGTCTTTAAATCTTTCCCATGGTTTAACTCTGTTCATTTATCACCCACTAAAACGTCTCGTTCCTTCTCCGTCCCGTTGCCCTCCCCTCCCTGGTATCTCACCCCCTCTATCGACTCTCCCAAAGACTTCGGCCCTTAAAAGGAAGTCGGCGCTGTACTGCTGGTAGCTGCATCGGCGTTAACCCTTTCCCACCACTCCTGGGTTTACTGATGTCATTTAATCCCTTTAATCCTGACCTGTCTCCATCTCTACCGCTGTTTGCTTCAACGTCTCTAAACAGATTTCCCTGATTCCTCTAGAATCCAGGCTTACAGGAGTAGCTGGATAGTTTCTGACCACCGTGGGGAAAACACACTCCAAAGTGAACATGTAGTCCTTAACCTCAGAAACCTGCTGCTGGTTCCACATCCCTCTGGTTAATGTGCTCGGCTGGTTTTGGCTTCCTAAGTGTTCTCCTTTCCACAGTCAGCTGGTCAGGACTTTAACTCTTGTTTTCATTTGGTTTTTCTGCAGCTTTCTGAAGCGAACTGTGATTCCCAGTACTAGTGATCCTCAGACACATTAGAGTGAGTCCTTTATTAAGCGTTTTATATTAAAAACATCACTTAATTAAGCTTTAATTTCAGGACAGAGGTGCAGCAGCTTTATTTACTGTTGAGCAGTAGAAATGGACTTTACAGAACATCACAACAAAACTGTCACAGACCAGGACTACCTGAGGACCTCTGGTCATTTAAATAATAAAGCTCATCTGTGATTCTAACTCCACACTAATCCAGAATGATTCCTCTGCAAACTACCAACTATCCTAAACCACACAGAAGTTTGGTGGTAGTATTAGTCTCATGTGAATCAACATTTATGAGGTCTTTTTCTTTTTTCAGCCTTTTTCAGACTTCCAAAGAATCATGGAGGCTGTGTTGGCAAATATAAAAGAAAGTTTGGATGGCATTCTGGTAGCAGATTTAAGGAGAAACATTCACAGAAAGAAAAACTCAAATTTATCAGAGTGAAATCTCAAAGGATGATTTCAGTATTCAGCAGTCATTATATTTCAGACTATTCACATCATTTTTAGGGATAATGTCAGTAAATTTGAGTAAAAGACAAACTGTGACTGATATATAATTTAGCTGAAAAAAATCCAGCTTCCTTTGTTTACACTGTTTAGATGAGCAGAATGTGACGAAGGCGTTTACTAACCTCAGTAATATTCAGACAGAAAACATCTACAGATTATCAGCAGCTGCTATTTCATGCTCCTGCTCTAACAGTAATGGTAGCGTATGCCATTTAGCAGAGGCTTTTCCAGAATATCCTCCAGCACCATGAGAAAGAGCTTATTTAAGGTCTGTGGAAATCCCCTCCATGACCCGGCAGTGTTAATATAACGCTATTCCCATTAAAGTACGCAGGACAGCACTGGGGGAAGGAGCTGGAGTTTACAGACACTAGGAGTAGAATTTAGTTTATATTACTGCACAGCAACAAAAAAGAAAAGGTACACAGACTAGCTGTACTACATGGAAGCTAACTAACCAGCTTTAACCTAATCCACCAGCAGTTCTTAACCCGTTATTTCCTTCCCTACAGAGTAAACTACGTCAGGTCAAACAGGCTGCTCAATCACGTCTGATTTTATGTTTATTCATCACCACACAGAGATAAGGACTAATTCTATTGGTTTTAGGTGATAAACCAATAAAGCAGCAGTAGCAGCTCTGAGAATGATGGAATGACTTCACTCAGTTTGTTTATGAGCTTCTTTTCCCAGACTCCTTTTCTCAGGAGGCCAATAAGACGCTTCTTCTAACTGACATGTTCCTCCTCCGAAGAACTTCCTGGAAGCATCACATCTATGAGGAGAACCAGCAGTCCTGGCCATTACTGGTGCTGGTTTAATGCTGACATCATAACGTGGATCAGGACAACTTCATTCCAAAATGAGTCTGAAAACACCCCATAATGTGTATAGAATTACTGTATAAGGGCCAGCTGGGCAAAGACAGACTGAAGCCAAACATACAAATATCAGACAGACATCTGCATGAATCAGCAGCATAAAATTATAAAGTTATAAAACCAGCTTAGCTCTGTTCAATGCAGCGGAAAATGAAGGCTTTATGGAAGAACTTAGCAGTTATAATGACAATTTACTGAGAAAACTTAGCAAGAAGTGTAATAAACTTCATATTTTATTCCACTGCTGACACTGAAAAACACATAAAACACAGTAAAAGGTTCAAAGAAAGACCTATTTTAAAGGACAGTTCAAGGCAGGAATGGAGCTGGAGGTGTATGATGGGCAGATGTTTGGGGCAATAACAGGAAAGAGGAGATGTGGGGCAACAGTGGACTTCTAGCAGCACTTCCAGCCCACATGGCTGAGTGTTGGTAATGACAGCAACACCCCGAGCAACGAGGACACAGTGAGGCTATGACATCCATGAACACCTGAGACTGTTTAGGATGCTAATGTTAACGCTGTTAGTTAACACAGATTTTATTCAGGACTGATCTGAGAGCAGAATTCAGACTGTTTTAACACCACACAGCATTAGAAACATCTCTCTGAAAACAGTCCAGGTATGTTCAGCATGCAGCCTGACCATCTCTGCTGTTATCAGTGATTATCAGTGATATGAATCTAAACCTGCAGAACCTGAGGCTGCTATCTGTCACCCAGAGAATGTGGAGGACAGGAATCCTTTCTGATCTTATCTGGTGCAAGTCTGTGAACTACAGGTTGTCTGTAAATTTACAGTTGGTGAGCTAACAAATAATTGTTATCTTGTTTCATTTAAACATATCAGCTCCTGTTCCAGACAGAGAACTAGCAACCAATGAGCCTGAAACTAGGGATGCTAATGAATAATCGTCAACCAATTAATTAACAGTTTAAACCATTAAGATTCTAGTAACAGTAGAGGCAGAAGGACACGGATTACTCAGATTAGGTTTAAGGTAAAGGGGCACCATGACAGTCTCCTGAGGAGGTAAATGCCAACATACGGAACAGCTGTAATACCAACTATAGTATATTCATGTGTCTGCTGTTAAAAGAAGCCTCCATTTCACTTTGTTTAACTGATTATTGATCTATAATGCTGCTGAGTATTTGCATCCCTCCCTGTAATTATTTAGGAGATGAGATAAAAACATGAGAAGCATCAAATCCCACATATAGCTAAGTCCATTAAAGTAAAAAAACTAAGTTAAACATAAATACTTAGGATGTCTTGTGGGTCTGTCCAGTTCAGCAGCATGTTTACTGAACCAAGATGGTTCCCAGGATAAAAAGAAGCTGAATGGCATTAAACACAGCTCAGTATCCGGCCTACTGATGTCCTGTATGGCAGTAAACCAACAAACCAACATTTCCCTGCTCTGATCAGACCCCTGTGATGGAACATAAACAAGCCAAACTAGAGCTAGAAGACCATTTACAGTCACAGAACAACTCCAAACCTCCACATTCTCCAGCTGATGTCTGGAGTCAGCTCATTAACTTCCAAACCATCTGACTTGCAGCTCCTGGGTTCTTGTTGCTGGGTCACTAAAACAGAGTGAACAGGTAGTGGAGTGAACCAGTCAGACCTACTGTATGTCACTATAATTAGGGTTCAAGTAACTGAAGGAAAGAAGGCAGTTTAAACAACGTACAGCTATAAATATACAACCTAAATACCTCTTCCTCTTACTATTTTCATCACTCCGTCTCTCACTGACGGACAGTAAACAGAGCAGCTGGCCTTTAGGAAGAGAAATAATAAGAGGTTAAACAAACCAACATTATCACTCTGAGCCGCTGCTATCAAGGCTATGCAATACGCCGATAAAGGGAGTTGTTACAGAAGAGAGGGCTGTGAACTACTGCTGACCTCCAACTTTATCTGAACGCCTATCACCGTCACCTCCAGCAGCGATTGGCTGACAGCCGCTCCAAGGCCAGCGGTTTCTATGGCGACCATGGCTGTGCCAGTTTAGAGCACTACGATAAAGGTACAGTCTGGATGATCTATTCCCCAACGCATTTTTGAGTCGTTTCTGAAGGAATCTCTATTTCACAATAACCCCAGGAACTCTAGAAGTAAAAACTACAACACAGACCTAAACTGATGTGGAAAGAGTTCATCAACACACACCCAGATACCTGTCCCCTCATACAATCCATTTATCAATCACATAATCTAGAAAGTAGATATTTAAAAGGAACACAGTTTAACCAGTTGGTCATTCCATCTATCCACCTGTGACCCGCCTCTTAACTGCAACTCTGCATGTCTTTTCTACTTAAGAAACTGGTTAAGAAGGATTCCAGTTATCAGCCTTGACTTACGCCGTACATGAGGGACTAACCCTAACCTGTTAACTCTAACCCTAACCCTAGTGACTAACCCTAACCTCTGCAGAGACGGTCAGAGTGATCGGGGATATTTTTCTATAGAGCCTATTTTTAATAAACTGCAGTGCCTTTATTTGTGTATTAATAAATTCCAAAAAATATGTGGTTCACTGATGATATTTTTAGAATTTTTGTACAATAATGGAAGCTCAGGCTCAGTAGAATAAGCTAAATATGGAAACCCGTTCATAGAGGTAAAGGAAATCACCAGAAGCTCTCTTTAAAGAGTTTAACAACCCAACGTATTTTTAGAATACCTCTGAACGGTATTCAGATCCCGTCTGCCAAACAGACCAACAGGGTCGACGAATCCAGCAGTCAGGATTTAACTGCATCTGGCTGATATTTACTCTGGCTCCAACCCACTGGTTTCCTCTCATTCAGTCTCCTAGTCTCATTCATGTTTTCCTGTCTTTCTCCACTCTTGTTCCTCTGTTTAATTCTCTCTTTCTTACCGAGCCGAAGACAGTCCAGTTAAACCGCCCTGATAACCTCTCCTCTCCCTAAGCCTTAGCGTCTAATGGGATTGGACCGGGACAGGGAGACATGCAGCCAGAGAGTGAGACATGCAGCCAGAGAGGGAGACACATAGCCAGAGAGTGAGACACGTAGTCAGAGAGGGAGACACGCAGCCAGAGAGTGAGACATGCAGCCAGAGAGGGAGACACATAGCCAGAGAGTGAGACACGTAGTCAGAGAGGGAGACACGCAGCCAGAGAGTGAGACATGCAGCCAGAGAGGGAGACATGCAGCCAGAGAGTGAGACATGCAGCCAGAGAGGGAGACAAAGGGATTGTGAGAGTGAGACAGTCGGTTTAGAGGAAAGTGAAGGCTTACATACAACGACTAACAGACGTGATGGTGAATGAACTGGAGTCTGAAGGTAGAATTCAGAGGAAACCAGAGAAAACAACGTTCTGTCACTGTGACCATCACTAAAGGCCTCTACTCACTAACTCAGACCAAAGATACCAACGGTGAGAGAATGGTGGTGATATCTTTGTTCTGAGCTCTAAATCGGTGGTCCTACATCACTGTGAGATGGGTTCAAGGACGGCCGTTGTCATGGCGACCAAAGACAAGCTGCCATAAAATTCTGACTGTCAGAAATTCTGGGTGATCATCTCACAGTGTGATGCTGCTGGACCTGCAACAACTAACTAACCAATAGAAATGCAGGATGAAATGACGTACTGATCAATAAACCCAGTTAGTTGATTTATGGAGACAAAATGCATCAATACCAGTATGTGGGATTTAAACGGAGAAGACAGACTAGTAGAGTTGTGGCAGCAGAAGCCTTTTAGACGTGTCCTCCAGCTCGGACCACAACCGGACAAAAAGGACCAAGCATGGAAGGAGATAGAACCCAGGTTAGTAAGCTAACATTAGCATTTGGGATTTCTCTCCAAACACATAAATGCCAGCAGGGTGAAGGCTCTGTTCATGTTGGGCTAGTTTCCTTGTGATTGTAGGGCTCACGTTTGGCTAGTTTCCCTGTGATTGTAGGACTCATGTTTGGCTAGTTTCCCTGTGATTGTAGGGTTCATGTTTGGCTAGTTTCCCTGTGATTGTAGGGTTCACGTTTGGCTAGTTTCCCTGTGATTGTAGGGCTCATGTTTGGCTAGTTTCTGAGATTGTAGGGCTCATGTTTGGCTAGTTTCCCTGTAATTGTAGGGTTCATGTTTGGCTAGTTTCCCTGTAATTGTAGGGTTCATGTTTGGCTAGTTTCCCTGTGATTGTAGGGTTCATGTTTGGCTAGTTTCCCTGTGATTGTATGGTTCGTGTTTGGCTAGTTTCCCTGTGATTGTAGGGTTCATGTTTGGCTAGTTTCCCTGTGATTGTAGGGTTCATGTCTGGCTAGTTTCCCTATGATTGTAGGGTTCATGTTTGGCTAGTTTCCCTGTAATTGTAGGGTTCATGTTTGGCTAGTTTCCCTGTGATTGTAGGGTTCATGTTTGGCTAGTTTCCCTGTGATTGTAGGGTTCATGTCTGGCTAGTTTCCTTGTGATTGTAGGGTTCATGTTGGCTAGTTTCCCTGCGATTGTAGGGTTCATGTTTGGCTAGTTTCCCTGTGATTGTAGGGTTCGTGTCTGGCTAGTTTCCCTATGATTGTAGGGTTCATGTTTGGCTAGTTTCCCTGTGATTGTAGGGTTCATGTCTGGCTAGTTTCCTTGTGATTGTAGGGTTCATGTTGGCTAGTTTCCCTGCGATTGTAGGGTTCATGTTTGGCTAGTTTCCCTGTGATTGTAGGGTTCATGTTTGGCTAGTTTCCCTATGATTGTAGGGTTCATGTTTGGCTAGTTTCCCTGTAATTGTAGGGTTCATGTTTGGCTAGTTTCCCTGTGATTGTAGGGCTCATGTTTGGCTAGTTTCCCTGTGATTGTAGGGTTCATGTTTGGCTAGTTTCCCTGTGATTGTATGGTTCATGTTTGGCTAGTTTCCCTGTGATTGTAGGGCTCATGTTTGGCTAGTTTCCCTGTGATTGTATGGTTCATGTTTGGCTAGTTTCCCTGTGATTGTAGGGTTCATGTTTGGCTAGTTTCCCTGTGATTGTAGGGTTCATGTCTGGCTAGTTTCCCTATGATTGTAGGGCTCATGTTGGGCTAGTTTCCCTGTGATTGTAGGGTTCATGTTGGGCTAGTTTCCCTGTGATTGTAGGAGCTCCATTTATGCTTCAGTTGTTTATTTTTCATGCATGGATGGCGCATGCTGATGTTGTTTTATTCTTTGTTCATGTCGACTCACGTACATCGTAGGCTGAGATTCAGCTGCGTTTTCATCAATCTGCACAGAACAAACTTCACACAGCGCCCAAAGATTATTAGACTCATGTTGTACAGCGGAGCAAAGTGGGAACTTATAGGATTGGTAAAATCACAGTGTGTAGAGGCCTGAAGACGTATGGAGTGGATCCTGTGACCTATGTTCACTCTTCTTGTGCAAATGTTGGGTTTAAAGTGATAAAATCTGAACCACCAGCATCTAAAGCTTGCTCAACTCACTCTTATCTCACACTGAGAGGTTGGGAAACACAGACAAACAGAGCTGTTGGTGGGATGTTTATCTGCTCTAGATACTACGGTCAATGAGCAGCTACTATTTAAAATGATCTGATTAATATGAGGTGGATAAAGGTTTGATTTACTATATTTACACTGACTACTGCTCTTATTCTCATCAGCTCTTAGTAGTATGAACACCAGGATACGTTACATTACAGCATCTCATTTTCCTCATGGTGACCATTTATCTACGGTGTACTCATCATGTAAACTAAATAATCTGCTCACAGTCACATGTTTAATAGACATGAAACTAGAATCAGTTGGAGATGATATTTAAAGAAGAGTCCAGAAACGTGGTCACACATAAAGACAACTGAACAGCAACTAAAAGTTCCCATAAATGATGAATTAACTGAAACCTATAGAGGGCATGGCCAGATATTGACAGTTATGTTAACTTTGCATACAGAATGACTGCGTAAACCACTATTTAAATGATTGCCGAGGTTAATACGGATTCCTGCGGTTTTATATCTCCACTAACAACAGCTGAAACAACCTGTATCTTGCCATTTGTGGTGTCTTTTGTAATAAAAAAGGAAAAAGTATAAAGAGAAAACAGAAAGCCTGTTTGCTTCAGGAAGGACAGATGAGTAAATGGAGTGCTGCCGCTCTGAGAACTGACTCCCTCGTTCTTTTTTGGTTCTCTTCATATCTTTGCCATCCTCCTTAATTTTTTTTTTTCTATTTCACGGCCTTCTTGTTTCTTCCTCTCTGTCCTCCCCCATCTGTGCCCAGAGGACAGTCACTAAATGGGGCATATTTCCAGCTTTACTGTCATTAGTCAACCCAGGAAACTTCATTTCTGTAGACTTCACTTAATGCACTGATCGAATCAGCAGCAGAATTAACTCTCTGGATTTTACCTCTTCATCCAAACACTCTCTTCCACTGAATATTTCTGTTTTTTTCTTGGGGACAGAGAGTTAAAGGGTCAGTTCAGGTCTACTAAGTGTATTACTTTAAAACCAGCCACTTGTACGAGGCTTCGATGCCAAACTCTTTGCCGTCTCTTAAAGCAGAAGATCACCACATGAATGCAGTGCTAAAAGCACATTTTCTCTTTAAACAATCTGCGCTCTCGTTTAGCTAGTGAGGGAACTTAAACTAACGAGGACAGAGATTTTAGCCCGTTACCTGCTGCTCTCAATTAGCAGAGCAGCCTGAAGTGAGAAGTCATTTACAGAGAGCTGTGAACAACATCCTGAGGAGGGAATAACACATCCTCATTAATAACCATTCAGACCAACACGGTGACACAACTCTTCACCACCAGCCTGCTGCATTAAGGGGTTTAATCCAGCTGTTCCTGTTAATAAATCTATAGAAAGGCTTTAAACGGACTGACAGGACAGCGGTCAGACAATATTATGACCTTCAGATCTACTGTGTTTGTTCTATATGTTTTAGCAGCCAAATAAATGAAATATATCCCTACGTTTCAGGCTACCAGCTCCTGATGTTTCCTCATTTTTCAGTGTCACAAAAGATGGACAGGGAATGAGGAAGTAGAAAAATTCAGATGATCTCTATCTGTAAACAGAAGCTAAACCACATGATGCCTCCACTGGATCCATGTCTTCTGGTTTCTTTGTTTTATTACTTTCTTTGTTTTGGAATCCATTTCATTTTGTTCTGACATATTTATAGTCTTCCTCTGTTCCAGATGTGGTTCTCTGATACAAATTTATAGTAGGATCCTAATAATAAATAATGTTTGTGTCCTTTAATTAATCATAAAACTGTCCTATCAGATGCAGAGAAACAAGTTGCAGCCAGATCAGATAAATGTGGTTATTTAAATCGTTCCTATGATTAAAGAGTTTACCTGTGGCTTAAAACACAAAATAATCCAGCTATTATTACGATTAATGTTTACTACGATGCTCCACATTTTAAGAAAAAATTATCCTGAGACAGAGAGAAATACATAAATGATCCAGAAGACCGTCTACCGATATCTGCTGATGGGACAGAAACAGACAGAATGGGGAAGAAAAGGTCAACAGGGAGATAAAGTGATAAAACTCCAGAGATATTCAAAGAAAGAGACTCAGAAAGATAAGAGAAGCAAAGGAGGATGACGGCAGAGAAGTAGGCAGGAGGGCTGACAACCAGCAGACTGGATTCACAAGGAATGAAAACAGGAAGACAAAAGACTGTTCAAGCATCAACAGGTAGAGAAACAGAAAAAACAGGAAGATTTGAAACTGTTAAAGCTGGATCTACAGGTAGAGAAACAGAAGAGAAACCCTCCAGGTAACAGGTACAGGTAGCACAGCCACAGGGACAAAAAGCTGGTAATGCTATTTTCATTTGCAAACACGTAAAAAAGCTGTATCTTTATAACTGCATCAGACATCACCTGTCAAGGCGTGACCCTGACAGCCAGCTGATCTAATCATTATTCCTTGGTGGGAATAATGCCCGACTAAATCAACATAAAACAGCTTCATAACGACCAGAATTTGTGTCTCCGATGCTTAAAAGTCGTGACAACAGATCTTCTGAACTTTGCTGCTTCTGCATGTGACTAAAAATACAGTTAACCTGCAGGGATTCAGTCCTTTTAACATCCATTTACAGACGTTTCCATCTGAAACAGCAGTTTACTACATGTAAATCAGCAGTCATTCTGACGCTGCAGTGACAGAATCCTCGTTATGTAATCCCAACGTCATCTGATCACAGCACCATAAACAGCTTTATGACGGCAGCTCTGGTTCTACTCAGTACGGTATTCACATTAATAATGGAACAAACTTTACTATTAAACACAGTCCCTCAGCAGGGTCTCTGAGATCCTTATTCTGTAAAAGCTCCGTTTACCACCGACTTATTAGAACACACAGGCAGGTGTTTCACATTCACACACCTGGATTTCTCTATTTACATGTAGAAAACAAGAAAGAAAGAAAGAAAGGAAAAGAAAGCAAGTGGAAAGACCAGAAGTGGACAGGTAGTGTCTATAAACAGCCAGGCTGAGTAGGAGAGACATCTCTCTGCTAGCATGCATCAGATTTACCTGCAGGCTACAGGACAGGATGGACACTAATCAGCTCACCTGTTGCACAACACACCAGTCACATGACACTGACACACACACTAACACCTACAGATATAGAGACACACTAACACACATAGATATACACACACAAACACACTCACTAACACACATAGATATACACACACACTAATACACACAGATATAAACACACAATAACACCTACAGATATACAGACACACACACTCTAACACACGGCATGCATGCACCAACTCTACCTTTAATCACACACACAGCCCTGGGGATAATGAACACACATCTGTGAATATTCCACTAATTATCAGTGCCTACAGGGTTCATGAATCTCACAACCCAGGGGGAAAAGTAGAGAAACCGAAAAGATAAATGAATTAAAAGAGAAGCAGAGGAAACAATGGGAGCAAAGGGAGAGGGTAGGAAGGTAGGAGGGTAGGAGGTGAGGGTGGAGGCAGAAGGAGGTCAGAGAGGCAGACTTTCACCCCACTGTGTTCAATAATGCTCTGAGCTACACCAACTCTGAGCTTCAACAGAAACTAAATATACCAGGAGCATACAAGAACACACTACATGTTAGTTTAACTTTGAGCTTCAACAGAAACTACACGAACATGCTACACGTTAGTGAGCACAGCAAGGCCCACATTAACCCATAGGTTCTGATAGGTTCTGGTCTGCAGGGGGAACCTCATCCCTTTGGGCTGAAGATGAATTTCTGATCATTGGAAGCAGAAATTGGAACAAGTCACAGCCAGCAGAGCTTCTGTTTCAAACACTATAAAACCAATAAAAACACACTAATAAAAAGACTTGTTTAAACTCATTAAAGTGTATCCTGATGGTCTGGCAGCAGACAGATGTTTCCTGGATGTTCTCCTCTGTAACCACAGCAGCATGAGGCCTTCACTTTACGCATCTCAACATGAAAAACCTCATTTTCTTCAAGGTGGATGACAGAAAAAAAAGGAATGAATGACGGGGAGAAACAGCTGATGACGCATGAAATGTGCACCTAAACTCCACATCGACCCTTCATTACACGTCACTGCAGATCATGTAAGGCCCTGATAATGCTACAAAAGTCTCAGACACTGAATTCTTCAAGGTCTTGAGGTCCTGCAGATGGTCAGAGATCTGTCCTCCTAGATATATATATATAGGTTTTAGATGTGTTCACCAAAGCAGTGGCTCTGATGACATAATTTAGTGCTCAATGACAACAGACAATCTGCGGTCCCAAATGAAGACCAACCATCTGGGAAAATCTGCACTTACTGTTGCAAGAAGAGAGAAGGAACCCCTTCAGAGGCTTCTGTTGATGCTACGAGTCTTCTCAAGGCCTCTGCCTTCAGAACACCAGAGCTTATAAATAATCAGAACAACACACCCTGGGTAGGACACTGAAATACTGAATGAAGCTTTTCAGGAAGAAAACACTCCATCTGCAGAAATCTTTAACTCAAATTTCCGTTATTCTGGAGGGATTTAATGTCTTGTTGTGTATCCAGGTGACTCCAACTCTCTCTTCTCCCTCAGTCACTTCCATACAGTCTCTGCTTTATCCTTGCAGTCTTTCTTATAAAAACACATTTAATTCAGTTTTAATATCCCAGGGACTGACCCTGTCCATCCATCTTCTAATAAAAAGCTGCACTCATCCAGTCACAGACCAATCTATTCATCCATTCACCCTCCTGGTGAACACAGACTGACACCAGAAAAGCTAATAACTACAGAAACAAATCAGGAAGACTCCCTCCTAGTAATGCAGCTTTATATTTTTGCATAAATACTTTTGTTTTTCTCTCAGTTTGTTAAAACTTCTGAATCCATCAGCATTCAACAGGTAAATCTATTAAAGTAGATATTTAGTCCGACTACATAAATCCTTAAATTAAGTCCAGCCGTTAGACAAAGATGATTCCAGTCGGTCACTTCTTCAGGCACAGAAAGGGTTACTATAAATCTCTCCATACAATGAAGGCACAACAGTTTGTAGTGAAAACAACACATCCTTTTGTTGAGCAGCTTTGTAGGGATACAGCTCTGGGTTTAAGCAGCAATAGTTCCAGAAACACAGCCTGTAAAATATGACGTCAGGAATAAACTGTCCCATCCATGGGAATACTAAAAAACAGCCGTCCAGTTCATTTACATGTCAGGCGTTCAGCCGGCACACTCATGCACAATGATTTCCTGCAGCAGAAATAAAGGTTAAGAGCTGCTGTTGAATCATCGGACTGTAAGCTGTCTAATAAAACACAACAGGACTTTACATGCAGCAGATACAGATGTGTTCTTAAAGAAAAACTGGACTTCACACTGAAGCTCCTGAGCTGATCTGTCTTCATTAAAGGCCAACAGAACTAATGCTACAGAAATACATGTTTCACAGCGACAATACTTCTAATCAGGGGTCAAAACCCCAAATGAGTCGCTGTCCTACTTATAAAGTGGGTTAGCATGAATACAGCAGCAACAGCAGGAAACGACTTTCTACCGTCCTGTAGCAGAATTATTATCTAAAGAGAGCATCAGTCACACCTTTAGACTTTAACTGTCTTTGTTTTTAAAATATTAATGCAATTATTATTATTTTTTCTACTGGATAGGTTTCTGTAGGCTCCTGGAAATAATCCATCAGCTAAATCTATCCAGAGGTGGCGCTATTACAGTCCATACTGGAACTTCTAATAAAACTTTGTGACTGTTATGCATCGCTTTTTGCTGCAAATAGAGGCACATCATTTGCATTTTTCCATTATTTTGATGTTGCAGGGGGTGAATAAATACAGTCTGGCTGGTCTGGGTCACCTGCAGAAATAATAAGAACATCAGACTCTGTAAGTTTTAAATAAGAGACTAAAGTTAATTTGGTGTTTTCTGGACAAGATCAAACGGTTGTGACGTAGGTCCTGGTTAACTAGCGATGCTGTAGTAATCTGTAGACCTATAGGCTAGAGCACATGATCTGTCTGATTATACAGCCGCTGTTGTTCCCGTCAGGAGATCCTGTCCCCTGGAGGAGAGGAACAGGCCTGAATGGATAATCTAATGTCATGGAAGTCATGTGTGTGGCCGACAGCATCCAGGCAAAGCTTCCCTTCCTGCAGCATTTTAACACTCCATTCTTTATCGACCGGCTGGACAAGGTGAGGAAGAAACTCATAACGATTCCTGATCAGGAAGAAAGAACTGAGTCACATCGTCACAGGATGGAGTTTGAACGGGAGTGAAATAAAGTCAGAACGTAACCATGAGTTTCACAAGCGCACACACGCACCTAGACCTACACACACACACAGACCTACACACACACACCTAGACCTACACACACACACACACACACACACACACACACACACACACACACACTCCTCAGCCAAGGTCACAGCTGATCCACAGCAGCCAAAACCCACTAGTGTGAGCAGAAACAGAAACTAATGCCTGGTTCACTGGGAGTCGTATCATCCACAGGGTTAATAATAATAATAATAATAATAATAATAATTAAAACAGGGTTGGCCAACATCGCTCTCAGCAGAGTCCAGACATGCACATGAGACCTCCTAGATAACCCAGAAATAAACTAGCACAAAACTACAACAGAAGTTGAAACAACAGAGTCTACTCAGAAAAACAGATCGACTGGTTTCAGCCTCAGTTCTATTTTCACAGCATTTCAGCTGCATTCATGCCACATTTCTGCTTAAGAGTCACTAAAGTTGAGAACCCAGGTTCACAGACCTCCACAGTGTATCAGCTCAGCTATAAAACCCTCCAGAGATCTGGGCCACAGCATCCTCAGAGGAACACTGAGCAGCTCACATCTTCTGCCAGACACATGGAGTGATGCAGGAGAGATGAGGATCAGACTGGGGCAAAGTTTGAACCGTTTATGGACCATTAGGTGTAAATATGTATTAACTGTTGCTATGACAACACTACATCATTCTTTAAACACTAACAACTGTACTTTTGTTTCTGGAAGGATGAATTTAAGGTCCAGTCTCTGTCCTGCTGAAAGGCTTCCAGCATCTTTTTCTCTTCAGCATTTGCAAAAGTTAACTTTAGAACCAGAAAGCTATATTTAACTAAATTGGACCTTTTAAGGCCTTGAGACTTGATAGTTCAAAATAAACCGTAGCATTTAGAGGATGGAGGAGACCTAGATTAGATGACTGGCAGACGAGGACAGCTTCTCCAAACTGTCGGCTGTTCAAATATCCCACAGGAGAGAAATGTGTCTCAGAAAGAGATGAGATGGAGGCCTTCACCTTCACTAACACCACAATAAAACAGTTTGCACTGTTTTACAAACACCGTCAGCAGCAAACAAAACGAAAACCTACGCTCAAAGTCGGAGTCGGAGTCGTCGTCCTCGTCTCCGTTGGACTCTGTCTGCATCGGCTCCCCGTCAAACATCACTCCTTTCCCCGTCTTGCCTCCCGAGCCGGACCCATCCTGACTCCTGGTGTCTCTGAGGCGGGTGAAGTACTGAACTGCAAAATCAACCAGGTCTGACGGCCGCTGTCGCAGCACCTCCACAGTGTAGCCCTGCAGCAGCTCCGTCAACCCCACCGGGATCTCAATGCTCATGGCTGCAAGCAGCTCGGCGGTTTCTGATTTATCTGGACAGGAGGAAAGTAGAATTTATTATTAAACACATGGTTATGCTGGTGTCTGAGGGCTGGGTGGAGATGTGGTTCAGAGTTTCCTAACTAGGACTTTTATTAAGGCAGGACACTGTGTGCTGTGGATGTAAACGATGTGACTGGAGACAGTTCTGCACTAGGAAGACATAACCATCAAGGTTTAACTGCAAAAACAAGATATTACCCTATCATTCACTATACTACACTACTATTCACCATTCTACACTATCATCTATGAGCTGCTGGAGGGTCAGGGGCACATGAAGGGCTGCTGGGAGACTTTATCTGGGGTTGAACACACAAATACTGAGTCTCCACAGCTGCACCCAGCAGATATGAAACCAACATCGACCAAAGGGCACAGAACGGAAAAATTCAGCGACACAAACTGAGCTGTCAGCCAGGGATGGTGGCCGGCTGGAGCTAGCTAGCAGAGCGGCTAATAAGCCAACACTCCCAGACAACCAGCCGGTTGAAGGAGTCTTTCTGCTCCTTCTACACCTAGATCCAACCTGGCTGGACCTGCTCCACCGACCTGGTGCTAGTTAACTGCGCCAAACGCAGTCGAAGTCGGAATTTGAAGAGCTAATGTCACTTTGAAGCCATCAGGGAGCTAGCTAACCATGCTAGCTTAGTGACCCTCCTTCAAGGAAGCCTGGAACCGTTAGCTTAGCAGGGCTAGTATACACACACGCGCGCGCGCGCACACACACACACATTAATGCTGTAGGGTTAAGGTTAGCACAGATATTAGAGCGGCCGGATAAACGGAGCGGCAGAGGAGCTACCTACGCCGGTACTTACGTGGTTCTGTCCCCGGCTAAAGCAGCCAGTCCCTCCTTCCAGGTGTCCTCTCTGTCCGCTCTTATTTCTCCTCTTCTTTTTAGCCCCTCTCGTTGCCAGTGTAGCCCCGGATCCCTCCACACAGAACACACTTGTCGAGCTAACAGTTTGTTTTTTAGCGTCACCAGCTAACCTGATTTTTTTTCTCCTTTTAAACCGGAGGATGCCAATTTATTTACCCCGCCAGCCACCGGGATGCTGGCTAAAAACTGAAAGAGACGAAGGAAAAAAAAAAAGCCTCTCAACGTCCACGCACTTGGTGAGGGTGGGACTTAGTGTGGCAATAAGGACAAGAAAAAAAAAGAAGCTGGCTAGCTGGCGGGCTAACTGGGCTCAGTGGCTAACTGAGTTGCTAAATAGCTGCTAACTGGGCTGAGAGGCTAACTAGCTGCTAACCCGTAGTTAGCTGTTTTCTTCCTGGTAACTCCGCTGCAGCAGTCTCAAGATATGCGTTTGTTGTTTTTTTTAATTGTTGTTTTTGCAGCCGCGAAAAAAAACAAAATCCCTTTTTTTTAAAAAAAAAAAAAAAAAAAGAAAGAAAGATATTCTAGCAGGAAAGGCGGCTTGCAACACCGTGAGAATCCTGGAAGATGAACCCAGAGCACGTTTCCTTCCTCCCGGCGAGCTGATTCTCAGAGCTGCGAACGAACCGCTGGCTCCGGAAAGCGTGAGCGTGAGGGGGCGTGGCTACCGACAGAGCGCAAGCATTTTAGAGCACAAGCCGTTTGACACAGATTGACAACCCGCGAGAGCAATCAGAATTCAACTGTGCCATTCTCCAGCCAATCAGAAGCAGTAAAGTCATAGAAGTGGAGGCGGGACTGAAGGCAGCACCATATTAGTGCACTTACAGGAGAACCACACCCACAGAAGTGACAGTTAGGAAGTGATATTTAGAAATATTAACCGAAATATTATAAATATTAACCCCCCTGTTGTGTTGCTGCTCAAAATGACCCATTTTAAGGAGAAAAAATCTAAAAAATAAATAAATAAATTATTAAAAGTATTTTTGGGGGATGAAATTTCTTCTGCTTCGCTTAATAAAAATAATCAACATATAAAATGGCTCATTTCACATATTGGCAAACCCACTCTGAATAGAAGAGCTGTTAATTTATCAACAAAATTAAATAAAAATTAAAAATCAATGTCATGTTCAACTATTGTATTTTATATGTAAGCCTTTCAAGTTCCAACATTATTTCAGATTCAGATTCAGAAAACTTTATTTGTCCCCAGGGGACAATTAAAAAGCACATGGAGCAGGCAGTTCAACACTGACGTAAGAAATTGAGTAAAAAACAAGAAATTAGAGATAAGAAACATATATATATATATGTGTGTGTATAAATAGTACATGATCAAATTAATAAATAAGAGCTCACACAAATTCCTGCAAGAAGCTGTTAAAATGCTAAATGATGATGTGATATTTAAAATAAACAATAATGACTGATCTAAAAGAAAATTAGCAATTACATTAAAAATACTAGATGATAAAAAAATTACCTGAGCCTGAACAAATACCTGCCAACATGCCTTCATCTGTAAAGGCTGCATGTATGAGGAATGATATAATGATATATGACGTGAAAAAAGAAAATAACGACTAATTTAGATCTAAAAGGAGAGTAATCGACTTTGCTGCCCATAATTTCATTACAAATTAGGTCCTTTTTTCAAAAGTTAAATGTGATTTGAAACAGAAAACAGCCATCAAACATTCTGATGTTTGTTATTATAAATACTAGATGATGAAGGCTGCAAGAAATAGGAAAATGTTATATGATATAAACAAATATTTTGGCACTTTACGATGCATTTTTCACTTTAGTAGTTTTTACTCCTAGTATATTTTACACTTTATTGTCCATGTTTGTATTTAAGTATATTTTTCTTATCAGTTATTTCTGCTCATGTATTTGTGTTGATGATCACTTCACTCTTTCTGCTTGCTGCTGGGGATCAATAAAGTATTTCTATTCCATGGATCTGAGCCATCATTTCATCACTAATTATATCATTTTATAATTAGGTGTGATGTGAAACTGATAACTAACATCCTAATACTGCCACTAGTCTGCAGCCTCTCTTCAGAAACCATCAACCTGTTGGTATTTAATCATAAAACAATAAAAAGCTTCCCTCTCTGCCCTCTTCAGATCCATGTTTCCCTTCCTATCCTGCAGCTGATCATCTTTCCTTCCCTTCATAGGTCTGATCTACCCTCTACACCTGTAGGCTTTCTGTTTCCTCCTCCTTCCTGCTCCTGTTCCTCCACATCCAGGTCTTCCGTCAGGTTTCTCCTGTAGATGGAAGCAGTCGGAGGTCAGCGGGTCACTGAGGGTGGATCTGAATCTATTCTGAGGTTTCCTGAGCTCCACCGTGCAGCATCTCCTCTTCCATTTCCACGTCTCAGCTGTCACCGAGGTAAAGCCGTTGCCATGGCTACAACCAGCCCGGATTTAATTCCTTGAACTGGTTTCTGATTGGCTGAGGTCTCTGTTTCCAGCAAACACACAGAGAGAAAAACCAGAGCTCCAGGCTCCCTCTGCTGGGAGAATCACCTCAACATGGAGGGAAAACAGACATTTAACACAACAGAATGTTTAAAAATTATTGTGCAAACTTCATAAACCACAGCATTACTATGATACAGGAGAGTCAAACTCATCTTAGTCCAGGTTCCACATTCAGTCCAGTCTGATCTCCAGTAAAAGCAGTAAAACCACAGCATAATAACCTATTTTCCCCACGTTCACCCAGTATGTGACCTGCCATACCAGAGACAATAAAACCCTGGACCTGCTGGATGCAAACATCAAGGATGCATACAGCTCCTCCCCCTCCCCCCGCTGGGCCAATCAGATCACAACCTGGTGAGACTGCAGCCCATTTACATACCTATGGTGAAGAAACAACCCCCCACCACCAGGTATGTGAAGAAGTGGTCTGACGAGGCCACTGAGGTGCTGCAGGACTGCTTTGAGACCACAGACTGGGATGTGCTGTGTGGTCCACACGGGGAGGACATTGATGCACTGACGGACACTATCACGGACTACATCAAATTCTGTGCAGAGAACATCGTACCGACCAGGAAAGTACGGTGTTTCTCTAACAGCAAACCCTGGGTGTCCCTGGAACTGAAGGCCCTGCTGAAGGAGAAGAGGAGGGTTTTTGGATCTGGGGACAAAGAGGAGCTGAGGAGGGTGCAGAAGGAGATAAAGAAGAAGATCAAGGAGGACAAGGCCAGCTACAGGACCAAGATGGAATCTCACCTGCAGGACAATAACACAAGGGAGGTCTGGAGAGACCTGAGATCCATCTCTGGTTACAGCAGAGGCCATGAGAGGAGCTGCAGCAGGAGGCCAGGAGTGGACCAATGAGCTGAATCTGTTCTTTAACAGATCTGACTCTGCTCCCACTCCTCCCCCCTCTCATCATCAAAGCACCGACCAGCCAGCTCCTTCTTCACACCTCAGCTCTCTACCACCAACACCACCAACAGCACCCCTCCTCCGATCCCCGTCTTCTACCACCTCCGGACTCCACATACAGCCCCATCACCCCTCCTCGTCTCACCCCCCACCACCACCATCACCCCTCCCCCTGACACCCTCCCCCTGACACCCTCCCCCTGCCTCTCCATAACAGCTGATCAGGTGAGAAGTGAACTTAAAAAGATGAAGACCAGGAAAGCTGCAGGTCCTGATGGAATCAGCTCCAGACTCCTTAGAGACTGTGCAGACCAGCTCTGTCAGGTGCTGCTGCACATCTTTAACCTGAGCCTGAGTCTGGAGAGGGTTCCTCTGTTATGGAAGACTTCCTGTCTGGTTCCTGTCTCTAAGACCAGGAACCCCAGGGAGCCTAACCACTTCAGACCTGTGGCCCTCACTTCTCACCTGATGAAGACCATGGAGAGGATCATCCTCAAGAACCTCCGTCCCCAGGTGAGCCAGTATCTGGATCCACTGCAGTTCGCCTACCAACCGAACATTGGAGTGGATGATGCAGTGGTCTACCTGCTGCACAGATCGCTGACTCATCTGGAGAACCCCAGCAGCACTGTGAGGGTCATGTTCTTTGACTTCTCCAGTGCTTTCAGCACCATCCAGCCTTCTCTGCTCAGGGTGAAGCTTGAAGAAGCGGGAGTAGACTGTCACCTGGCTGCTTGGACCATCGACTACCTCACCAACAGACCACAGTACGTGAGGCTTCAGGACTGTGTGTCTGATGTGGTAGTCAGCAGCATGGAGGTCCACAGGGGACAGTCTGTCCCCCTTTCTCTTCACCCTGGACACATCGGACTTCCACCACAACTCTGGGAGCTGTCACCTCCAGAAGTTCTCCGATGATACAGCCATTGTCGGGTGTGTATCTGAGGGGGACGAGCGGGAGTACAGGATGGTCATCTCTGACTTTGTTGACTGGTGTGAGCGAAACCATCTGCAGCTCAACGCCAGTAAGACGAAGGAGATGATCGTGGACTTCAGCAGGAGGAGGACACCCCGGACACCCCAGACTGCACCGGTGAACATCCAGGGTTTGGACATTGACATGGTGGACACATACAAATACCTGGGTGTTCACCTCAACAATAAACTGGACTGGACACACAATACAGAGGTTCTGTACAAGAAGGGCCAAAGTCTCCACCTGCTGAGGAGACTGAGGTCCTTTGGAGTGTGCAGGACTCTGCTCCGGACATTCTATGACTCTGTGGTAGCGTCTGCTATCTTCTATGCAGTGGTCTGCTGGGGAGCAGGGAGCACTGAAAGGGACAGAAAGAGACTGAACAGAAGGTCAGGAGGAGGTTCTGTCCTGGACTGTTCCCTGGACTCCATAGAGGAGGATGTTGGCAAAGCTCACATCCATCATGGACAATCCCTCTCACCCACTGCATGACACTGTGGGGTCTTTAAGCAGCTCCTTCAGCAGCAGACTGAGACATCCACCCTGCAAGAAGGAGCGCTATCGCAGGTCCTTCATTCCATCGGTTATAAGACTTTACAACATCAGCATCACTGGCTGATGTTAACATAAACTGGACTCATATCATATCATCCCAAACCATAAAATTTGCACAGACATTATTGCACTGCTACATCTTTGCACTTTTTAAACTTATTTTTTCAAGCCGCTTTATATTGCATTGTCTTACAGTGTGTCACTACTGCACTATTTCATCCTCATTTCTCATCCCTGTACATATTGTAATTATTATAAGTATTGTTCTATTATTATTATTTTATTTCTATTACTACGTCTATTGCTACATAAGCTGCTGTAACATTGTCAATTTCCCCTGGCGTGGGGAGAAACAAAGGACTATCTTATCTTATAAATAACCGCAACTCCTAATGGTTCCTTTGTTTTAGTGCAAAACAGTTCACATTTAAGGAATTATCTTTTTAATAAACATCATGAACAACCTGAAATTTATGAAGAAAAATAAATTCAGTTTCAGCAACATTCAGCTTCAGTTTATCATTTCCGCATTACAACTTCCAGATCACAGAGTGTCTACAAAGGAACACAACATTTAGTCATCTGGAGCTGAACCATGGAGGATTTACCAGAGGATCAGAGCCACAAAAAAAGACAAAAAAACAAGACTAAATGTTTCAAAAATGAGACACAAATCTATCTATCCATCGATCGATCTCATTCATGGATCTCTCCATTCATATAAAACTGAGGCCTTCTATGGGTTTAGTGGTTCACTGCTGCCCCCTACTGCCTCCTGAACAAATGAACCAATAGCTGGAGGAGTTTTCTCCGGCCTCTCGTCTTCCTTTAACTCCTGAACCACCAACAGAAATCAGGTCCCTTTAATCCAGAACCTGCTGTAGGAGGTAATCAAGCTTTATCCCAGAAAAATAGTTCTGATACTGAAAATACACTGACATGATTTCCTTTTCACTGTTTGAAATTAAGATGAAACCAAAATATGATGTCGCACAGAACATTTCACCAGTGCTTCTACACAAACGCTGGATTCCTTCCATAACAACAACAATAATAAAAAATGCAAATCATCATCATCATCATCATTATTATTATTAGTACATAGTGCTTTTCAAGACACTCAAAGATGCTTTTTATAAACTAAAAAAAATGAATGAATAAAGAGAAATAAAGATCTATAAGTTATTATTATTATTATTATTATTATTATTATTATTATTATTACTGTTCAAGACACTTAGACTCTTTACAAAGCAGACAAGAACACAAAAAATAATAATAAATGGTGAAAGCAACAGATAGAGAAGGGTATTTATGAGTTGTTTCTGTGTTTTTATTAAAAGGAAGCTTAAAGCATTTCCCCCAAAATGCTTTAAAACAAACTTAAATAAAAAACAGATTGGATCAGTAAAGAAGTCAGTCTGATACCAGCATTAAACATACATGTAGTTTATTCTGTCAGAGAGTTTGGCCTTTATGAACAGTCTGGAAACAATCAGAACCCATTATTACATCTACTTACACATTATTTTCAACACCATAGTAAACTGGAACTTAAACGGTTTAATCTCTGAATCTGAATTAAAACTGATCTGTTGATGAACTTCAGCGCTGGACGGTTCAATAAAACGTCTCCAGGACTCAGGGAGAAACCAAACAACCAGAACTTTACAAGGAAGACTCAAAATGTGATGCTGGAAAATAAACTTTGATTTGATCCAGGAAGTCTTTTATTCATTATTGTACTGCATGACACTTTATTTCTGTAGGTTTCACATCACTGCTGAGTCTTAAGCTGCAACTGATCGACAGAAACTTTGTGAAGTTTTTAGACACACAACAGAAATATGAATGTTTAACCTGAAGTTAAATCTGAACCACATCTCCACCTGAAATCTGAATGAGTAGAGAATGTTGATCTAATATTTCTGCTGTGAATGTCTGGAATAATCAAACAGAACATCTGGTTCTTCTGTGATGAACTGAGCCTCCTAACAGATGATTTACAGGCATTTAGCCGTTAGAACGACCAGATAAAGGGTTGAGTTTCTCTGGATGTCTGAAACTCAGCAGGTGTTAGAGGAGCTGGGAGGTTTTTAACATTCAGAAACAATTTTTTTTTTTTTTTTTTTATTATCCCTTATTAATCCCACGAGGGGAAATTCTGATTTTCGCATCTCTCCCCAATTGGGGGAGTCAGAGTGACGGGTCAGCCACGGTACAGTGCCCCCTGGAGCAGGAAGGGTTAAGGGCCTTGCTCAAGGGCCCAACAGTGGCCACATCGGGGCTTGAACCTCTGACCTTCTGATCAGTAGTCCAGAGACTTAACCGTTGCGCCACCACTGCCCCAAAAGTGCCAGGGGTGGGTCTTGAACCTGCAACTTTCCACTCTGTAGTCTCTCTTCTTATCCCCCTGAGCTACTTGCTCAGATTTTTTGACCCCTGATTGGACGGGAATCCAGACGGACAGGAGGAAGACCAGCAGACGGTAAATAATTACCATAGACTGTAAGGTATATGGCTGTGGAATTAATAAAGGTTTAATCTATCTATGGTAATTCCTGAACCAGAAGTGACACCACAGTAACAGATAAACTGGTTTTCATTCTATAAAAGACTCTCAGACACACACGAATAAGGCACAGACAACACAAATGTACAGCACATGTTAGCATTTCCTCAGATGATTTACAGAAAACCTGATAGTTGTAATTATTCTGTGATCTGAGGTAAAACAGGGATTAATAAATGAAGGGAGGTACATAAAGTCTCTCAGTCACTAATACTGAATTTTATGATATTTACGAAGAAACACTTCAGATTAAAGTGACGAGTTCCTGAAAAATAAATTTTAGAATCAGAATGTTTAAACCAGAGGTGTGAAACTGTACAAAGTGTAAAAACTTGTCAGTCAACAGAGTTTGGTTTGGTGGAACCCTACTGTTAATGCACTGACACAACTTTTATATATTTTTATGTATAAATTTTATACATTTACAAGGCAGAGGGATAACTGAACCTTCTTCCTTAATAGTTCCCATTTAGTTTATTTGCTTTGTCAGTTCAGGAGGTCAGGATCACCACACTGCTGTGGAAAGGAATGTAAATTAAAAATCTAACCCCTTTACAAGTTGTTTTGATAGTAACGTAAAATATTATAGAGACTGTAGTATTCTGTTCCTACGGTGCGACGAAAGTCGATTTCCACTGTAAGTCAGAACTCCCACTCTCCTACCGATCCCCTGAGTACAGCACAATCCAAGGTGGCTCCAACTGGCCAATGAAAACAGAGTCTTCTTCTGATAGCACCGCATGATGACGTATTCATCCGCTTCGCTTGCCAACTAGTTCCACGTAACCAGTTCTGACATAATGATAAAACACCGTAGGTCGAGGATGTCGTAAACCAAGGACTTCCTGTAGATCGTTCACTTCCAGAAACCTGAGACTGAATGTTTCGTTCCTTTGTAGATTAACTGTGATCTGGAAGTTGTAATACAATGTAAAAGAAAAGCCCTCAGAGAGCGCAGTCCCCCTCCAAGGTCGCTAAGTCCTCCTCCATGGCCGCTCAGTCCTCCTCCAAGGCCACTCAGTCCCCCTCCAAGGCCGCTCAGTCCTCCTCCAAGGCCGCCAAGTCCTCCTCCAATGCCGCTCAGTCCTCCTCCAAGGCCGCTCAGTCCTCCTCCAAGGCTGCTAAGTCCTCCTCCAAGGCCGCTCAGTCCTCCTCCAAGGCCACTCAGTCCCCCTCCAAGGCCGCTCAGTCCCCCTCCAAGGCCGCCAAGTCCTCCTCCAATGCCGCTCAGTCCTCCTCCAAGGCCGCTCAGTCCTCCTCCAAGGCTGCTAAGTCCTCCTCCAAGGCTGCTCAGTCCTCCTCCATGGCCGCTCAGTCCTCCTCCAAGGCCGCTCAGTCCCCCTCCAAGGCCGCTAAGTCCTCCTCCAAGGCTGCTCAGTCTTTGTATCATTTCCTACGGCTGAAATCTTTAATAATAATTGACCTTCCTCTGAGCACAGGCGTGCGTTCTGCATGTGTACGTTATGTACGGATACCGAATGGCTTGACCTAAATATGTAGCTGGTGGCAGGAAAAATGTTGTAGTTGTGGTTGTTTTCAGATTATTATGGTCTGGTTTTACTGGTCAGTAGAGAACAGATTGGGCTGCATGTGGCCCCTGGACTAAAATGAGTTTGACACCTCTGGTTTAAGCATTCAACGTTCTGCAACAAGTTATTTTTCAACATTGAACAGTAAAAACAAAATCGCTTGATGTGAAATCTCACCAGAAACAACCTGGAACCCCAGAAAGTGTTATGAAACCTGACACCAGGAGGGTTATTGTATAAAAAGTGCCTCCGTCTCGATGCGTAATCAATATATAGGTAAAACTAATATCTATAAATAAAAGATATGTAAAATACAAAGCAAGTCTTGATTAGTTATCGTTAGCAATGCTGTGTTATCATACAGTGTTTTACAATTAGGTTCAGCAGAGTGACTCTAGAAATAAATCCAGTCAACACTGCTGGAAAGAAACAGCAAGAGTTGAATGAGGGTTTGTTCCAAAATGCGATGTGAACCATTTGAAGCTGATCTGAAGGTGTTTAGTGGGGGAATGGGTGACATCTTGATGGATTGAATGCATGTTTTCCTGCATTTGGAGCATTTTGGAGAAGACCTCTTCAATTCTTGCTGCTTCTCCTGCAAAATGAAAGCTTCCAGTGCATTTTAATCTCATCAGTAAGAACAGAAAGACTGGCCGGCGCCCCGTTAGTCCATCCTTTAACAGTTCTGTCCTTAGAAACAGTCATAAAGTCAAAATTAGAAAAGAAAACAACAAACCAGTGGACCAACTGATTCTTTTTCTTTACAAAAATGGCTCGAGTTTGATTCAACAGTTTCTGCTCGTGTTATTTAGGATATTAACAGTCAGTGGGATATTTTAATTGCACATGGCTTTCTCTGCACACAGTTGGTCAATGAGGATATCAGCATGAATCTGAGCAGGAATGAGTCCTTTAATCATCCTACACCTCGAAAGCACACATGGAATGAATAGACTGGGCTCAACTGATTTTTACCAAAAAAAGTGTAGAATGTGGCCTTAAAATCTTCTGGTTGGGATGGAAATAATGTTTTTAGGCTATTATTGGCTGCTCATTATTTGCTCTCTTATCTCCAACCAAAGGGAATCCTCTGAGAAGCTGCCGGACAACCAGCCCTGCCGTACCCTAACCCTAATCTGCTCTACCGTTCACTGGTTTAAATAAATATTAAAGGGCTGCCATGGTTACTGACAGCTTTCTCCTCTTATTGTTCCTCTAATGACAGTAATGTGCTCATGGAGTCTGACAGGTAGAACTTCAGAATGTCATAGAGGATCCAGGATGTTCTACTGCAGCAGGAGATCTATTACCAGAGAGAATACTACTGGTACTGTAGGGCCTTTATGTTCTACTACCAGGAGATCTGTTACCTATCTACTAGTTATTACCAGGATGAATACTACTGGTACTGTAGGATCTTGATGTTCTCCTGCAGTCTGATCAGGAGGTTGTGTTTGAGGATCTCTGAATGAGGAGAAGGTTCTGATGAATACATTCCATCTGTGTCAGACCACTGGGAGCTAATATTACTTCTGGTGCTCCTAAAAACAGAGGAGGATGAACTGAACCTTGAACTTCTTTCTATTTATCATCTGCTTTTTCTGTCACTTGTTTTAAAACAACTTATTTTAACCCTCTGAACGCCTCCAGCAGGTTTGGAAGGCATTTATCTTTAAAAAAGAAAAAAAAAACAAACAAAAAAAACCAACTAAACGACACCATAATCAGAGCCAGGAACTAGAAAACCAGAAGGAATGGTTACAAACAAATAACGGGTGGATCTGGTGAAAAAATTACCAAATCTATCATTAAATCAGGAATTCATTCTACGTCTCATTAAAAATCACCAAAAATAAACCATCTGCAGCAACTAGATTCAGTAAAACACTCAAAATTCTACATTTTCAGCAAAACTGTGAAGCCATCAGTGAATCAGCAGATCAGAGAACCATCAGAGAACCATCAGAGAACAACCAGAGAACCATCAGTGAATCAGCAGATCAGAGAACCATCAGAGAAGCATCAGAGAACAACCAGAGAACTATCAGAGAACCGTCAGAGAACAACCAGAGAACCATCAGAGAACAACCAGTGAACTATCAGAGAACCGTCAGAGAACAACCAGAGAACCATCAGAGAACAACCAGTGAACCGTCAGAGAACAGCCAGAGAACCATCAGAGAACCATCAGAGAACAATCAGAGAACAACCAGTGAACCGTCAGAGAACTATCAGAGAACCGTCAGAGAACAACCAGTGAACCGTCAGAGAACAGCCAGAGAACCATCAGAGAACCATCAGAGAACAACCAGAGAACCATCAGAGAACAACCAGTGAACCGTCAGAGAACTATCAGAGAACCGTCAGAGAACAACCAGTGAACCGTCAGAGAACAGCCAGAGAACCATCAGAGAACCATCAGAGAACAACCAGAGAACCATCAGAGAACAACCAGTGAACCGTCAGAGAACAGCCAGAGAACCAGAGGAACCATGAGGACAGAGGAGGAGTCATGAAGCAGACATTCATCTCATTCTATCTGGCCATGTGACGTTCTCCCCGGTGATGACGTGTAAATCAGGATAAAAAACGAGCTGCTGTCGTGGTTCCACATGAGTAGCCTGCTGATGTTCACCCCGGCAGAATAAAGAAGGAGCTGCTGCCATGGTTACAGGAGTAGCTGTCGCCGTGGAGACCACTCTGAGCTTCCTGACTCTCTGCAGAAGTCTGTTTGAACTCTGAGGGATAAAAAGGGAAATAAAAGGCTGCTGCTGGATGTGTTTTCTGCTGGAACAGTCGTAGGGACGTCTGGCATCGGCAGGAATCTCCTCAGTTATTCAAAATTTGATCGTTTTTTATTTCTGAAGCAAAAGGTGCAGCCAAAGGAAAATCTGCTGGAAGATTCTCATGTCTGATGAACAAAAGGTGGAGAAAGTTGAGCTAATTCCAGCTGACCTGACAGAATAACGAGTCTGGTTTATCATTAACGAGGATAGAAGCTAACAGGACATTATTGCTGTGATTTAGGTCTGACTTCAATATCTCTCTGTATTTAACTGCATTTAACCCTGTGAACCGTTTTTTTTAAATGCATGTTATATACATTTAAAAATGACTGAAATTCCCCCATTAATCAGAGCTACAAAACGTAAAAACTGAAATAATTTGTCAGATTTTAAACTTTCCGATGATGTTTGAACTAATCATGTGTTACTTTTGGTTTTATCTGAAAAAGTTTGCAAATCTAAGCTTAAAATTATGATAATTCATTAAAATTGTCACATTTAAAAAAACAAAACAGAAATAAACTGTTTGCTGGACTCAGATTCTGTAAAAAACTAAAAATTCTCCGTTCCTCCCCACAGCTGTTGAGTTTTTACTGACTCAGTGGAACCAACAGTCAGTTAACAAAAATTCATGGACTTTTGGTCTGAACTGCAGGCAGTGTAAACACAGACACCACAGATACTAAAGAAATAAAAATATAGTTAAATATCTGTAATATGAAGAGCCACCACTTTTTAAACTGTTGGTAAAAGTTCTGGACACAGAATAATGTTACATGTCGATTTTAGCTTTAAGAAGTTTTGTAAATTAAAAACATCGGTAAAAAAGAGGTTATATTGCAGCGACAAATGAGCCCACAGTTGGTAAAAAAATGTGACAGGTTCAAATAAAAAGCCCAGAAACTGCTTTAAAAAGCCAAAAGTTTAACCATTAACAACATTTTTTTTCAAATGAAAGACCTCCTACACTGGAACCTGGTGGACAGAAGATACTGTTTTCTATTGTTCTGATGACATTTATTCTGCTCTGGATGAAGGATTCACAGACAGCAGATGTTAAATGAACACAGATGATTCCTCGGCTTCCAGCTGGCCTCAATGTCTGAACTTCATAAAAAACGTCTCCAGACTCCAACAGTGAATCAGCCGGAGCCTGAATGCCAGAAGGTCACCGTCTGATTCCCTCCTGCAGAATCCAGCAGCTTCATCTGGTTACTAGAAGATTACAGCCTTTAGAGGGAACGTTTCTGTTTACAGGTCGATAGGAATGGATTACAGAACTTATTATTATTATTATCATTATTATTATTATTATTATTATTATTATCATGATTATTATTATGGTGTTTACAGGTCGATATGAATGCAGGGGTCAGAAGGTATCAGAAAACAAACTCTAGAAATATGAAAATCTTCGCTTCACTTCTAAAAACCAGAGAATAACGACTAGACTGACCAGACCTCCAGACCTCAGGCTGGGTTTAGATGGACTAGATGTTCACCAACCATATGCCTCATGGAGTCTTCAGACCAAACAAAGAGACACAGAGATAGAAGACAGGAAGCTGTAACTAAAATCAGGTGTTTTTACTCCTTTTAAGAAATCGAGGAGGAGCCAGAGGAGATTAGTGAACTAAATATCGAGCTGATCACTGTCCAGAGGGGCTGATCTGAGGAGGATCCTCTGACCTTCCTGTGGATCTGAGGAGGATCCTCTGACCTTGCTGTGGATCTGTGGAGGTTCCTCTGACCTTCCTGTGGATCTGTGGAGGTTCCTCTGACCTTCCTGTGGATCTGTGCAGGTTCCTCTGACCTTCCTGTGGATCTGTGCAGGTTCCTCTGACCTTCCTGTGGATCTGTGCAGGTTCCTCTGACCTTCCTGTGGATCTGTGCAGGTTCCTCAGACCTTCCTGTGGATCTGTGCAGGTTCCTCTGACCTTCCTGTGGATCTGTGCAGGTTCCTCTGACCTTCCTGTGGATCTGAGAAGGTTCCTCTGACCTTCCTGTGGATCTGTGCAGGTTCCTCTGACCTTCCTGTGGATCTGAGGAGGATCCTCTGACCTTCCTGTGGATCTGAGGAGGATCCTCTGACCTTCCTGTGGATCTGAGGAGGATCCTCTGACCTTCCTGTGGATCTGAGAAGGATCCTCTGACCTTCCTGTGGATCTGTGCAGGTTCCTCAGACCTTCCTGTGGATCTGTGCAGGTTCCTCTGACCTTCCTGTGGATCTGAGAAGGATCCTCTGACCTTCCTGTGGATCTGAGGAGGATCCTCTGACCTTCCTGTGGATCTGAGGAGGATCCTCTGACCTTCCTGTGGATCTGAGGAGGATCCTCTGACCTTCCTGTGGATCTGAGAAGGATCCTCTGACCTTCCTGTGGATCTGAGAAGGATCCTCAGACCTTCCTGTGGATCTGAGAAGGATCCTCAAACCTTCCTGTGGATCTGTGCAGGTTCCTCAGACCTTCCTGTGGATCTGTGCAGGTTCCTCTGACCTTCCTGTGGATCTGAGAAGGATCCTCTGACCTTCCTGTGGATCTGTGCAGGTTCCTCTGACCTTCCTGTGGATCTGAGAAGGTTCCTCTGACCTTCCTGTGGATCTGAGAAGGATCCTCTGACCTTCCTGTGGATCTGAGGAGGTTCCTCTGACCTTTCTCTGAACGGCTGAATAATCCCTTACAGATCAATAATGTTCTAAATCACTTCTATCATCAGGATTTTAGGAATCTGGCTGTCGGTACGAGTGAGGAGACAGAAACATCATTATTGCATTCTGAACTTTGATCTCCAGCATGGTCAGCTGCAGGATGAGACACTTCCCTGATTTAATTTATACTGCTGAGTATCTAAATAACCAGAGACCAGTGGTCTGACTGGTCAGGAGGAGGGGGTACAGCTGTAAAAACCCAGAGGATAAACCTCTCTACAGTAACTACATTTAAACCAGTGGTCAGAAGGAGGGTAGTCTCATTGTTCAGTATAAACCCAGAAGATAAAGCCAGAAGACAACCTTTAGTAAAGAGGAACTGATGCCCAAATGTCTCCAGGAGGATCAGTAGTTGTTAGTAGAAGCTGAGCAGGCTTCTGGAAACCAGTTTTCAGGGTTGAATCTATGAGTTCTGCTGCAATGTGGCGACGGGGAGACGCTCTGTGATCCAACCGTTCACTTCCTTCAGCACCGACTCAGCGACCTCCGGGAGGTCATGGTGGAGAGCGTGGTAGCCTCCTTCATACACCTGGAACAGGTAAAGAGCTGCTTTATTATCAGATCACCATTTCTAGAGGCTGTGATTAAAGTTTAAACAGAGACGGGAACTAAAATTGTGGTTTGATGGAATAAAATGATCATTAAATCTGAAACAAAAACACACACTGCTTGGAAATCATAATATCCATTAACCATAACCCTATAGAAAAGGATACTTTATTGATCCTTAATAGGAAATTACTCACTACTAAATACTATTATTATTAATAATAATAATAATAATAATAATAATAATAATAATAATAATAATAATAATAATAATAATAATAATAATAATAATAATAATAATAATAAATATTACCAAAGAACATAAACTAATAAAGGACTTCCTGCTTGTTCTCTGAGCCTCTTCAGCTTCTCTCCTCTCTTGTTATTCTGACCTCTTTTAAACCTCCATGTGAGGAACCACATGTTCACAACTTCCCTTTTTGCAGAATCACATTCTGCTGACCAGGAAGAGTTTAATGAGGTCAAATAAACTTCCATCTGTCACATCGAGGCTAAAAATAACTGAAGGGCTGCATCTGCAGTAAGTCAGTATTCAGTGACTGTGGTCTATAAACTACATATATATAAACTATATATATACTGTATTGTTAACTGTCTGTGAGGCTGATTTAACCTCTGAATTTCTGCACATATTCAGAGAGTATTAACCTGCAGGTACCAGAGATAACAGGAAACATCCAGGACCCGCTGGAAGTTTCTGTATCAGTCAACAGAAACAGCTTCCACTAAAAACAATAGAAATACTTATTTTACATGTCAGGAGACAGTATTGAGACCGGCAGCTCTGTGTCCTTTATGGACAATAACGGTCAGGAGTTTATATGAGTGTGGTTTTACTTAAAAAAGGAACAAACACATAAAGAAATGAAATTCACTAACAATAAAAAAGGCAGGAATCGGTCTCTACACCCGGTACAGCTCTTACAGTCATTTTAGAGTCATTTCATCACGATGTCTGACTGTTAAATTATTACCGTTATTCCCTCTATATACAGAGAAACGAGCCGAATATTCCGATCGGTTTGGATTCGTAACGTCTGACGGGGAGACAGACGAATTTACCAGTCGAATATCGATCTTGCGACATCGTCTGATGGGGTGGTGGGGATGCAATCGGAATATTCAGATCTCAAAATAAATGCCATTTGGATACCATCATCACGACCAAATATTCGGATGTTCAGATCCAGCCCTAACCAAAGGCCGGAGGCATTTCTACCACACAGAATTCATTTCTACAGATTTATGATGTTATTTTATATGGTTCAGAAGTGTTTTGTAGTGTAAAAAAGTATTTTATAGTGTAAGAAGTGTTTTATAGTGTTAAGTTGTATTTTATAGTGGGAAGATGTATTTTATAGGGAATATATATATTTTCTATGTGCAGTTTGTCAAAAATAGCATGAAAATATTAAAAGTAATAACTCATCTTGATATGCATGTTGAAAGCAGACTGACACATCACAACACAAAGCAAGAAAATAAAAGTTGATTTCTACGATTCATTTCTAGAAATATGCTTAGTTTAATATGAATTTAACACAAAAATACCAGTTGGTTCACCACAATAGAAGGCATCAATCTGAGGTTCTAATGAGCGACAGCAGTCATTAGCAGCATCGAGACTCAGCTAGAGTCAGAAAAGGATCTTTTCAAATAAACTAAATAATAAATGAATAAATAATAAATATTCCCTCGATGAGGAGGAGGGAACGACTGGATGATTCTCTAAAACCAGTCAGATCCAATCAGCCGTGAACTAACCTTGATCTTCTTGTCGGAGCTCGAGGCGTTCTCAAACATGGTCTTGGATCCTCGGATGTCACAGAGTTTGTCTTGGTCTCCGTGGAGGAGCAGGAAGGGCCAGCTGATGGATGGGATCTCCCTCTCTATCCGAGCCACGGCCCCCATCATCTGCATGCCGAACGACACCCGGACCCCCCCACGGAAGATCAGCTCATCGGAGTCGTATGCCTCCACCTGACGGAAGAAACTAGACGTTAGGAAGGTGGTGGTTCTGGGCTGGTTCTGGGCTGGTTCTAGACTGGTTCTGGATTGGTCCTGGGCTGGTTCTGGACTGGTCCTGGGCTGGTTCTGGACTGGTTCTGGGCTCGTTCTGGACTGGTTCTGGGCTCGTTCTGGACTGGTTCTGGGCTGGTTCTAGACTGGCTCTGGATTGGTTCTGGACTGGTCCTGGGCTCGTTCTGGACTGGTTCTGGGCTGGTTCTGGGCTCATTCTGGACTGGTTCTGGGCTGGTTCTGGACTGGTTCTGGGCTCGTTCTGGACTGGTTCTGGACTGGTTCTGGGCTGGCTCTGGATTGGTTCTGGACTGGTTCTGGGCTCGTTCTGGACTGGTTCTGGGCTGGTTCTAGACTGGCTCTGGATTGGTTCTGGACTGGTTCTGGGCTGGTTCTGGACTGGTCCTGGGCTGGTTCTGGACTGGTTCTGGGCTGGTTCTGGACTGGTTCTGGGCTGGTTCTGGACTGGTTCTGGACTGGTTCTGGGCTGGCTCTGGATTGGTTCTGGACTGGTTCTGGGCTCGTTCTGGACTGGTTCTGGGCTGGTTCTGCTGCTGTTGTGTTCATCGGCCCTCACAAACATCTACCCTTCCCTGGAATCCAAACTTTCCTGTAAAGAGCTGCTCTCCAGATAAAACCACAGCAACAGGGTTTGTTGTTGCTCATTCAGAGCTCACAGCTCGGCTTTCTGACTAGATTTACACAGCAAAAATAACTTTCCTCCAAATAAGGGGTGGAGCTGAGAGAAGTGGTTTTATTCCAGAATATGTGGCCATAAAACATGAAGACTCCAGAGATAAACCAGAGGAGAGTTCATAAAAGTCTGCCTTGGAAGAGGAATAAAAAGAGTTTAATCCTCTGAACCCACAGTTTTCCTGTTTGTGGGCTGAAATATAAAGTTATCCTCTATGGAAACACAACAGACACAACTCGAACCAGATTTCAAATCATAAAAAAGATCCAGAGTGGATTTCTTTCATTATTTATTTAACAAAATTTCGAAAAAAAGTAGAATCAACATGTAGAATATTTTTGTGTTTCCCACACTGGAACAAATGGTGACTCTATAAACTATAGATATATGTACATATATAAATATACACATAGATATATAAACTGTAGATGTAAATACATACACAATATATTTATAGATATATAAACTATAGATTTTTAACTATATTTCTAATGGTTTTCCATCCCAGTCTCTCTGCTCTGATTTTCTGCTTTATTTTTACAGAACCTTGTTATATCAATGTTTTTTTATTTTTATTTTTTATTAAATCTAACACGCAGAATAAACAGATTTTGATGAAATATCATAATTTCAGATTGAGATTTTTTTCAATTTTCCCGACAAAACTCAAAGTCATGTATTATTATTTTAAGGATCACTGTAAAGTTTTAAATCTGACTAATTTATCAGTTTCTAATCCGATTCATTGTACCATTCATTTATAGCATTAAAGCGTATTTTACACTGTTGAGACGTATTTTAGAGTCTTAAAACATATTATATAGTGCACTGAGAAGTGTAATATATTTATATGTAATATTATTTTATAACATTAAAGCATATTTTACACTGTTAAGAAGTTTGAGAGTCCTAACATATTCTAACATGTTTCAGGGATCTTCATAAAGTTTAAAATCTGACTATTTTCTCTGTTTTCTGTCTCATGGATCCATTCCAGTCAGTCTCAGTTTTAGCTGCACTTTGGGGCAAAGAATTATTTTTTCAATAGATTAAAACACTGCAAACTATTTAATTTTTGGTATTTTTTTTTAAATGAGACATTAAAGTTAGTTTGATAAAATATCCCGATTTTAAGCTTAAATGTGGTGAACTCTTCCCAATGGTACACAAAGATTAAAGGAGCATTTAAAAGCTGAAAAACCTATTATTATTTCTGTTTCTACAGTTTCTGGTTTTGGTAAATGCTATCATTTTGACTGTTTTTAAAAAATATAGCCTGCTTTTCTAACCTGCCAACAGGTTTTAGAGGTTCAAACGGTCAAATTATAGTTAAATATCAGCAGACATTAAACTGTTCTATAATGATGTTAGATAAAACAGATAAACTCTTCTTCTGGGACATTAAACTGCTGTTAGATCAAACACAGAAACTCACCTTCTAGATGAACTAAGCTGAGGAGAACTACTTCTCTCAGGTGTTCTGAATAATGAATGAGTGGAAGCTGAGCCGTGAAACACTTCCTTCCACAGTCAGATAAAATTCTACCATAGAAACCGTCTAAAAACACTCAGCTGTCATCTTTACCAGTCTGTCAATGTTTTCTGGTGGTGGAAACTATACACACATACATATATATAAAATTCTAAAACATTACATATATGTAATATATAATTATAATGTGTATTAATAGTGACTACATGTTAACCAGTAGCTACTTCTGAGTCGTTTCTAAGCTGCTTTTTTTTTGTCAGAAAACCGATTTTTATAAACATGTTTTCTGACAAACACAGAAGTTAAGAGAAACGCTGGGAGGTAAAATAATCATTCAGAGAGGAAGTTAGAAGCACTAGGAAGCCCTGGTCTGATGCACTCCACTGTTTCTCTCCATCCATCCATTATCTATACACCGCTTAATCCTCACTAGGGTCGCGGGGGGGTGGAGCCTATCCCAGCTGACTCGGGCGAAGGCAGGGGACACCCTAGACAGGTCGCCAGTCTGTCGCAGGGCTACATATACAGACAAACAATCACTCTCACATTCACACCTATGGGCAATTTTGAATGATCAATTAACCTCAGCATGTTTTTGGACTGTGGGAGGAAGCCGGAGTACCCGGAGAAAACCCACGCATGCACAGGGAGAACATGCAAACTCCATGCAGAAAGATCCCAGGTCCGAGCTGGGACGTGAACCAGGGACCTTCTCAGTGCAAGGCGAAAGTGCTAACCACTACTCCACTGTGCAGCCCCACTGTTTCTCTCAATGCTGTCAATTACAGACAGAGAGTTTTCTTCCTGAAGGGGGCGTGGACAGCAGTAGTCCAGCTCTATTTAAAACTACAGACACTAAAGCTGAGAGCAGTCCAGCTGAAATGATCCATCATTCTCTTAATCATTTGCTGAAAAGCAGCACAAAAACATTTAATGAAACAATCTGAGCTGTTTGGAGGGAAACTGGTTGATTGACGTGATTAAAACAACATAAATGAGGCTGAAGTCCAGAAATGTCACACATCCAGTGGTGAGGATCTTTCTAGCATTGATTTTATCCCAAAGAACATGAAGATGATGTGACTTTCTCTATTTTTCTATTGTTTTTAAAGAATATTCTTTAGAATGTCTTATTATTGCATTATTGTCACTTTGCATTTCACTTTAAACACTATAAATGTAAATGTGAGAAATAAAACCTGCTGAAGGAAAGCTGACGGTTCCTGGCTTTAAGTGTTTTTCTACAGCTGAACTCCTTTAAATGCTTCTGTCAAACATGCATCTGGTTTTACTTTTACCAGATCTTCTGAGGAACCTTTGTCTTCTATATATGTTCCTGTCAGTGTGTCATTGAGGTATCTGTTGATCTGTTCGGTCTACCTGTTGTTCTACCTGGTAAACTCTGCTTCTTCCAACAGACTGCAGGAAGCAGCAGAGACAGGAAGTGAGACTGGAAACCACAACGGTACAAAAACATGTCCCCAGGCTGAGATATGTGAGAACAGTGGTGTGTGAACCTGAATGTCAGCTTCAGTGTCTTTGTCCTGTAGGTGACATCGTAGCTGTCGCCTGTTAACATAATTACAACACAACACAACACAATACAGCCCAACTATTTTCTGCACAAACACAACCTTGGACAGAAATCCTCCATCCTGGGATTGTTCATGACTTCATGTCATGTTGACCTAAACGACGCCACATTTCCCCCGAGACCTTCAGCTTCTATTTTCTGCTTCAGCAGGACCTGATATTTCAATCACAGACAACAACAACAACAGTCTGAACGTGGAACCAGCAGCGTCTCTCACCTGCTTCTTGTCCCGTGAAATCCATTTGGAGTCAATGGCGCCCAGAGGCAGGCTGGGCAGCATGTGGTTCAGGAGCTTCGCCATGAAAACCTGCAGAACAAAAGAAACACAGTGAGAACACAGAAACACCATGAAGAAAGCCTTTATCTCTGTTAGAAGGAACACAGAGCTGGATTCAAAAACACTTTTCTTCTCGTTAATATGAAGAACTCCTCCAGAGTTCAGTGTTCGACCTTCAAATGAGACTCTCTGATGTCGGTGAGTCAGAGAGCTAATCCTCCTCAGAGCTACTGTCTGATTCCTGCCCTCCAGACACCAATAAAAGCCGTCAGAGTTCCAGTCATCGTCTACAACGGGCCGGAAAGACTCCAGGGTAGAAATACAGAGAAGGATGGTAGAAAGTTCAGAGGATGAGATGTAAGATAAGATAAGATAAGCTCTACTTTATCCATCCTGGAGGAAATGATTAGGATGAGAGGACTGTGATGGTACCTTGAAGGGTGTGACCGACTCCGGACTCATCTGGACCATCGGAGCGATCAGAACCACTCCAGAAATATCCTCAGGTCTCTCACAGGCGGTCAGGATGGAGATAGCACCGCCCTGGGACAGAACAAGAACACAGAAAATTTAACTAAAGCAGTGATTTCAGCTATATTTGAAGAGTTCTTTCTTCAACTTTAAACTCTGAGGTTGAGTTGAGTCCATAAATCTCCAGTCTACAGATCTACACCACCGTTCATTCTAAATGTTTTCCATGAAAACTCCCACTTTTCTCCATGTGCTAACATAACTGCAGGGTTTTCTAATCATCAATTAGCCTTTCAACACCATTAGCTAACACAATGTAGCATTAGAACACAGGAGTGATGGTTGCTGGAAATGTTCCTCTGTACCCCTATGGAGATATTCCATTAAAAATCAGCTGTTTCCAGCTACAATAGTCATTTATGCTGAATGAAACTGGTTTAATTGGTTCAGAATAGAGCAGTTATCTAATAAAGACACTGAACATCATTAATAGACCTGTAGGCCATTTATGTATTAATAAACAGAAATTAGATGTGCAGGATAAATTTCTTTTCAGCGGATCCAAACCAAATCTGTTTGCTGTCAGTAGAGGATTTAGATTGGTGTGATATGAAACTTATTGGAACCAGCCGTTTAGTTAATCAACATTCTGTAATTAATTCAACTAATGAGTCTGATGTTATGATTTAATATAAACTCAGGTGATATCTGAACAAAGTAAAGGTAGAATTCCTTTAATTATGATAATAATTACTAATAATTTATTTCTCCAAATAAAGAATATCAAACAATGAGAGGGAAATAACTCCAGTGAGCAAAATCGATGTGGAAATGTCCAGAGAAGGGAAATAAAAGTGAAATAACTGCAGATAATATAGAGAGTAATTTGAGTCTAGGGTTAAACACGTAGTCCGGGTTGATGATTTGTGGGAACGTCTAAGTAGGTGAAAGGTTCTGAGAGGAAAAACTATTCAAAGGTCAAGACTAACATTAAACACCCCCTCCGTTGTTGGACGGAGAGTTTCCACCTCGGCCTTTTGTTGCTCTGAACAGAGACGTGAACTTGCGACCCTCAGACATCCCGGCCACGCCTCGGCCCATAGTTCCTCAGACATCAGCACCACGCTTCGACCAATAGTTCTGCTGATAGTTCTTCTGATAGTTCTGGCCCATAGTTCTGGCCGATAGTTCTTCTGATTCAAAGGAATGATAATTAGCTGCTCTGTGACGGCCAGGAGCTGGGATGGATTCTCCACGGCTGACTCTGGCGTCGTTCCTCTTTTCGTATGGATTCTAGGGGGTGAATCGGAGCTCCTCTCTGCTGTTTCTGGAGACTAATTGGCTTCAGCTCTGGTACTGTGGGCTCTTTGTCACCAGAGTGAATATTCATCAGCCTGAGGCCAGCGACAGGATCAAGAAAAGAGGAGGACAAAACATTTCCCACCAGAAAACTTCACGTTCTAAAGACACAAGAGCACACTGCTGCCTGTAGCAAACTCAGAGCTGAAACCACATCCTGACTGCCTCATTTACCTCCTATTTTAAGATCTAGAAGACCAGCGGACCTGAAACCCATCATCCATCTCACTCTGACAGAATCATACTCAACCAACGGGTGGAAGGACGCTTCAGCAGCTTTAATTCTAGTTAAATAAATTAAAAAGAAATGAGTCAGTTCAGCAGCTTTAATTCTCGTTAAATAAATGAAATCAGAAATTAGTTTTTATCTGCGGTGGTGAACGCTGATGGAGTGAGATCAGTGTGAACAGAGGAACTCTTTGAGAAGCTGATTAGAGCCTCTGTTCATCTCTGGATGAATGCTGGTATTGTCTGACGCTGGAGGACTGAACGTCAGAAAGGAGCTAAAATCCTGACATAGAATGAAGAGAGCAGCTAGAACACGATGTACAGAAGGATGGAGACTAATGGACATTAAATGGACCTCAGTTAGAACGACTTCAGGACAGAAGATAACATGGTCTAAATACCAAATAAACAGACATTAAATGGACCTCAGATAGACAGAACGACTTATCTTACAAATATTATATATTTAAGAGATGAAACTGTTGAACTAATTTAATTAAAGGTTTATTTTCATGGACCTTATACATATAAACACGCTAACATTAAAGCTAAATAAACTGTGAGTAATCTTAACATTTCCATTTTATTCCTGTTTAAATACAAATATTTCATTTTAATTCAGTAAATTAAACTGTTCAATTCAAATTTAATGCTGTAAATGTTTTTAATAAAATCACAATTAGTGACGATTAACGATAATAAATATGGGTTCTGCAATAATATGTAGATTTGTTTGTTAAATGAGACACATCTTATATGATTACATCAACCTTATTAATGAAATAATATAATAACAAGCTAATAAAATACACCCGATCTCATTAAGGCTAGACTATATATTTGAATTATGAAAAGATGGTTATCTTCACTTATCTATTCTTTTTTGTAGTTATTTTATTTCTATATTTTATTACACTACATTTTTATTGAATTTATATATAATATATATGTAATTCATAGACAGTTTACAAACTAAACACTAATTATTCTGCAGTACTATTCTAGTTTTAAAGGTACTGAGATGGAAGATAAATAAATGCCAGCCTGCAGCAAGAAACGCTTTCATTAAACTTAAGTTATTCTCATTTATATAGCAAGTTTAATGCTTTAATTTAGTGGTTTATTGCTCTAGAGAGAGACAGAATTAAACAGTAAATCTGAGAGGGTTCAATGAATACGTGACACAACATCCAGAAAAACAGCTGGTTTGGTCTAAATGTGATCCGTACAGCGATCTTTGTTCTTCAGAGTGCAAACCAGACACTGAATGAGTAACAGTGAGCGACTGAAGGCCAAAAAGCTGAACTAATAAACCCTAAACAGTGTGGAACGTTACATAAACGCTGGCGATGAGGAAGTAGGACAGTGAGTCGCTGCCAGAAACACTGATGGAGAGGACTGGGGAAGAGCTGGAGGAATTCTGTCAGCGTTCCATCATTCATCCATCCATCCATCCATTATCTATACACCGCTTAATCCTCACTAGGGTCATGGGGGGGTGGAGCCTATCCCAGCTGACTCGGGCGAAGGCAGGGGACACCCTAGACAGGTCGCCAGTCTGTCGCAGGGCTACATACAAAGACACACAATCACTCTCACATTCACACCTACGGGCAATTTAGAATAATCAATTAACCTCAGCATGTTTTTGGACTGTGGGAGGAAGCCGGAGTACCCGGAGAAAACCCACGCATGCACAGGGAGAACATGCAAACTCCATGCAGAAAGATCCCAGGTCCGAGCTGGGACGTGAACCAGGGACCTTCTCGCTGCAAGGCGAAAGTGCTAACCACTACTCCACTGTGCAGCCCTTCGTTCCATCATTCAGTAAGAGAAAACTGTAAATAAAAATCAGCTGTTTGTCTGTAAGGAGGGTTTCTAGTTGGAACCTTTGGTCTTGTCTTGGTGTTCTGAGATGGTGAACTGTGTTATTTTCTAATCAGCAGCTTGCAGTATGTTTGGAATGATTAATCCTAAATAATTATTTACTTTAGGCAGCAAGTTAATGCATAAGATTATTTTTTATAAATGAGACTAACTGTGTAGCCCGCAGACAGCAGGTTCAGGAACATGTTTAAAATGCTCACATGCTGAGGTTTATCAGGTTTAATGTGCATAAAATCACTTATTATTTACTATATATTACACTTTTTGGTGTTTTTCACTTTTTTCCACTATTGAAAGCCTGAAAATTCTCCAAAACGGAAAAAAAGTAGTTTCCATCTCATGTGTGCAACTAAACGAGCCCACAATATGATTTTTCTTCATTTTATAGATGAAAAAGTGGCATCTATCAATTTACTGATCACTAATGAATGTTTATTAAAGAGGAATGAAGCAGTCTGATAACCCTAACCCTATGGAAATTTGGCCGTAATCCAAAGAACAGATTCAACTATACCCATCAATAGCACAGAAAGGTCAGTTATTATCCAGGAAACACGGACATCTGAACAACTTCTCTGTGAGATGCAGCAATCGAATAACGTAGAACTTAACTTAGAACTTATACCAGAACCAGAACTGATCCTCTGGGGATGACTGGAACAAAGTTTGAGGGAAATCCATCCAGTAGTTGTTGAGGTATTTCAGTCTGGACCAAAGAAGACGATCAATCAAAAGACCAGCATCGTGTCCAAAGATAACAGAGGGCTGCAGAAACTGGCTCATGTCTAAACTCTCCTTACACATTCCTGTTTCAGTTTCAGTATGACGGACGATCTTACAGAACCTGCTGGAAGTTTATGCTCAGTGCAAAAGAAGGAAGCTTTTGTTTGCAGAGTTCAATCAGACTACTGGTGATGTTGGACTCTAACAGCGTGACGCCTCTGCAGGATGTTATCATCCAGTTAATCCACAGGTGGTTTCCATTGTCTGGTAGCTTTCTGCCATCATCCGTTAAACAAGAGATTCATACAAACGGAGCAGCAGAGGAACAAGTGAACAGAAACAGGATGCAGTCACAGCGCTGGGAAACGAGGCCTGGAAAAACACAAAGTTTGGTTTGCTTCCACAAACACACAGTCTGGGTTTATTTCCTTCTGTTTTTAAAGAGGAAAAAGAGGCTGAGAAGAAAAGGAAGTGAGAATGTTGGGGAGGATCTGACAATGAAAGGAAAGAGGACACAAAAATGAAATGGGATGATTGGAGTCTTCACCAAGAAGTTAAAGGAGGAAAAAGAAAGCAGGTGATGGAGAGACTGGAGGACCGGCTGAATGTCAGAACAAAGAAGAAACAAAAGCAGGAAAGAACGAAAAAAGAAACAGGCATTAAAAAGAAAACCAAAAAATGAAGGGAGCGATGAGAAAAATGTGAGAAGGAGGAGGAACGGCAGCCAGTTCTGGAGTCTTAATATTTACAGACTCTGACGTCTAAACAGCTTCTATCTGGATCTCAGCAGAATTTACACTGAACCAATCTGTGCTCCAACAAACTCTGAATATAAATACAGAGCTGCTGCTGGAGCCATGAAAGGTTTACAATAGAAGGCCCATTAATTAAACAGACTGTTGTTTGAAGCATCTAAAAGCCCAGCTGGCAGCAGTATATGGCTTTATTTACAGCAGGAGAGGAGACGCTGTTAAACCGACCACAGTCTGACGTCAAACAGAATCTGGAAACTTCAGAGCAGAAACTCATATTTTGGTTGTTAAAAGTGATGCTGAACGTAGCGTAGGACCGTCTATATTTACAAAAAAAGGGTTTCTAGTTATGAAAAGAGATTATATGACTGCAAACAGCGTCACAAGCAGCACAGTTTCAGTCCATAAAGGAACCTTAGGGCCATAAACCAGCAGTTCATAAAAACAAGTCATTCATATCTTTAGAATCAGGTTCCAAAAGGTTCAGCAGCTGAGAAAAGGTTTAGTTTTGGTAAAACAGGTTCAATAAAGGCCTCCGAGCAGACAGGGCTTGATGTTTATTGGACTCTGCTTGTAAAAGTGGTTCTAATGGGAAATAATTTGTCAGTAATAGTGCAGTTTGTGGTTAAACTGGTTAACATTATGCAGTCTGAGCATTTCTGTAGGGATCTGAACAAACAGACTGTTCCTAATTATTTGGACTGCAGGATCATGATTCCTTGAGGAAGAACCAGCTGACAGGAATCTCCTTCCAGATGCTTCCAGAAGTAATAAAACAGCCTGTTGGAGTCTTTTATATGATAACATATGAACCATGCTGGTTTTAACGTCCTCTAAACACATGACGTATAAACCCCTTTTTAAGTTATATTTTAATGCACAGGGTTACAAATAACATTCAAATAAGGAACTGAGTGTGTATGATGTATTACTTCAAACAATGTGGACTTTATTTTACAGTTAAGCTCTCCACATACGCTGTAAACCCATCTTTCTGCAGACATGAATCACTGCTGTGCTGCCAGATAACAAGGAACAACAGCTCCCTAATGAATTAGCATGTCTGCTCTGTGTGCTCTGCTGGATACGAAACTTCCAGCTGTCAACTAAAACACTAAACACTGGATTTGTGTTCTGTACAGGTGGAGGCGTCTGCAGAGAGTCTGAAAGAGCTTTTGTTTTGTGTTTCCTTTTTAAACTAGAAGCTTCAGTACGACAGGACGGTTAAAGATGGATGAGAATGTGTTTCTGAATAAACGCTGAGGTCTGTGGGCTGATTAGACTACAAACACCAGCAGTATTTATCTGTTATAGAACTCATCACTACTGCTCCCAGAGCTGCTCTAGGAGTTAATGGGTCACAGAGCAGAACAACGATGGAGGATGCAGCTCTGAAAAGCTGAATAAACCAATCAGATAAAAACAGCAGCGTGGTCGTCTTCAGGCTGTTTCTAACAGAGTCTCAGATTCTGGTTCGAACTGGAGCTGCAGATTTCACAGTGCAACTCTGAAGACCATTCATGTAGTTCCTATGCCAAGGAACGTCTGTCCGTCCGTCTGTCTGTCTGTCAGCAACATTACTCAAAAACAGACTAATAGATTTGGATGAAATTTCCATTGAAGGTCAGAAATGACACAAGGACCAACTGATTAGATTTTGGCAGTGATGCGGCTTATAGTCTGGATCCACGGATTAGTTAAAGATTTCTGTATCATTGCCAGACAGTGGTGTCACTGTAACCATGACAACAAAGGAATTCTACGTCAGCTGATTGTGATCCTACTACAAATCCACCGCTGAGGACTTATCAGGACTTATCCGTCAGAAATGATCCAAGGTATGAGCAGCCTTGGAGGAGGACTGAGCAGCCATGGAGGAGGATTGAGCAGCCATGGAGGAGGACTGAGCAGCCTTGGAGGAGGACTGAGTGGCCTTGGAGGAGGACTGAGCAGCCTTGGAGGAGGATTGAGCAGCCTTGGAGGAGGACTGAGCAGCAAAGAGGAGGACTGAGCAGACCTGGAGGAGGATTGAGCAGCCTTGGAGGGGATTGAGCAGCCATGGAGGAGGACTGAGTGGCCTTGGAGGAGGATTGAGCAGCCATGGAGGAGGGTTGAGCAGCCATGGAGGAGGACTGCGCTCTCTGAGGGCTTTTCTTGTTTTTAGATGTACTCTGCTGAGCTGCACAGTTGAGATTAGAATTATTTAGCCTGGGGTAAAGGCTGGGTGATGGCTATTGTTCCCCCATAGGTCTCGATTCAGCCTCAAGTCTTGGACAGGAACTTGGCACCAGAGGGGGCTTTGTTTAGTGCTTCAATGAGGTGTTTAAATCTGACTTGTTTGGGTAAGTTTTCCCTGACAGACATTCCCGTTACCTCCCATAATCACCCCTCCACCATGATAAGGTGGTGGTTCTTTGGGACACTGGTTGATAAGATCCTCTGGGTTGGAGGTGAGCTGCTGCCCCAGGCTAAGAGTTAAAGTGTCCGAGGATGTTATTGATGGGTGATGGGAAAATGGAACATGAGATGGACGGATAGATCGGGGCAGCAGTCATGTGGAGGTTGGACCAGACTGTTGTGGTGAGGAAGGAGCTTATCCTGAAGATAAAAGGTCTCATTTTACCCGTTCATCTACATTCCAACCCTGACCTATAGCCGTGAGACTGCAGGTTTAGCCTTAGAGATGGTGGTGATCTCTGAACTTTAAGCTTCTCCCTGTAGGAAGGAACCAGTTGAGGTGGTGGATCATCTGATTAAGATGCCTCCTGGGCGTCTTCTGTCCAAATAGGAGGAAACACTGCAGTAAACCCAGAACTTATTTGAGGGATTAAAAACCTAATGAGGCCTTGCAACACCTTGGGATGGCCTGTGAGGAGCTTTAAAACATCGTTGGGTTGAGGAATGTCTGGAATTACCTGCTTAGCCAGCTGCCACCACAACCCAAGCACACATAAATATGAGAAACCGGATGGCCTACTTTCTCCTTAAGGCTGTAGTGGACAGAAAGCCAGAGCCAGGCTAGATGTTTCTCTTTATAGAAGCAAAGCTAACCAGGTGCTGCCTGGAGTTCATATTCAACAACACAGGTGAGGCTGGTATGGAATAAACACAGCTTCTAAAATATCACATTATTCCTTTAAGGTGAAACAGAAATCAGATAATATATGAATAATGGAGGAAATTCAGGTAATTAACTATTCTCACAGAAGAAAACTGGACATACAGGCTTTTAGGACACTGGATGCTGTATTTTTCATTTTACTCGTGAACGCCACAACTTTTTAAATAAATTAGCTGTAATTCTTAATAACCACACAGCACTTACAGAAAAGGTCAGCAGAAGATCAGGTTACATAAACTACTATGGCTAGCAGGGGAAAGGACACCGTCTGCTGTCCGTCCACAGATACACCAACATTATCCTTGACCAGGTCAATGAACCTGTAGATGTTCTGCTGGAGGTTTTCAGAAACCAGAAATGTGTGTCAGTGTGTGAAAGGTAAGCAGGGTTTTACTGAAGACCTGCAGACGATCAGGCGTTTGTACCTGGAGCTCTGATTGAGCCAAACCAAAAAAAAGACAGAAAATAAACAGAAATATTTCACTGCTTTAGTACAATAGTAGCAGCAGGATAGTGAAAGTAAAACCTGTCTTGATTTTCTTGTTAGTCTGCTGTCAGATATTTAGCTTTAAATCAGTTCAGAGCAGCAGAACATCATACAAGTAAAAGATTTGTCATTTAAAAGTCACGTCACAGAAAAACTCCTAAATATGTGTGCTTTTAATGTGTATGTTTAATTACAGCTTATTCCCTCTCTCCGTGTTCGAGTACCTCACCAGGAACTCATATTATGTAATTTCATGCCAAACAAACCTGAACAAGCGCAAGTGTTTCACTTTACCCAGAGCTATTATCTGAAATAGAACTGATTAAAAGCAAAACAAACCCCAGAGACACCATCTGCTCATAACAACAGAAAAAAGAAGAAACTACCATTGAGTGTCCCACGATGAAGACCGGCAGCTCGGGGTGGCGGGACTTCATCAGGTCGATGTGCTGCAGGGAGTCTCTGACGTAAACCTGGAAGTCTTTGATGATCATCCGGTCTCCTTCACTCTGGCCATGACCCACTGGAAGGATGAAGAAGAAGAAGAGAGGGTTAGAGAAGTAAGATTTACTGACCTCTTTCTGCCTCTGAAAGCAGAAATAAGTCACTAGAGTTCTCGAGGCTGAATTACAGCTTCTACCCTCACATTTCCTTTAGAGATGGGACCAGATAATGAAACATAAACCTGAACTGTGTGTGGACACTCTGAGGTAAAAACAAGAAAAACATGTTGGTTAATAAAGAAAGACACACATTTCCTGAAATTACACGGACAGACTTTTACACTCTGAAATCTGTCTACAAAATGACAGGAAAGGGTCGGAGCTTATTACCATGACTGTATCCCACTAATAAAAATGAAAACGCTCGATTAATTAACAGCATCTACAGTAAAAAAAACACATTTCTTTTTAAATCCAGGATGTTTCTCTATATTTGAATTGTAACAACTGTAATAAATGTTTTTCTACTCTGATATGATCTCGAAAGGTTTTATTAATGTCTGATCTGTTCAAGGTTTGCTAATCGATCTCATTCTGCTCATTAGAAACTGAAGCCCAGACATGAGGACACCTACATCACCTGAGAACAACTGGAAAATGTGAATAAATGCAAATACACATTTAATTACAGACTATGGAACGTATGTGTGAAATGTCATTCTGTAGTTCTCATGTCTTTTAAGGACTAACTAAAACCACATGCAATCAATAATGAATCTGACAGACAGAACTCTGGCTGGAGTTTAATGTATTTTAGGTTGTAATTCCTCCGGTCCAAACCACTGTTGTGTGTTTTCTTTGTCTGCCTTCATTCCCTCCAGTCAGGGAGATTTCCAACCATGTGACGGATTGATCCGTCCTCCTGGGAGAGCAGCGAAAATAAGAAAAGATGGAGCAGCAGAGAGGAGACAGGAAAGAATGAGGAAGAAGATGAAGAGAAATGAGATGATAAAGAAGGTGAGAAACAAGGCAAGGAACTAGAGGAGAGGAAACGAGATCAGGAAGAAAACAGGTAGAAATGAGGAAGAAGTGTGATTGAATATGTATGTCCATGTATTCATCTCCTCAGGCTTCCACTGACTGAGAGGTGAGGCACGTTGCCATGGCAACCACCCCAACCAACAACACCACCACCAACACCACCAGCAGCTCCTAAACACCAACACCACCTTCCACTCTGTAGAATCTAACTGTCAGTATTTATATGTCCTGCCTGTTCCAGAGCCTCTTCACTCTTTAGGGGTTTTTTTTTCCTGCTCATCAAGTGATCAATATCCAATCACAGTGAGCTCCAGATCAATCGTCCTCTCATTACTACGACCACAGATCAATGACTTCACACTCGGCTGAATCCACATCTTTAATTATCACTCTCCATTAAACTCACAGCAAACACTCACACTTTACCACAGAAATACTGGAAGACCTGCATCCAGCAGAAACTAGTCCTCAGATAAATGACTTTTTTTTAAAAAGTTTTTTTCTTGTTAATAATTTAAAAAGTGAGCAGGAAATATCCTAATTAAAACCTAGAAACCCTTGTTGCATAACCCTGCAGCCCGGTTCTACTAGCTGTAATTAACCCACTGGAGGATTCAGTGTCACATTTTCAGCTGTAAAACAGGTTTTCTACAGAAAAGAAGTAAAGAAATCTGAGCTGTGTTTAGTCAGTGGCTGCAGGTCAACAGCAAACTGTTTCCCACCATTTAAACTAAACCTGGATAATCACTGCGCTGCCATAACTAACTCCATCTGTTCCTCCGTTTGCTGACTGGCTGCCAAGATGAAGTAAAACATAAAATAGAGGCTAAATTAAAATTTTAAATGACCCAACCTAGCGCCTGAGCCTCAGAGAAGCTCCACTAGTCAGAGTGATAAATTATGGATCGCTCATACATGTGTGTGCGTTTCATGCCTACAGATGAGTAGATCATGGAACTAACACGGTATTGTCCCGTGACCTGAAGGATCTATTACACGATAATAAGAATAGTTACAGTCTTTGTAACGCCTGTGGCAGATGGAAAATGGTGCACATGTTGATTCCTGATGTTCTCATTAAAAAACAATTAAAAAAACACAAAGAAATTCAACTTTTTTCTTCTTTTTTCCTTCATTCTAACTTTGTCACGTCACAGAAAAAATGTTTTCAGTTCCCTCTCCTAGTCCTGGTTGTTCTGTTTCCATAGAGGTCCAGGATTTTATATTACAGTGAAAAATGAACCCTCAGTGAGGAGTAAAAAACAGAAGCTCAAACCAATCACTATCATCCTGGGGGAGCTCAGCCCAGGATGTAGCGCTGGTGCCCCAGAAAATAGGAGCAGGGAAGAGCACTGTTATTATAAATTCACAGAAAAATGACCCAGATCTTTGGTAAAACTTTCCATTTTCAGCGACACAAAGCGCTGAAGGGTTAATAAATAGCGTATAGCTTATACCAGAAGTCTACATCTGATGAGCCAAACTCTAATGAATGGAAATGCAATTTTTGATTTTACTGATACACTAAAGTCTGGGCTCACTTGGAAATGTCCTTATTTTAAAAGAAAAACAATTTTTTAAATGAAGATACCATGAAATGAATGATAAATCCAGTGTAGACATTGTTAATATGGTAAATGACTATTGTAGCTGGAAACAGCTGATTTTTAATGGAATATCTCCATAGGGGTACAGAGGAACATTTCCAGCAACCATCACTCCTGTGTTCTAATGCTACATTGTGTTAGCTAATGGTGTTGAAAGGCTCATTGATGATTAGAAAACCCTGCAGTGATGTTAGCACATGGAGAAAAGTGGGAGTTTATGTCTGGGTGACCCCAAACTTTAGAATGGTGGTGTATTCACGATACAACAGTTATCAGAATGTTTTATAGTAAAACCAGCAGACTTCATGTTCAGCTAATATTTAGCAGAATACAATTTGAACATTACAAATGCACATTTTAAATTATTCTTTTACCATCATTTATATGGAGACAAGATATGTGGGAAAGAAAGCAAAGGAATCACATGCAGGAATAATGCACATTAATTTATTATTTAAGCTTTCCATTATTTTTAAATGAAAAAAGCCCATCATCGTTCCTTAGAGACCACACTGACTGCTGTAAACTGTTATTATTTTGCTCAGCCCAAAGATATTCAGTGTGAAATGATATGAAACAGAAACATTTATCATTTCTGATTCCAGAAATATTTGGGTTTTGACATCATAAATAGCCTGCAAGAATCAAGTATTGAATGTTTAATAAAGCAGTTGTTTCAGCTTCCGTCCACAGTACTATAATATGGATTTATGTGATATGTTATAGATGTTTTATGAAGTTTTATATGATTCTGATACAGAGAGGACTACTTAGTGTCTGATAAAACTCAAACATTACATTTCCAAGGTAAAAACCTTTATTTAAATCCACTCAGACTAAAAGGAAAACAGCTTTTTCATTGGACTGATGAGTTCAGAGAGCTTGAAGCACTCATCTAATTAAATATCAAAATTCTATTATGTTCCAGAGCCTTAATGAGAAGACTAATATGATTGGAGCATCAGGCTTTCACCGCTAACAGTCTGTGATTAATATTCCTCCGCTGGTTGCTGATAAAATAACGCTCCACTGGCACCACAGCACATTAATATGAAAAACAACTCCAGCTCCTTGGTACCATTCACGCTGCTTCAATTTATCTCTAATTCTGCTGCCGTCTCAAAAATCTAAGTTGTATTAATGTTTATTTTACATAGAAGAAGAAATACTGAATGCATGTGTCAGTCCTCAGCAAAACAGCAAATGGTAAAAGTTCTGCACTTAAACACCACTTTCTATTAGTTTAGCTGTTCAAAACCACTTTACATCCAAACATCTATGTGGTGAAGCCATCAGGACTGACTGAGCTTCAGTGTTTTGAACATTTTATTGGGAACTGAACTGCCAACAATGTGACCAGAAACAACCAGCTATCATCTGAGCCAGGGCTGAACGAGGTTTTTGTTTTCAGCTGTAAATTTTAGGTTTCGTTTTTTTTTTTTTTTTACTTTTTATTTACATACATCAAACAAACTGGGGTGCTACTGTTGTAAGAATATACATTTTACAAATTTTACAACTGTGTTATATAGTGTGTCCATTTCTCCCATCTCTTCTCAAATTTGTCCATTGTCAGTCTTAATTAGTCATCCTTTCCATCATGTAGATTTCGTCCATAATTTCTCTCCATTGTGTGACAGTTAAAATGTCACTTTTCATGCAGTTCCTTGTTATGGTTTTCTTGCAGGCCAACAAGATCACTCTGTAGAGGTAGGTATCCTCCGCATGTACCTCCTCTTTAGATGGTAGACCCAAGTACATAGTCTGCGGATCGTTTGATATCGTATAGCCAAAGATTTCCTCAATTACTTTGCAATATTCTCCCAAAAAGGTCTGACATTTGCACAGGTCCAAAATACATGAGAATGATTGGCATCCAAATAACCACATAGTCTCCAGCACAGTTGTCAAATTTTAAGCTGCTTACTTTTGATATGTGGTGTCATAAAATACCTAATTATGTTTTCCAGCCATATTCCCTCCATTGTCTGGAGCTGGATGAAGCATGTTGTAAAAGGCAAATAGAATCCCAATCTTCCTCTGACACTTTTAGTTGTAATTCAGTTTCCCACTTTTGTTTTACGTACAGTGAGTTAGTCCTGTTACAGTTACGTAGACATTTATACAGTCTGGATACAATTTTTGATGGCTGTTTTCTGTGTGCCCCTCTCACCATTTCAACTAGTTCACTGCCCTCTTGTGATAAATGAACCCTGATATTGGAATTTAGAAAGTGTCTTAATTGGAAGTACCTAAACAGGTCTGAGTTATCCAAGTTAAATTCAATTTTTACTTTCTCAGAAGATTTAAACACTGTCCCTTCAGTTAAAGTACATACAGCTGTGATTCCCTTATCCACCCATCTTAGAAAAGTATTATCAAGCTGACCACTTGTGAATTTAGGGGAATGCGAGGGCCATACCAACAATTTACAGTCTCCTTCCAACTTGAATTTATTCACTATATCCCACCAAATCTTAAGGGTTGTTTCAATTATAGGGTTCACTTCTTTAGGCCGTGAGCTAGCTTTGTCTCCAAGTCTTGTAAGTTTTAGGTTTTGCTGTTAAAGTTTCAGTTTTTTGCCCAACTGAACCCCAAAACCACTGGTGGGTTCAAAAGACGTGTTATCTTTTTTAAAAAAAATAATCTAAAATTACACCATTTATTAGAGCCAGAAACTGTTAAAACAGCAGGAATGGTTGGATTTCCAACTTTCAGATGGTCCTTGAACTGCCATTCCAAAAGAAAACTTGACCAAGTCAAATCCTAAAAGTGGGATCAGAAGTTGTCTTTAAAATCACAGAATTTCTAATGTCACTTTAAAAAAAAAAAAAAAGCTTAAATAAAAAATGCATTATTTTAACAAGATTCTTTAAAAAGCTAAAATTTCAGAGCTTCATGCTGCAACCAGAAAGTCATGATCGACTAAACTGCCACCAACAGTCACCTGACAAAACTTCCAGAACTTTCCAGCTGAACAGCAGGCAGTGTTTACACAGAACAGATGGAAATAGAAACAAATAAAAAAATATAAACAGTAAGAACCCACAGTATGTTGAGCTGCAGTTCTGTTTTTACTGCTGATGACACCCGTGGAACCTGGGTTCCTGTATAATAAATATTGAGTAAAACACAACTTTTGTCTCCTTCTTATTATTTATGGCATTATATTTATGTAATAGTGCAGAAAAGACACTTTTTGGCTGTGTTGTCGTCATAGTGTTGTGCAAGACTTACATTTTTTTAAATTAATTTTAAGTTTTCTTAATAAACCACTATTATAAAAGTTCCTTCTGGGCTGATCTAAAAATAAAGCTGACTAATAAACAGATTCAGGGTCTGCCAGATGGAAGAATCCCCCAGGAAAAAGATTTAAAAGTCCTATAAGTAGAAAGAAACACAGCAGAAATAAAAGAAAGTCTAAAAGACAGAGTGAAAGATCTGAGCTGCTCGAGGCGGATTGTAGATGAAAAGCGTCTTCAGGGACTCGTTCCATTTCAGGATTTTCCATTTAATGGTGTGAAGTCGCTGAACAGACTGCTCCTCTGTGAGCAGCTCATCATTCACTCCTTTTTATTTTCTCTGTCAACCTTTTATTGAAATCTCCTCCTCTGGAAGGACTTCCACACTTCATTTCTGCTGTTATTCACCTGTAGATGAGGTTTCCTGAGCAAACATGCTGCCGTTTAACAGCGATTCTCTGCTCAGTCTCTGGAATTCACATGTTCGTGCAGTATGTAATACCTGTATGTAGCATGTAATACCTGTATGTAGCATGTAATACCTGTATGTAGCATGTAATACCTGTATGTAGCATGTAATACCTGTATGTAGCATGTAATACCTGTATGTAGCATGTAATACCTGTATGTAGCATGTAATACCTGTATGTAGCATGTAATACCTGTATGTAGCATGTAATACCTGTATGTAGCATGTAATACCTTCTATGTAGCATGTAATACCTGTATGTAGCATGTAATACCTGTATGTAGCATGTAATACCTGTATGTAGCATGTAATACCTGTATGTAGCATGTAATACCTGTATGTAGCATGTAATACCTGTATGTAGCATGTAATACCTGTATGTAGCATGTAATACCTGCATGTAGCATGTAATACCTGTATGTAGCATGTAATACCTGTATGTAGCATGTAATACCTGTATGTAGCATGTAATACCTTCTATGTAGCATGTAATACCTGTATGTAGCATGTAATACCTGTATGTAGCATGTAATACCTGTATGTAGCATGTAATACCTGTATGTAGCATGTAATACCTGCATGTAGCATGTAATACCTGTATGTAGCATGTAATACCTGTATGTAGCATGTAATACCTGTATGTAGCATGTAATACCTGTATGTAGCATGTAATACCTGTATGTAGCATGTAATACCTGTATGTAGCATGTAATACCTGTATGTAGCATGTAATACCTGTATGTAGCATGTAATACCTGTATGTAGCATGTAATACCTGTATGTAGCATGTAATACCTGTATGTAGCATGTAATACCTTCTATGTAGCATGTAATACCTGTATGTAGCATGTAATACCTGTATGTAGCATGTAATACCTGTATGTAGCATGTAATACCTGTATGTAGCATGTAATACCTGTATGTAGCATGTAATACCTGTATGTAGCATGTAATACCTGTATGTAGCATGTAATACCTGCATGTAGCATGTAATACCTGTATGTAGCATGTAATACCTCTATGTAGCATGTAATACCTGCATGTAGCATGTAATACCTGTATGTAGCATGTAATACCTGTATGTAGCATGTAATACCTGCATGTAGCATGTAATACCTCTATGTAGCATGTAATACCTCTATGTAGCATGTAATACCCGTATGTAGCATGTAATACCCGTATGTAGCATGTAATACCCGTATGTAGCATGTAATACCCGTATGTAGCATGTAATACCCGTATGTAGCATGTAATACCTGTATGTAGCATGTAATACCTGTATGTAGCATGTAATACCCGCATGTAGCATGTAATACCCGTATGTAGCATGTAATACCCGTATGTAGCATGTAATACCCGTATGTAGCATGTAATACCCGTATGTAGCATGTAATACCCGCATGTAGCATGTAATACCCGCATGTAGCATGTAATACCCGTATGTAGCATGTAATACCCGTATGTAGCATGTAATACCCGTATGTAGCATGTAATACCCGTATGTAGTATGTAATACCCGTATGTAGCATGTAATACCCGTATGTAGCATGTAATACCCGTATGTAGCATGTAATACCTGTATGTAGCATGTAATACCCGTATGTAGCATGTAATACCTGCATGTAGCATGTAATACCTGTATGTAGCATGTAATACCTGTATGTAGCATGTAATACCTGTATGTAGCATGTAATACCCGTATGTAGCATGTAATACCTGCATGTAGCATGTAATACCTGTATGTAGCATGTAATACCTGTATGTAGCATGTAATACCCGTATGTAGCATGTAATACCTGCATGTAGCATGTAATACCTCTATGTAGCATGTAATACCTCTATGTAGCATGTAATACCCGTATGTAGCATGTAATACCCGTATGTAGCATGTAATACCTGTATGTAGCATGTAATACCCGTATGTAGCATGTAATACCTGTATGTAGTACCTGCCAGGTTCATCTCTGAGCTGAAATAACCTCCAGAGCATCTTTCCATTGACAAGACGTTTGAAAAACAACTAAAGGCTTTCAGTCAGCTTCTGTTGTGAAGGGAGAGATTTTCCACGGATTATTGGGCTGAATGTTCACTTTTACTTCAGGGGGATTTCCAATAATGAAATTTCAAATTCTATTCTTTCATTATCTTTGGAGCATTACCAGAAATAACACCAACAGAATGAGCAATAAGAAAACTGACCCCCATTCTAAACAACTAAACTAACCAGAGACAGAAGAAACACATCAGCTGTCTGTTGGTTATGAAGGAAAAGCAGAGGTTTCTGTTGGTTATATTATAGATCAGGTCATCTTCTTCAGTCCAAGCTGTCAGCAGGACTCCAGAATAACTTCTTCACTGGAAGAACTGATCCACTTTCTCTTTCTAGCTGAACATCTTCTAATGGAGGGACACTGTAATTTACTGGTGTTCCCTGAACGCCCCACATTACAGGCTGTGGTCAGACAGCTTTGTGACCAGAAACTACTGTGAAAATAGTTAAAATAGGGCGTTGTAACGTCTGATTCTCCCAGATTAAACCCAGTGATGTTTTTCTACATGCGGTCTTTTCTATGAACAGCGCATGGAGGTGAGAAGACCACAGTTCATCAGAAGACCACAGCTTAAAGCCTAAATACTGAAGTGTTCCTGCGATCGTATATGAGTAGTTTCCTCTCCTCTGATCTGTATCTAATGTTCAGATAGAGCAGACGTGGTTGGACGCCAGGGAATCAGAAAGTTCCAAACCTAGTGATCCTCTTAGTTCCAGGCTCTGATAAATGGTGTAATTCTGGTAATTTTGTAAAGACGACATTCTTTTAAAATGGCTGCTGGGTTTTGGGGCTCAGTGAGATGAAGGATTTAGGATTAGAGGGTTGTTTCTCTGGTCTTCTCTTCAGCTGGGTCTCCTGTGAGACATTCAGGAACACCAGACACTGTGGGATATTACCAAGCCTAAGATGAGATGCTCTGGAGATAGATGCCATAACTTAAAGTTTAAAATGTGATCTGCTGAACCAGGTTTCTCTGAGCTGAAGGAGAGTTTTCCTGAAACCTGAAGTTTCATTAACAACCGCCAGAGAGGATGAGGAGGACACCACCTACACACCGCTGCAGAACAATACAGCAGTTAGCAACTAATTATGTTCCTCTAACGGCCTTCATTTCCGCCACAGTGAACAGAGATACAAATGAAGAGTTTCTGTGAATCATTTTGCTCATGAACTCCCACTAAACGTGAGCGTAGATGTAAATGCATGCGTGTAATTAAAGTCATGGAGATTTGTTTTTACTCACCGTGGTCGTGTGCAAACACCAGCAGAGAAAGCTCCTTCAGCCTCTGAGCGATCTCATCGTACGGCCCACAATGCTCGGCCGCTCCATGGGCAACAAACACCAACGCTCTGGGGAGGAAGAACAATGAGTTAGACCTCTGTTCCTCAAACAAACAGCAGATGTTTGCATATTTCTGCATAGGAGTGTTTCCTTGATGAACTGATAGAGTCCTGATCTGACCCCTGACATCAGGACAACATGTTTAGAGCTGGAAGCCAAAGAGATTGAACTAGAACCTCAACAAGGTTTTCTTTCTGCTTTAGTAAAACTCATCCATGCATCTGAGCCTCGGAGTATTTCTGAGTGATGAAGGAGTCCAGAGGAACGATGATGGAAATAAAAGACGAAGACGGCAGAGAAAGACGGGCTGAGAGAGGCAGACTGTGTTTTCAGAGATAACAGCTATCGTCCATCTGTCCGTCTGCCAGCCTCCACCCAGCCGGCCTGCCGACCACAACAACACACTCACAGGAATCCAGTAACACACAACCGCAACCAAGCACTTTATTCCTGGGAAATCCTCACCTGAAACTGACCTAAAGATTGGTTTGGTTTTCTGAGAACTGCATGTAAATGTTTCTACAGAACAGCAGCGATTTCCAACCAAATGTTTTTAAAAAGCTGATTTAGAACGTATTCACTCTAGAAGGCTGCATGGAAATAAGGGCCTGAAGTTTTTCTGCTGGTTTGAGGCTCAAACCGCGTTGCTGGTGGTAAATTATATTAAATAAACTGCACAGAGAATTCATTTGCAACCTAAAGAACACAATATAAACTTGTGTTTGGTAAATTAACTTTATATTTTCTATTGTTGGTATTTTTTTGCACGTTTGCAGAATTTTCAATTGAAAATAGACAAAAAGATGTTAATGTCGTGTTCCCTTTAATGTTTGACTACAATTTTATGATTATATTTAATTCATTTATTTCAGACAGCATCATAAAAGAAAAGAGAAAATAAATACACAAAACAACCAAAACCTTAAATAATCTCTAAAAACAAGTAGGATGAAAGTTTACCTCATTATGTCCTGCATGTCTGAACATCTCATATCTCACTGTTTACATCAAACCTTATAGTAATCTTGGTGCATTATGGTCTGTATTTGACTGTAGAGGTTAGTGGTGATGAGGATTTATCAGGAATAATTTCCAGCGTCCCGTCTGTCTCTGTTCAGATTTAAAACCTAAAGGTGGAGTCTGGTTCAGGAGAAAGACTGTTTACTGAGCCTATAGTTATATAGTTAGGTAGTTAGCATGTGCTACAGTTAGCGTTCCAGTGCACGAGCATGAACGTGCACAGCGAGAGGAGAAAAGAACTGGATTCCAGTCACATTCTCCTTCTTTAATGAACCAGTCAGATAAATATGAAAGTTTCTGCCTTTAAATCCTGAAGCTGCTTCTCTGCTCGTATAGGACTAGAAGGAAAGTCCTGCTGCTCTGTCCTGCAGTTCTAACCAAAGTCATTTATGGGGTTCTTCCTTTGGCCTGCTCCATCTCACTACCAAGATTCATCAAAGTCATAGTTTTTACCAAACCTTGGAAGACCAGAGAGGGTTTATGGATGTGGTGGAGGAAGACATGAAGGTCTAAACCTACTGAGAAGAGGATGCAGAGGATTAGATGCAAGCAGGGATTGGCTGTAGCGACCCCAGAAGTGAAAGGAAGAAGAGGAGGAAGTTTTAACCTAATCTTGCTCACAGGAACACAAACGGAACGGAAAACACACTCAGTTTCACCTTTGTGGAGGAATTATTGTTGGTCAGAGTAACGCTTCATGTCTCCAGCAGGTAGAAGCTCAGCGTCCAGATAAAACCTTCACTAAACGTGACAAAGCACCATTTCTACATGTAAATAATGAACTTTACTGCTGCTTTAGATGCTAAACTGCATTTTGTTGTTTTAGTATTTGTTGAACATCATCTAATCTCATTTTAGTGGTTCAATGGTTAGCGCTGTCGCCTCTCAGCAAGAAGATCCCCGGTTCGTGTCCCGGCCTTCCTGGGATCTTCCTGCATGGAGTCTCCATGTTCTCCTGGACATGTGTGGGTTTCCTCCAGGTTCTCCAGCTTCCTCCCACAGTCCACAAACATGCTGAGGTTCATTGGTGATTTTAAACTGTCTGTAGGTGTGAATGTTTGTCTCTATGTGTAGCCCTGTGATAGACTGTTACCTGTCCAGGTGAACCCAGCTGTGATGGATCTTTTAGTCCCAACAAACTGATTAGTAAAAGCTACCAGCTGGTTTAACCAATCAGATCAGAGGTTAGGAAGGAATCCATGAAGACGATCCTGAACTTTGCTTCACGTTAACTCAGCAGGAGAGATCTTCTGCTGATTAATAGTCTGGGCTCTGCCAGCTCTGACAAGATGTTTCTTTAAAGGTTTAGCATTTTAAGCAGCAGTGAAATGCTGGAGCGTTCTTCTTCCTCTACAGCTTCAATCAGACAATTAACCTGATGTATGCAGCCACGGAGTAAAGAGGAGTGAGACGGGGAGAGGAGTGAGACGGGGAGGGGAGTGAGACAGGGAGGGGAGTGAGACAGGGAGGGGAGTGAGACGAGGAGGGGAGTGAGACAGGGAGGGGAGTGAGACGAGGAGGGGAGTGAGACAGGAGGGGAGTGAGACGAGGAGGGGAGTGAGACAGGGAGGGGAGTGAGATGGGGAGAGGAGTGAGATGGGGAGAGGGAGAGGAGTGAGATGGGGAGGGGAGTGAGACGAGGAGGGGAGTGAGACAGGGAGGGGAGTGAGACGGGGAGAGGAGTGAGACGAGGAGGGGAGTGAGACAGGGAGGGGAGTGAGACGAGGAGGGGAGTGAGACAGGGAGGGGAGTGAGATGGGGAGGGGAGTGAGACGGGGAGAGGAGTGAGACGGGGAGAGGGAGAGGAGTGAGACGGGGAGGGGAGTGAGACGGGGAGAGGAGTGAGACGAGGAGGGGAGTGAGACAGGGAGGGGAGTGAGACAGGGAGGGGAGTGAGACGAGGAGGGGAGTGAGACAGGGAGGGGAGTGAGATGGGGAGAGGAGTGAGACGGGGAGGAGAGTGAGATGGGGAGAGGGAGAGGAGTGAGACGGGGAGAGGAGTGAGACGAGGAGGGGAGTGAGACGGGGAGAGGAGTGAGACGGGGAGAGGAGTGAGACGAGGAGGGGAGTGAGACGGGGAGAGGAGTGAGACGGGGAGAGGAGTGAGACGGGGAGATGAGTGAGAGAGTGAGGAAGGCTGAGGAGGAGAATAGAAGGACATGTTCATCAGGCTTCATTAGCAGATTTCACTCTTTCCCTCCCTTTTTAGATCCATGGCTTTGGGCTTCCACTTCCTCTCTGAACCAGCGTCTGAATGAGCATCTTTGTGTGGCGATGATGTTCTGAAACCCCCAGTAAGAGGGGCAGCAGGGGATTAATGGGTAAACTGGGTTCACTGGAAACACAACAGTACAGAACACAATGTTCATTTCTAATAGGCTGCCTTTCTTTCCAGACTTTGTCATTTTAAACATGTCTCTGCTGTGTAAGCTCCCCTTTTCTGCTTCTTCTTGTTAATTTCAGCTTCAGAAGTGTCAGAGTTGTCAGAGAGCAGAAATAAATCGACGAGTCTGCTGACAGCTAGCAGGAGGAGACCACATTCTGTAGAGTTTGAAGGATTTAATTACCTAGAAACTGAATGTGAACAGATGTCTACATTCACTCAGCGACAGCATCTGCAGACAAATGACGAGATTCAGCCATCGGCAGTGGGTCGGCTCAGAGACAACGCAGTACTTCCACTCAGACAGAAGTGGTCTGGTCAGACTCAACAGGCATCAGCTGAAACAAGAGTTATCTCAACAGGCTGAGACTTTCTGACATTTACCTCCTTTACCTCCTCTACCTGAGCAGACAGCAGCACCACTCCATTAACACTTTACTACAGAAGTAGAACAACAACAGTCTGCTGTCACATTTTGACTCACTGTGCGTTTATTCTTCACTTTAATATAAAATCCTGCAGCTCTATGGAAACAGAACAACCAGGACTAGAAGAGAGATGAAAATGTCTCCTGTGCAGTAAGATGAAGTGATAATGTAAAAATAACTAAATAAAATGGAATAAACATGTGTTACATGAAAAAAATGAGGACTCTACATACTACATATATTTCACTGTTTACATTTTAGTAAGAACAAAGTCCCTCAATTTTTATCATATATTATATATATATTTTTATCACATAAATTGGAGGTCATGGCTGAACCACTGATGGCTTCACAGTTGCGCCAAGGATTCCAGATTTTTTTGTTTTTTACAGAATCTGGTTTCTGCAAATGATGTATTATTGGCAAGTTTTTAAATCAGACAAATAGAATAAAGTGTAATGTGACAATTCTAAGCTTAAATGTGGTCGTGGTTTCTGGTGGAACACTGAGCAGTTGGAGGTCAAAGATGGAAATCTGGACATTCTTCTAGTTTTACAGTTTCTGATGAATGGTAGGATTTTAGCAGTTTAAATAAAAAGGTTTGTTTTGGGGGTAAAGCTCACAGCATGCAGATGATAGAAAAAAGGAAACTAGCAGGTTATAAGGTTGTGTCCTAATTCATCAAGTGGTTTATTTTGCGGATTTTTTAAAATGTTGCATGTAGAATAAAATGATTTTGATCAAATGTCACAATTTTAAGTTTAAATTTGTAATGTAACACTGAGTAGTTTAACAACAGCTGGAAAGTTGAAAATCCAACAGTTGTTCTTATTTTTAGTTTCTGGGTCTAAAAGTTTAGCAGCTTTTTAAAAATATGAAGCCTTTCAATCCTAGCAGCAGGTTTTAGGGTTAAATATTACACCAAAGTTCACTTCTGGATGCAGTTTAGGGTAAAATTATTAGAAATGTTTCATGATTAATGGAGGAAAAACGGTCACTTTGCCATTTCTAAACTAATCATTTACAAAAAAAGTTGATTAATTTTCTGTTGAGCAACGTCTAAAGTTAATTTCCACTTAGCTCTGCCGACGCTGTATTCTGCTGAGGATAAAACTCTATTAATCTCTACAGTGTCCGCCTGGCAATGCACCAAAGAACAATTCAGAGATGAATGTTTTTTAACTGGGATCAGCTGCTGAACACTAAATCTGATCATATGACTGATGCTAACTGTCTGTTCCTCTGCAGGATAAACCTCTGTTCAGAGATGTGCTGATTGCTTTTACCTGAAGCTGAAATACTTCAGAAAACAGAGACTTTTCTCTTTTTTCTGCGCTCATTATCGCTCTTTACTCCTCGTTTCCACTCATGGGAACTGCAGAGCCACTTGTCTCTCACAATAACCAGCCTTATTAAAACACTCTGAGGGTTTATTCCTCCCACCGGCTCCTCTCACAGCTACTCCAAACAATCCCAGCACTAAACAAAGCCAGAGTCCTAATCCCCTTAAAGCAGCACTGACTGGAACGCGTTCAGAAACCTCCAGGTTCTCCACCTTCAGCCGTCACGTTTACATGGATCCACTGTAGCCCTGATATGAAATTCAGTTACTTTTTCTTTCACACCCTTATTTGGCCTGTCCTTTATAACCTTAATGAAAGCAAACAGTCGCTGTGTTCCATTAAAGACATCCAGACATGTTAGTGTGGGAAAAGCAAAGTTTAAACAATGACAGCTGGACTCTGTTTGGCTCCTTCCAGGTCAATAGCCTCAATTCATACTTGATGAAAGGTAGAAAAACAACTTTCCATGAGTCACTGTTTTACATTTTTCCCTGACACATTATCAGAAACTTAAAGCTGCTGACTGCCCTCCAGAGATTGCCCCGGGGTAAATGAAGGGGTTAGATTAGCTTTACTGGTGTGGCTTGATATAAAGTTAAATCAGTCCAGACTGAACGGGAGCCAGAAGAGACAGAATGACTGAACACTGGTATGTTGATGTGATTAATGGACTGTGCACAGCTTCAGTCTGCGTGTGTGTGTGTGTGTGTGTGTGTGCGTGTGTGTGTGTGTGTGTGTGTGTATGTGTGTGTGTGTGTATGTGTGTGTGCGTGTGTGTGCGTGCGTGCGTGTGTGTGTGTGTGCATGTGTGTGTGTGTGTGTGTGCGTGCGTGCGTGTGTGTGTGTGTGTGTGTGTGTGTGTGCGTGTGTGTGTGTGTGTGTGTGTGTGTGTGTGTGTGTGTGTGTGTGTGTGTGTGTGTGTGTGTGTGTGTGTGTGACCATACCAGTGCTGTTAGAAGAGGATTCTGGTGTATTTCTACCTGGCATATTTCCCTTCAGTGTGGCTGTTTGCAGGTTATTGTTGTTCCCTTCTGTTGTAGAGAATCAGGTAAATTAGAATTCACTAAATCCTGCTTCTGAAGGGCAGTTAGCTCAATAACAGCTTTCTGTAGGTCGACTTTTACATGAATCATTTCAAACCTTTGAGTTAAACACAGATATTAGCCGCCTACAGCAGACATTTAGTTAACCGCCTCAGGGATCTCCTTCTAAAGACGTTTACCAGCTGATCTAAGCTGCTAAATATCCGATCTAAGATGCTAAGTATCAGCACAGCTCATCTGTTCATGCTAAGTCTCCTTACGTGTGTAAATGTGTAAATCTGACTTTCTACAGATAATTAGTACTTCTAACTGTGGGACAACAATTCATATATCTGTAGCTTTGACAACAAGGATGCAAATCCTGAACTATTTTCTGAACCGATAATCAGCAGCCGGATCAATCATTAATCAATTATTAGAGAACATAAAGTCAGCATAGTGGGCTTTATTTACACTACTGTTCAACAGTTTGGGGCCATGTTTTCCATGAAAACTCCCACTTCTATCCATGTGCTACATAACTGCAGGGTTTTCTAATCATCAATGAACCTTTCAACACCATTAGCTAACACAATGTAGCATTAGAACACAGGAGTGATGGTTGCTGGAAATGTTCCTCTGTACCTCTATGGAGATATTCCATTAAAAATCAGCTGTTTCCAGCTACAATAGTCATTTACCACATTAACAATGTCTACACTGGATTTATCATTCATTTAATGCTATCTGCATTGAAAAAAATGCTTTATATCTTGGATAACAAATACACAACATAAGTCGCTAACACAGCTTAGCTACTCTACAAAACACAATCTTAGTGCATCTCAGTCCACACTGAACATGTGTGTTCAGGCTGAGAAAAACAGAAAACCTTTAGCCTCCATCAGCACTTCGCCTGGAACACGTCAGAATGTGGATCATGGATCAAACAAACTAAAAGACTTTAAAAACTGGTTGTACTGGGATGAATGAGTGTTTTCTATGTGGATGCTGGATATTCACACACATTCAGTCACTGGGATTAAGACATTCTCACTGAGATAATAAATAAAAAAGAGTTTGCTTCCATCCTGTGCATTTCCCTTCATGCAGATAAAACACACCCATCTGAGCTCTGGGAGAGTTTTGCAATGATAAGATCTCCATCCATCCATCCATCCATCCATCCATTATCTATACACCGCTTAATCCTCACTAGGGTCACGGGGGGGTGGAGCCTATCCCAGCTGACTCGGGCGAAGGCAGGGGACACCCTAGACAGGTCGCCAGTCTGTCGCAGGGCTACATATACAGACAAACAATCACTCTCACATTCACACCTACGGGCAATTTAGAATAATCAATTAACCTCAGCATGTTTTTGGACTGTGGGAGGAAGCCGGAGTACCCGGAGAAAACCCACGCATGCACAGGGAGAACATGCAAACTCCATGCAGAAAGATCCCAGGTCCGAGCCGGGACGTGAACCAGGGATCTTCTCACTGCAAGGCGAAAGTGCTAACCACTACGCCACTGTGCAGCCCTGATAAGCTCTCAGTGGAGTTAAAAATTCACAGTCCACAGACTAATAATTAATCTGCTGTTGGTCTCCTGGCCTCTATAAGGTCACAGAATTACTAGAGAATGTAGTTTAGCTGTATAAGAACATCATTTTTATGACACTGGGCTGATGCTACACATGAAGCTAAGTGAGAATCCAAACTCAACCTAGAGACACTGACAACACCACAACACATGAATTACAGGAGCTATTTATGTCTTCATCACTCTCTTTCTCATTTAAAAACACATCACTGACTGTATTATGCAGCATCCTAACCCTGTATTATCACTACATCAGTGGAAAATAGACAGCTGCTTTTATTCCCATTATTACTGGAACTAAACCCTTTTATTACATTCTGTGTTGAGTCTTTGTGCTGTCTGCTCATATCCCCTTTTCTTTATACAGAGCTGGTATTTAATACATCTGTATATTAGCAGAAACCATCAAATACATGTATGGAAATCCTATTAATTCTATAAAGTACCTTGACAGTTATTTGGATAATCCATGTCCCAGCGTATCTTCATATAAAAGCTGCTGCTGGTGATGCAGGAATCATCACTTTCTGCCTCTTTTCATATTAATTTAGGAGCAGTGATCACAGCTGGCACCTGGAATCACCTACTCAGTGGGTTTTATGGAAATCCGAGTGGTCCTCATGTTTAATACAGTGAATAACTCAGTGGTAATATGAAGGGATCATTACAGGCCCTATGTCTTTTTAATATCCTCCACGGACGCAGGGAAATTAAATAGTCCCACCCCAAAAACACAAACATGAAAGGAACCATAGCGTGACCCACTTCCATAAACTGTGGCTGAAAGGTTCATGTTTAGTTCCTTATCTGGAGATACAGGTGTGCTGCGTATATATCTGCAGAATGTGAATAATACCGTCTCTATGTGAGTTCAAAGCCCAGTCAGACGTCTGTTGGGAGATCTGTCAATCATTGCAGACATCCCAGCATGCCATTCAACCTTTCCCCTACTTCCTGCCTTTAGTGAAAGGATCTTTCAGGAGAGGTGGAAACTTTAACCCGATCCTGTCCTCATCCCACAACAAACATCTGGATTAAAATGAGGAAATGTTTGCATAGTGTAGAGTTTTATTGCTGTGCTGCTTTTGGACACGGTGATGAACATAAAAGAAGAGTTTGTCCTGAATCTAAGAAAACAGGAACATCCAAGGAAAAGTGAAGAGTGTGATTTCATGTGACAGTCGATGCTGAACGTCTACATTTAGAACACCTGCAACACAGGAGAAGCTACAGCTATTCAGATGGTAGATAAAACATGACAGCAGCAAATGGAGCTTCTCAAAATGGGTCAGAACAACAAAGATCAATGCTGGGAGGTTATTCTGATGTTCTGTACGTCCAGTCAACCTTCTGTCCTGATTTAATGTCAGACCGTCACCTCAGAATATTTCACTGGATCCTAAAGAACAAACATGTGACTGAAGCAGTTTTAAAAGTCCTATTTTTAGCTCCTTTTCAGCAAATTAATGAAAGTTTCAGATATCCCTGGAATGCAACTTTGAATTTTTAAGCTCAAAATACTGAATAAATGTTTTATTTTACTATGACTGTGTAACCCTGGTGTTGGCCCCTTATAAACAGATTGTTTTCAGTGTCTGTAGCTTTAAATGTAGCTGATCTGCTGCTGGCCACGCCCCCTTCAGGAAGAAGACTCTCTCTGCATCTTTGATCAGCAGTGCAGAGAGAAACAGCTTAGATGTGCATCAGTGAACATAGACCAGGACTTCCTTTTGCTTCTAACTTTTGCTCTGAGACATAATTTTGTATGGAGATAAAGCTAAATCCTAAACCACTGCTTCTACTGTATGTTAGTTTCATATAAAATCTGTATTTCACTTCTGCAGCTCCACTCTGACTGCTGGTTAACACATAGTCTTAATGAGCTGCGTCTCAGTGCATATTTAATATTCCTTTCATTGCCTGACAACAAAAACAACAAACCTGTAAATGAGGACAGGCTGATTAAAGTGTGAACACAGAGAGAAGGTGACAGAAACACTGCGTGAGTTCAGCTTTCACTGAAAACACAGAAACCATCCAGTCCTCGAGTAAAGGAATCAGTCTGACACTTTCCACTCTTTCTGAATGTTTTCTGAATGTTTAAAGTGTCTACAGAGCTCTAAGTCGAACGGTAATGCTCGCTATATTAGCCAAACAACACAGTGACGTAGCAACACTGCAATCAGAAATAAAAGTAATCCACTGGATCTTCAGTTTCTTAGATGCTGGCATCGCATGAACACGCTTGTGTTCACTCTTTACACCAACAACAGAACATTTAGTGAGTTTTTGCTTGTAGCTGAGACATTTTCAAATGTGCAGAATCAGCTTTAGAGGATAAATAAATGTGGTAGACTGAGAGGCAGCTGCTGATTCTGAAAGGAACAGGATTATAAAAGTCTGGTCTGGATGATGATGGTTCTTATCTATTTGATGGGAGGTCCTGAGGTGGATTAAATATTCTGTATAGTGAAAATGTATTTGTTTTTTAAAAAGCTCTTCAGATATTAGGATAAGTGCTTCCTCACAGACTCAGCTGTTTTCTGGTCTCTGATGAATGTTGTCATTCAGGTCAAATCAGACACAATCGTGCTAGAAAGCTGGCATCATGGCATGTTTGAAGCTTTCATTTCTCCACCAGCTATACATCTACCACTTCCCAAATGTACGGCTGGACGACGGTTAGATTTCTGCTAAAATCAAACAAAGACCAGAAGAACCTCCTGTTATAATCAATCCTCATCTTATTCCCTCTCTGAAGGTCCTTCCTTCTGTGTTCTAATGTGCTTCAGTCCATGTGTTGCTCATGTACTCATCAGACCTTCCTGCTGGTTAAACTCAGGTCAAACTGCACCGTCTGCTTCCTCCATCAGTTAATCTCTGAATCATTGAACCTTGGTGTCACGGCTGTAGTACACCAGTATCTCTACTGGTTTTAATGCTGCATCACATCTCAGCTACCAGGAATAAGACAAACTGGTAGAAAGCTGGAAGAAGTTTGCAGGAGGTTCTTCTACAGGGTGCAGCTCCTGAGGATTGGATGAATCGTGTACCAGAGATATGGACATATCTGAGCATCAACTAATGGGAGAACTGAGTCTAAACCACGGTTATCCCCACCTTTAGCAATCACATTTCAATATTTGAATGATATGTTTGTGTTCTATAACCAATCACATTTCACCATGCTATATAAAATGTTCTATTCATATCAGACTTCATCCTTTTCTGGGAGGCTGTTCCTGACAGAAAAAGTCCTTGATCAAGATTCTTTTGAGACAGTGATATTTACAAAATAAATAGCTTAATTGGAGAGAAGTAGTTTGTCTTCCATCTCAAAAAACGAACACGCTCAACAATAGATAAAACAATTAAAAAAGCACTCAGAGAACGCAGTCCTCCTCCAAGGCTGTCCAGTCCTCCTCCAAGGCTGTCCAGTCCTCCAAGGCTGCTCAGTCATTGGATCATTTCCAGCGACTGAAATCTTGAAACAATTCATGGCAGAAATCACCATAGAAAGCGTCCATTTAATATAGATGTACCCACAAACCACATGAGTACAGGTGTGTGTTCTACATGTGTACGGTATATATGGATACCGGATCACGTGTCCTAAATATGTAGCAGGCAGCGGTAATTGATGGGATTCAGAAACACCCCCACAATTTAATCAGTTGTTCCTTGGATCACTTCTGATGGATAAGTCCTGATAAGTCCTCAGTGGTGGATTTATAGTAGGATCACAATCAGCTGATGTAGTGTTCACTGGTTGTCATGGTTACAGTGACGCCGTGCCGCTATATGGCAATGATGCAGAAATCTTTAACCAATTCGTGGATCCAGACTATAAGCTGCATCACTGCCAAAATCTAATCACTTGGTCCTTGTGTCATTTCTGACCTTCCCTGGAAATTTCATCCAAATCCGTTGGTCTGTTTTAGAGGAATGTTGCTGACAGATGGACAGACGGACAGACGGACAGACAGACAGACTGACAGACAGACGTATGCCAGTCCTCACATAACTCCGCTGTTTCTTGGTGGAGTAAAAATATCTAAAAATGTTGAATAGTTGTTAATTCCAGCCCTTTCTTGGTTGCTTTGAGTTCGTCCTAATGAAACATCTTCCTGCCAGTAGTAGAGCGTTACCAGAAGTCACTCCATCATCACGCCTTCTCTAGTCAGAGCTTTCTGAGGATGACGGATCCACAGACTTCCCACTCACTGCAACACTCCGAGTAGCGATTTAACACTCTGTGACATCGAGTCAGAACCAGATTATCAGCAGGAATTCTGCTCAGATCATACATCACCACCAAACTTTTTTACTGTCAGAGTTTGTGCTGCTTCTTTAATCAACTGTCAAACGGCAGATCTGGAGTTTCCTTAGATTTCCAGAGCTTATCGTTGCTCCAGCTGCTGATAGACAGGGTTCATATCAGAGCAGGAAAGATAAACGCTCTCAGGAATAATCTATAAAGCTGGAATATATTAATTCTACCGTAAAGCAGAGCATTTTAGAGATAGTTCCACTTCTTAATTAATTCTACCTTTCTGGCTACGCTGCATCTGCAGAGCCTTAAACTTCATAAATCTGGTCCTGACATGCTGGGTCTGTGTTAATGTGGGTGGGCAGCTTTTATAGAAACACAGAAAACTCAGAGTTTGAGTTAAAAATGGGAGCTGACTAACAGATAATTTCAGTGTAGGCTGTACAGTGTACAGTATCTTGCTTTTTGTGGAAGTTTTAATCTTTGGTTTTGCACAATTAGATGTTCTGTTGTGTTTAAATGATGCTGATTTCACTCTGAGCTGCCAAAGAATACATCATGATTGAACGAAAAAGTGAATAAATCCACTGGTCTGATAGTTTTCAGATAGAAGGTCCCTGCTGATATCATTAGAGGTTCTGTCTACAGCTTCTGTTCTGTCAGCGTAGAAAAACTGCGGTAAAAACGAACCTCACAACCATAGGCTGTATATAAATGCTCTCACCGTTTACTGGAGCTGCAGCGTGAATTAAAGGAGTTTATGAGTCTGAGCTTCAGAGCAGAACTTCAGCTTCCTGTGGAACTTAAAATGCAGCGTTAAAGTGAAGCTTTCACACTTTCTGGTGGAATAGAAGGAGACAGAACTGGGTTTTTTTTAACAGAATATGGGTTTAGTGATATACACATCACAGTGCACGTTAAATGGTATCTTATGTCTCTAACCTTCCATCCTGGATGTATTTTTAAGGTTTTCCATTGGCCTACAGTGAGAAGCTCTTATATAAGCTCTCCAAAGCTTCGTTCTAAAACAGTTTCAGAGAGCTCTGCTGCTATTTTAATCCTGCTCTGATTCAGCTTTTTTAACTCTCACTAAATGTGATTGAGGAGAATAAATCTAGTTTATATAACGTGCCTCTATGAATACATGTTATTGATGCTTTTGACAGAAAGGTAGGAGGTAAGTGGATTCCCAGGATCCCTTTAAATATATGAGGTGCTACAAGAACGCAAGTATGAGCAGGAATGTTGGGATGGATCTGGGACAAGAGCTTCTGAGTCTTCAGTACACCTGACTGTATACAAGCCGTGCACAAATACAGAATGAATCCAGGAAGACTGCAGCAGAAACACTCTGATGGAAACTATCAGCTGGTTTATTACAGACTCAGGATCAGTTAATGAGTGTTTAATCAGGAATACCTCCATTCCAGATGTGTTGTGGGCTTTCTGTCGTCGCCTTCCTGCAGCTCTGTGGTTTCTAAGTGACTTCTGTGTTGGGTTTCATGTGTGGACATAAAAAGGCCTCAGAGAGCAGACTGAAGGTGTTTAGTTTTTAAATAAACTCGACTCATTAATCTGCCGGTTCATGTCTTTCAGCGTTATTTACACTCATTCACAGACCAGAATGCTGATGAGTCAAGAACTCTGAAGCATTTAGAAACTGATCTAGAAACAGCCTCAGAAGGTTTCTGGATTCAGGAGGAAGAAATGTTTGTCCTCCTGGTGGAAATGTTGACATTTAAGAGTATCTATCGTATTTATCTGCTTCTTCTTATATTCCTTCATTTTAGTCCAGTCTGAGAGCCCAAATAAAGATCAGCTACCTTTAAGCTGCTGAACATGATGTTCCTCTGCTGCCCTCAGGGTGTTTCATACGTCTGGTTCATGGACTGTTCAGCTTTATGGTGTGAAATCATTACTGACTGCTGTATGAACTCACTGCCATGATTCTGATCCAGTGACTGTTGGATCTGCTGGTTTTAAACGAGGTCGTGACCCAGTACGAGTCTCTGGAGCATCTGTAGCCTCCATATGAGCAGATTAGCATAATTAGAATGTTTTTACTGAGCATGGGGCACACAATGAGACTAAAATGTGAACGTTTACCTGCAGACGTCTTCATATAGTCGTTTAGTTTCAGCTCTTAGTGATTAAACAGTCAGAAAAGTTCAGTGATTGGGTGAGTCAGATTTCTCTCTCTCTCTCAGATTAGAGACATGTCTAAAGAGTCACAGAGCTGATACAACTCAACAACGTTCTAACAATGTTCTAACAACGTTCTGCTAAGAGCTGATACAAGTCCTACCCAGGAACAGTCCTGTCATTCTAACAACGTTCTAACAACGTTCTGCTAAGTTGGAGAAAACTTTTTGGTGGGAGCTTTTTTCTTTTTAAGTGGCCAGAAGTTCTTCAACGATGTTTCTCTAAAAATCCTCTTCTGCTAAACATCCTCCATTTGTGTATTGTGGAAACGGTTCATGGAGGAATCTTCCAACAACATCCTCAGAACATTGCATTCAACATGTTCCACCTTTGTTGGCAATCTTTTATGAAAAACATTCTCTCTAACGTCTGGAAAGGCTTCTTAGTGTGTGAAAGTTCTTCTTTAGTTATCATGCTATATAATAATAAACTACATCCTCCACAGATGTCGAAGTTAATGTTTAACTTTAGAGTGAAAGATATTCATAAGACCATCTTTCTTCTACATTAGGTCGAAACGTTTCCTTTAAAACATTTCTAGAACATGGAGGGAATGTTTACCAAAGTTGTGGAAACATTCCTTATTATCTGCTTGAATCTTAGTCAAACATGTAGTTTTATCCAGATCAGTGTGTGTTGGTCCTCTCTAAAGCTGGTTTTCCTCTCAGAAACTATGCAGGTCAACCAGCTCCAGATGAACTCCAGGACTCATCATGTGATCCTCTCAGGACTGCCATGTGGTCTGGATTACTTCCAGCGACACTGACTCGTTATAAAGCAGCCCTTTACATTAAAACACGTCTTTTTCTGCAGTCTACAGCTCGTCTAACAAACAAACAGCCGGAAGCAGAACTGTTTCCTAGTTTCCTACATTCTGTGTGCACTGACCTTGGCGGGCCGGCGGGCTCCCAGTAGCGGCAGAACAGGTGCAGTCCGTCGGCGTTGACGATGTGCGGCAGGTCGGTGTAGGGGACTCCCTGCGGGCTCCGCCGCGGAGCAGCTCCCGGCTCGGGCATGGAGGGCTCTGTAACGGAGACACGGAGCAGCGATGAGAGCAGGTCCCCGCCGCCGTACAGAAAGCAGCTGAAGCCGGCGACCAGCAGGCAGGAGGCGGCGGTGGCGGCGTTCATTGTTTACTCTTGTTGTTTGCTTGTTGTTTGTTTGGAGCGAGTGCTAAGTGTGCTTCGCTGTTGACGGTGTGTGCCGCTCTGGATAACGTGGATCTAATCCTGAGCTACACACACACCCGCGCGCAGGCAAACGACCGGTGTGACGTAACGAGACCATATGGTCCGTTCTCTCCAAGCTCCCTCTACCCTCTCTCTCTGGATAGATAGATAGATAGATAGATAGATAGATAGATAGATAGATAGATAGATAGATAGATAGATAGATAGATAGATAGATAGATAGATAGATAGAGACTACAGATAGATAGATAGATAGATAGATAGATAGATAGATAGATAGATAGATAGATAGATAGATAGATAGATAGATAGATAGATAGATAGATAGATAGATAGAGACTACAGATAGATAGATAGATAGATAGATAGATAGATAGATAGATAGATAGATAGATAGAGACTACAGATAGATAGATAGATAGATAGATAGATAGATAGATAGATAGATAGATAGATAGATAGATAGATAGATAGATAGATAGAGACTACAGATAGATAGATAGATAGATAGATAGATAGATAGATAGATAGATAGATAGATAGATAGATAGATAGATAGAGACTACAGATAGATAGATAGATAGATAGATAGATAGATAGATAGATAGATAGATAGATAGATAGATAGATAGATAGAACACAAGAACACAAGCTACCTAGCTAGTGCTACAGCAAGCTAGAAGAAAGTAGGCTAACATTTCATCATTTAAAAAAACACCAATGAATTTTGAATCAAAAGGCTCATGACATGAGATATAACACTATTATAAACTTATGAATTTAAATTCCTGACATAGCCCACACTAGTGAGGAACACAAGCTAGCTAGCTAGTGCTACAGCAACCCAGAAAAAGGCTAAGCTAGGCTAACACTTAGGAAAATAATTTTAGATCATTTAGAAAAAATGTTTGATTATTGTAAAAAGGATTTTTGGCTCCTGACGTAAGGTATAGCTTCATTATAATCCTATTTATATTCCTAGCATCACTAATATAATAAAGTGAACTCACCCACCAGCAGGTTAGGGTTAGGTATAAAAATAGCATAACAATTATTATTATTATTATTATTATTATTATTATTATTATTATTATTATTATTATTATTATTATTATTATTAATAATAATAATAATAATAATAACAATAATTAGCATACAAATAAAGTCCGCTCACCCATCAGCAGGTTAGGGTTAGCTATAAAAATAGCATAACAATTCTTCTTCTTCTTCTTCTTCTTCTTCTTCTTCTTCTTCTTATTATTATTATTATTATTATTATTATTATTATTATTATTATTATTATTATTATTATTATTATTATTTAACGTGAAATAAAATCCACTCACCCATCAGCAGGTTAGGGTTAGCTAACACTAGCAAGGAATTCCAGCTAGCTAGTGCTACAGAAAGCTAAAGAAAAAGTCGGCCAACACATAAGAAAATTATTTTACAGTTGTTTTCAAAAAGTGATTATTGTTTGATTATTGCCAATTAATTTTAAATGATGCAGCCCCTGACATAACTTAACTAAAATCGTATTATTGTTGATATTTAAATTCCTACCATAAAAACGATGTCACCTCACCCATTAGCATTGAGGAATTCCAGCTAGCTAGCTAGTGCTACAGAAAGCTAATATTGCATAGCGTCATGAGCTTAATGTAAGGTCAGCTAGTTAGCCTTTAAACAGATAATAATACAGTTTTACTTCTGGGTAGCTGATAAACTATTGTATTAGATGATAGCTAAGGAGGTGGCTGACTGTTTTTAGGAACGTTTTTGTGGCATCAGTTCGGGTAAAGTTTGTGGAACTGTCTCAAAAATTTGCTGGATATTTGTAGAATGTTCACAAAACTTAATATTGTAAAGTCGTTCATTTAAAAAAAAAATAGATAAAATTAAAAAGTATTGATCACAAACGAACTTTCTATGGAACCATACCACTGGATACAGCCTAAAAGAAAATCCACAAAATAACCTTTAAATGTTCTAGAAAACAACAGCGAAAAACATTCAGGGAACATTCCCTGTAAGTTACTGTTTGTTGGGAGTAAATGTGAATTTTACTACTGGATAACCTCTTTGTGACTCATGTAAACAGTGACAAAACAAGTTTGTGTATCTTCTTAAAAAACATTTTTTTTTTATTTTTGCTCTGTCTAAATCCTTCATCAACATCTTCTATCTTCACTTATTTATGAGTGATTGATTGGTGATTGACTGGCTGATTATATCTACACACTACCATCTAAACCTCTATTTAGTGGTCATAAAGGGAATAATACTTTTATTTATGAATGTATACCAACATACTGTATATAAAACTGCATTATTATGCTTAAAGGAAGAAAATCCGAAAAAAGAAACCAGCTTTTCAAAAAAAACTAATAAAATAAGTAAAATGCCTTTATAATGTCTTTTATTCATCTTATTTCCTTTCTTCAGGCTTTTAGAACGGCTCTTCCAGTCTCACACACATTACATTCAACAGCTGTAACACTAAAATCCTGAATGCAACCTTCTTCCAGTGATTTTCTGTCTCTCTAAAAAGCTGCACACATACAGAAACTATCTTTATTCTTCCTGAAGCCCAGCCTCCTCCTCTCAGATCTTTCTCTCTGGCTCCAGGTCCATTCTGGTCCTCGAAAGGAGCAGCATTATAATGGAGCAGTTAGTGGCACACCACCGGAGGTAAAAATAGCAGTGGTGTGAAGCTATTTCCTGAGGTGATCGGGTGTCGTCCTTCAGGTTTAGTAGCCTGACAGCATGTAGGCTTCTTTTTATACAGATATAGGTCACAGCCACTGATAATTCATCAATTAAAAAAACAGATAAACTATGAGGGTACCTTTTGGTGTCCAGCTTCAAAAATCTACCCCTGCTGTTAATTTATGGATTTCCATCCTTGTGATCTACATCAGTCGGTCATATTCCAGCAATCCCGACATCAAAATGGACAAAAATGATTGATTGATGGAATAAAAACGTCTGTTTTTGCTGCCAGTTGTCAGCTTCAGGATGTCCAGAGCTGAATGAAAACCAGAATATGTGCATCACACATGAGCTCTACAAGCTTACAGGGATCAGAATGGAGAGAGAAAACAGATTCTCCTTTTGTTTTCTTCTCTGCAGACTATACATCAGACTACGCATGCAGCCAGAAAAAGCGCAAGGCTCTCCAATGGTTCTAATTAATCGATTCATCGGCTCTGGCTGCAGATATCGACGTTGGACTACACCGGGTTTCAGCAGCGCTTGGTTTGAAGATCTAATAGAAATGATGAATGAAGCCCGAGAAGTTCCCCGTCAGAGGTAAATATATGTGCATATAACGGCCGGATGATGGGGATTAAAGCCTCCAATGAGCCCATATTGTCCCGCAGACGCACCGGAGCCAAAGCGCCTTTTACGCATCGAAGCGGTAGAATCCGGTTAGATTCCAGAGAAGGGACTCACCTGTAAGTTTGGACTCCTCTCTGACTCCGGCTCTCTCTCTCAGACACTCCTCTCACCAGCAGCCAGCACAAGAATGCGGTCGGCGACGTTTGGGGAGAAACTAAATCAGAATTCACTCCCTCTCCTCCTCCTCCCTCTGAGCTCAGAGAGAGGCGGAGATCAGCTCCTCTGGTCACCCTGAAGCACCTACAGGTCCGCATGCTTCACATTTATCACAGATATTTACCTAGTTGCAGGATTTGCTCCAAAGCTTCCAGCAGATAAGACAGTATATACATACGTATATATATATGTATGTGTCTGTGTGTGTGTATATATATATATATATATATATATATATATATATATATATATATATATATATATATATATATATATATATATATATATATATATATATATATATATATATATATATATATAAATAAATAAATAAAATTGTATGTAATTGTGTGTGTATATATATATATATATAAATATATTGATATTAATTGATATATATATATATATATATATTCATTAATACAATTGCATTAATTGATATATATATATATATATATATATATATATATATATATAAAATACATAAATAAAATTGAATTAATTGAATATATATATATGTATGTATATATATATATATATATATAAATACAATTGAATTAATTGAATATATATATATATATATATATATATATATATATATATATATATATATATATATATATATATATATATCATAAACTTGGCATTGTGTTTGTTGCTATCTAACAGTTGTCACTCCAGTATTTCCTCTTTTATCTCAGTTTTTGGTCTCCACCAGTTGACAAAAATATAAGTGGTTCCTTTGTTGCTCTCTTTTAGGCTCAGTTATGGTTTTATATGAGGCTGATTAGAGAAGTTTCAATGCTAAAATGAACTACAGCGCTAAAGGAAACTGCAAAACTGCTCACAGTTGTCTGTGGTTTGGCTTTTAGAGCGCCCACATCCACAATACAGTCATTGTTTATGTATAAATATCGGTTAGTGCAGCTTTAAGAGGACAAACATTTAAGGTGATTTAGAAACCTCCAGCTGACACGGAGTGATATAGCACAAACTTAACCTATTTAACAGATTTCAATTCAATATTTGCTCTTTTATCTCTGTTTTTGGTCTCCACCAGCTGAATAAAAAGTGATTCCTTTTTTGTCATTTATAGTTTTAAAGCAGCTGATTAGAGCAACATTAAAATCATCCTAGAGTTTAGAGGAACTGTAGATCTGGTTGCAGTTGTCTGATGTTTAGCATTTAGACAAACACAGTCATTTAACATGTAGACATCTATTGTTTATGTAGAAACACTGGTTAGTGCAGCTTGAAGGCCAAAGATCGTGAACCTCAGCACACACCCTACTACCCATCTACTACCCTCTGAGAGGAAAAACGATCAGCATGTGAAGCTGAATATTGAAGACAGTCCATTCTGGTTCCAGGCTGATGACAGTTAAAACCACTTTAGCAGCAGCTGAATACCTCCTTTCTGCTGACCTCTGCTGGTTTCAGTTCAGACTGAGGGATGCAGCTTTCAGACGAACAGTTCTTTAAATCCTGCTTTTCAGCGTTGTTGTTTTGTTCCAGGTCCAGAAGACAAAAGCGTCAGTCATTCTGAGTGTTTGTCAGACGGTATGCTGGGATTTATTCCATGGAGAAAAGCTCTGCGACACATTTGATTGCTGTGTTTGTTTCTCTGCAGCTGAATGCACAGAGAACAGGAAAAAAAAACATAAAGTGGCATTTTCATCAAAGCCATTACTGGAAAATCTATTTGTCACAGCTGAATATGATTCATGGTGCTCCTATTCCGATGAACACTGACTCATCATACCTGGTTCTGTTTAAAGAACAACGCTGTGGTTGCAGATCTTTGGGGCGGAACGCTAGAAATGAATCTTTCACCACTTTTCTAACCGCTTACAGACACAAAATACTATTTTTAATCTCTCAAACTGCCGATAAACAACTAAAAAGCCATTTTTGAATCATGTTTTTGTTCTTACATCCATGTAAAAGTTCTTAATTCAAACATCATGCGTGATGTCTGTCCATCCCAATGAGAAACAGAACATCCTGCAAACATACTGAGTCATCGGTTACATCATTCCAGATCTTTTTAGAAGTATGTAAAGACTTCCTGTCATGGAATATAAATCCTTAAATCTGCCTGGAAGGAAATGAGAACATGTTGAATATCGGCAGTTAAACCATCCATGTAGGTTTTTATTTAAAGTTTAAAAGGCAAGGCACTAACTAAATGTTGAACATTAAAGCAGAATATAAATCTAGATTTTTTATTCAAGTGATTGATTGACTTTGGACTATAAGTTATGACTGATAAACAGTTTGTATAAATAGCGTTGTCTCTACTCATACACATGGATTGCAAATATAATATATGTACAACGTCGAACTGAAGACATGTTATACACACAGAATATTGTCTTGATCTGAAAAGTTCTGCTCCAGAACTCCTTCCACTGGATGTTTTCAGACAGAATGTTCCCTTATTTGAACCTGAACAGCTCCACAGTTCCTCATCTCCACAAACATTCATGTTCACTGTGTTTATGACAGATGGGAGTCCCAGTGATCCACATAAAATCCTCCTACAGATCCTCCGTCGTTCCTCCAGGACTCACAGATGAGTCGCTCTGATCTCCTGAAACACAAGAACGAAGAGATGAAAACAGAGAAGCAGAACCAGACGCAAGGAGAAAAACAAAGAAGAATGAGAGAGAAAACACTGGGCTGATTCTCTGAAATATCTTCCAGATTTTCCCTTTTTCTCTCCAGTGGCAGAAAGTCCCAGCAGCTCCAGAAGTTAATGAGGAGGAACAGAAGGAGGCTGTGGAGCATGTTGGCTGAAACTGTAATAATAGTAGTAATACTTTAGAGTTCAGTAGAGTTAAAACACATCTTAACTCTGGATTCACTGCATAATGCTGAACTTCATATCCTGTAATTCTGTCCAGTCTCGGGGTTAATATAAGGCTCTGGCTGTTTTCTGATTTACTGAAGTTCTTCGTCTTTTATTCCAGTAAACGGTACTGTCCTGAGTGGATGCTGATCAGTCCTGACAGGTAAAGTCTCGCATTCTGTACATCATTCTGAAATCCTGAGTTCTGGCATTCATGTTGACATGAATCACCCTAACAAACCAAACACACACCTCATGACAGCAGCACAGTCCATTAAAACTGCTCAGGAAGGGCTTGAGGAACATGACCAAGACCTAAAGATTTCATCCTGGCCTCTTAATTTCTCCAAATTCCAAATTAAACAAGGCTCTGTAAGATTTACATGATACTCTGAGGCTGTTTGGCAGCACAAGGAATCCCTACACAGTATCAGGCAGGTGGTTTTAATATAGATTTGAAATTAAATGAACTGGAGATCCACCATACGGTAGATGGATTCCCAAACCAACCTCCTCTCTCATGCAAACCCATTTCCTCAGACCTCTGTGGTGAAGATAAGGCTCTTTTTGATTTGCTTTTGTCTTTTTTTATCCCAGTAATATCTACTTTCGTGAGTGGACACCAGTTAGGCCCAGCATTAAAACCACTGACAGGGAACATGTATAAGATCCAATGCAACGTTCTGCAGAGGAACCTTGAGTCTTGACATTCATGTTGACCACCCCTGCAAACCACACTCACAAAAGGAGGATCGCTAGCGGCCTGGAACATCACTGCTATGTTACAGAGTCACATCGTTAATTAATAGTCATCTTCTTCACATTTTAGGTGCAGTATTTTGTACAGAACAAGAACATACCTCCTGGTCAGAGTCCACAGTGTAATACTCATTTTCCTCCCCTCTGTGGCTCTTAGTTTTTCCAGTCTGACAGCGCAGAACGGCGTCGTGGACGGTGGCAAAGAGGCAGGACTTTGTCACTTTGTCATTAAAGAAACCTCCGTTCTGCAGGGTTTCCACCACACCAGCTAGAAGCACAGAGAAACAGAAGTAATGATGGCGAACCGTGAGACAACGAGCATGTCGCTGTATGAGACGGAGAAACTGTGGATGATGGAACATTTTAGAGAAAAGAAAAAACAAGAAACTGAGAGAAAGAGGGGCAGCCCTGGTGGTAAATGACCTCATTACAGTAATTTCTGGCTGTAAAAAACAATCTGTAGCCTCCCTGTGAGTCCAAGCACTCATCATAAATTATTTTTTCTCATTACATTTCAAGTTAATTACAGCTGCTGAACCTTGAAAAAAACTTCACAGTTTTTCCCCTGGAGATGAAATCTTATTTCTCATCCAGTCAGTCAGTAAAAAAAAACCCACTGAGACAACCAGGATGCATTTTAAAGTTTTTAACTGTAAGTTTTCCATATTTATAGTCCTCCCATGACCTTTGACTGCATATAACAAACCACATGTCTTCAGAAAACATATGAGCTTCTCCAGAAATGTTCCAATAATGTCACTAAACAGCTAAAATAACATCCAGTGTTTTTGTATGAACTTAATTGGTGTGCATTTAAGCGGCTCTGGAATGTGGACATAAAGATATAACTACATGTGGGACAAAAAAAGGGTGCTTTGGTGAAAATAAAACTAGTTTTCTGATGTTTTTAAAGGTTGAACGACAAATGAGTTCTAACGGAATACAGTTAACACAAAAACATTTGTAGTCTAACAACCAAACATGAACTAAAATGACAATACGATGGATCGTCCTGTGTTCTAGTGATGGATCGTAGTGTTTTAGTGATGGATCTCCTGTGTTCTAGTGGCAGATCGTAGTGTTCTAGTGATGGATCGTAGAGTTCTAGTGAGGGATCGTCCTGTGTTCTGGTGAAGGATCGTCCTGTGTTCTAGTGATGGATCGTAGTGTTTTAGTGATGGATCGTCCTGTGTTCTAGTGATGGATCGTAGTGTTTTAGTGATGGATCTCCTGTGTTCTAGTGGCAGATCGTAGTGTTCTAGTGATGGATCGTAGAGTTCTAGTGAGGGATCGTCCTGTGTTCTGGTGAAGGATCGTCCTGTGTTCTAGTGATGGATCGTAGTGTTTTAGTGATGGATCGTCCTGTGTTCTAGTGATGGATCGTAGTGTTCTAGTGAGGGATCGTCCTGTGTTCTAGTGGTGGATCGTAGTGTTCTAGTGATGGATTACAGCAGCAGGACTTACACTGACACCCAGCCAGAACCACGTCTATACCGATCTCTCCGTAGTCTCTCCGAATCTGAAACAGAGGTGCAGAGTAAAGGTCAGACCGAGGATCATTTTATTAGTCTGATGATCCAGTTTGCAGTAATTGGACGCCTGAGGTGAGATGAGATAGACGGAGGTTATTTTCTAGCTTTAGCAGGAGGAAGTCAGATATTTTCTGATTATAGAAGGATTTATTGTTAGCGTCCAGCTGTTGTTGTAAAGAAATAGTTCTGTTGTTTTCAGTTTTTGTTTTACACAAACATAGATTTGTAGAAGAGCCACCTGATGTACTCGATTATTAAAGAGCAAGACGTCCTATTTCTATCTGTATCTGTAAGTAAATGTAAATGTTCGTACACTTTTGAGTGTCTTGACTCCCACGGTGTCCAGGAAGTTGACGGGACTGAGGTCCAGGACGATGGCTCTGGGCAGGGACGGGTCCGGCGCAAAATCTACCTCAATGATGGCAATGTCCTTCTGCTTTAACTCCTCATCCTGGGTAGGAAGAGACATACTGGAGTCAAAAAGACTTGTAAAAGCTTAGACTATTTCTCATTAATGTTAAACTAGCAAAAATAGTTTTTTAAGAAGACAGCAAACCTTCAGTCCATCCTGTCTGAGACTGTCCTCATTAGGGACAGGATGATTATCGGAGTCCATATTTAGCTTTTTTCTAGTTATCGATATCGTTATTTCTATTAATATCCATAACTTTAATGTGCGACTTTGGTTTTTCTCTCTGTGGTCTGAGCTACATCCTTTATCTGATTGGTTAAACATCACTAATAACAGCAATCATTTACACACTGAAGCTCTGGGTTAGGGTTAGGTCGATGGTAGGAAACAGATGTTTGGTTAGGGTTAGGTCGATGGGTTGGGGTTAGGTTGATAACAGGAAACAGATGTTGTAGAAGCTGTAAGACTTATTGCAATATATCTTCCACAAGGATTCCCAGTTTCCCGGTTGGACTGAAAACAACCAAATAATTTGCTTGTTGGTATCGGCTGGAACTAATGCTGTTGATGGTGTTAAGCTAAGGCTAAGGGTAACTGTCAGGACTGTAGAGGACTTGTAACATCTTGAAGATCAATTCTATCAATCTGCTTTAACTGACAGACATGTCTCTTTCACAGAGACACAACCTGGAAAAATTGAACAAGAAACACAATCCGACACCACCAATCAGGAAACTGCTATCATGTTCAGCTACAGTAAAAGTAGTTATGGTTTTCCTGCTGTTAAAATCCAACATTTAATGTCTATCACTTCTAGATATTTGGTTTTTCTTGATTCCCAGGAACTGACATCAGGTCTGACAAACCGTTATCAGTCAGTCCTCACCACGTCTGCTCCGTTCTTCTCTAGCTCTTTCTTGGTGGCTTTCTTCTCCTGCCTCTTCCTTTTGGCCTCCAGCTTCTTCTTCGCCGACAGCAGCTTCGTAACGTCGATGCCAGACTGAAATAAAGAACCGTAGCATGTGGAGGTTACATTCACTGTTTATTAGAAGCTGCAATGCATTTCCGTTTCTATCAGTATGTTGCTTCATTCTCCTTTTTTTCATCTTCTGTTGTCTTTGATCACCAGCCTATCGATTACAGGAAGACCCAGAGTTGGAGGAAAACAGCAGCTAAAACGTGCTGGGTTGAAAATATATTACCTTCTATAGTAGAACAGCGAGGCCAGTTTAACCAGTTTAACCAGTTTGGTTTAACTGCATTAAACGTTTGTCAGGACAAAATAAACAGAAATCAACAGAGCAGGTTTGTCTGAAAGAATGAAGTCATGCAAGTCTTTCTATGACTGTAAACTGTCCAGTTCCTCTGTATGATTTTCCTACTGATAATTATTCACTTCATTTATTATTATTTATTTTATTTGACTGTTTTGCCTTGTCTCCTTATGCCTCTGTACTTGAATGCGACACAGTGACTGTAGCCAGCCAGTGTTCCCCAGATTTGGAATACTTGACTGTGAAATGCCGCCCGTTCTACCTTCCTCGGGAGTTTACTGGGGTCATGCTAACCGTTGTTTACATTCCACCGGATGCTAATGCTAGCGTGGCCCTCGGACTGCTACACAACATTAGCCTGCAGCAAAACCAACATCCAGACGCGGTGCACATCATCGCAGGTGATTTCAATCACGTGGATTTAAAATCAGCGCTCCCCAAACTCCACCAGCATGTAAAGTGTGCAACAAGAGGAGCCAACACACTGGACAAGGTTTATACCAACATCAAGCTGGGCTACAGGGCCAGACCTGCACCACACTTAGGCAGGTCGGACCACATCTCCCTGCAATTAATCCCTACATACACCACCCACCGAAAATCCACCCCCACCCTCACTAAGACCATCAGGACGTGGCCAGATGGTGCTTCTCAGCAGCTGCTGGACTGTTTCAACAGCACTGACTGGGACATCTTTGAGGACGGGAACCTGGATGTTTTTACGGACACTGTGCTGTGTAACATCAAGAACTGTGTGGACACAGTCACAGTGGAGAAACACATCCGAGTATACCCCAACCAGAAACCATGGATGACCAGAGAGATGAAGCAGCTGCTGAAGGACAGAAACACCGCCTTCAAAACTGGTGACAGGGCACTCTACAGCACAGCCCGCGCCAACCTGAAGAGAGGCATCAGGAAGGCCAAGATGGACTTCAGGAGGAGGATCGATGAACACTTGGATAGCAACAACAGCAGGCAGGCATGGATGGCGGTCCAGCACCTCACCAACTACAAACCCGGCATCAGAGCTGCTGAGGGCGACGCTGAGATGGCAGAAGAACTCAACCTCTTCTTTGCCCGCTTCGAGACTGAACCACCAGGAGCAGCCACTTTGCCACCAGTGGCCAGGAGGAGCTCCGCCCTCACAGTGGGGGTGCACGAGGTGAGGCGCACGCTGAGGGGGTTAACCCACGGAAAGCAACGGGCCCCGACGGTGTCTTAGGGCAGGTTTTGAAAGACTGTGCAGACCAGCTCGCTGGAATCTTCACCAGGATTTTCAACCTGTCACTGACACAGTCTGCAGTCCCATCCTGCCTGAAGACCTCCACTGTCATCCCCATACCCAAGAATCCAACTCCAACTAGCCTTAATGACTACCGGCCTGTGGCACTCACACCAGTGGTGATGAAGTGCTTTGAAAAACTGGTTAGGAGTCACATCACGACCTTCATAACCCCCAGCTCAGACCCATACCAGTTTGCCTACAAGTCTAACAGATCAACAGAGGACGCCGTGAACGCAGCACTACACACAGCGCTGTCCCACCTGGAGAAACAAGGTAACTACGCCCGCCTTCTCTTTGTGGATTATAGTTCAGCGTTCAATACAGTCCTCCCACACGGTCTCATGAGGAAACTGCTGGACCTCGGTCTACCTCACTCCACATGCCTCTGGATAAAGGACTTTTTGACGGAGCGCCCACAGAGGGTCAGGATTGGCCCCCACACCTCCACACCGGTTCCCCTCAAGGCTGTGTGCTGAGCCCCCTGCTCTTCACCCTCTACACTTCAGACTGCACCCCCATCCACACCAGGAACACCTTCATCAAGTATGCGGACGATACCAGTGGTCGGCTGCATCACAGGAGGTGATGAGTCTGCTTACCGGGATGAGGTGCAACAGCTGACTGTGTGGTGTAGGGACAATAACCTGCTCCTGAACACATCCAAAACAAAGGAACTCATCATAGACTTCAGTAATAACAAAACGGACTTTCAGCCCATCCTCATTGGTGGTACCTGTGTAGAAAGGGTCAGTGACTTCAGCTTTCTGGGAGTCCACATCGAGGAGAAGCTGACCTGGAATAAGAACACTACACAGCTGGTAAAGAAGGCACAAAAAAGACTCCACTTCCTGAGAATCCTCAGGAAGAACAACATCAGCCAGAGACTGCTTGTGTCCTTTTACCGCTCCACCATGGAGAACATCCTCACCTACTGCCTCTGTGCACAGTGGCAAACAGGAAAGAACTCCAGAGGGTCACCAAAATGGCTGAGAAGGTCATTGGGTGCCCTCTGCCCACACTGGAGGACCTTCATGGCTCCTACTGCCTCAGAAGAGCCAACACCATCCTGAAGGACTCCTACCACCCGGGCCACTTCCTGTTTGAGCTACTGCCATCGGACAGACGGTACAGGGCCATCAAAACCCGGACAAATAGACTTAAAAACAGCTTTTTTCCAACAGCTGTAAGAGCCCTAAACAACACTGGTCCATAATACGTGCAATATATGCAACTGCCACTACCTCATGTGCAATATCCAATATTCATCCTGTATATACGAACTACAGTTTCTCTCTGCTCTTATGTAAATACTTCAACCCGTGTTTTAATGGTGCCTTTTTAATTTTAAATCCATCTTGTCATTTTGTGTTTTTGTTTTTTTAAATTACAAAGCTTTTATATATATTTTGTATTTTGCACTGTATGGCCTGCACCTTACCTTTCATTGCACTTGTTGCAATGACAATAAAGTGAATCTGAATCTGTTTTAACTCAAAGCACCTTCTTAAGAGCGCTATATGAATCAAGTTATTATTACTATTATTACTATTATTACTATTATTATTATTATTATTATTATTATTATTATTATTATTATTATTATTATTATTACTATTATTTTTACTGAACTTTCTCACTGCTGTTAATTGTCATTTTTACCAACATTTTGATACCAGGCTCAGCTTCTAGTCATAATTCCTTCTGTGTTAAAACTATTTTCTATCATATTTTAACTCATAGATTGGACTTCTGGCTGTAAAACAGAGAAACAACTTCCTAGTTAATGTGGTTCAATAACAGTTTGGTTCAATCACATCAATCAGTGCTTGTTGGAGAGTCTCTCAGAACCACTCTGATGGTGTTCAGGTTTTATTCTGGGCAGAAAGGATCACGGAGGAAGTAGTGCGTCTTGTTGGGATCTGACTAGAAGAAGAATAACAGAAAAAATAAAAATGTATTGTTCATGGAATAAGGAATAATGTCTAGAAGATGATCCTGGTATTAAATGTAGATAAAAATGAGACGTTTCATTTGTTGTAATTTGTTCCGACCAACCACAAATCCAAGCATTCCTTGGATCACGTTTGAGAAAACTTTATTTTTATGTACATGGTTGTATTTGTGTGTATCACTTTATGATTTATAATTCTAATCGTTTTTTGTCGATAAAGTATTGGTTTTCCTGCCATAAAAATGACATCTAGCAATAGTCTAACAGCCCAAACCACCATTTATAAACAAAGAAATGATTTTTTTAGCATCTCACTACAGATGATTGAAGTTTTTATTCCGCTACAAACAAAGCTTTTCCACGAAATCTGTTTTAGACCAAACATCATTTCTAGGAGCTAATAAGCAGTCAGGAAATGGCTTTACCCATCAGTCCTCACCATCACATTTTCATTGTTTGCCTTATGACAGATTTTTATTTTTTAATGAGTAAAATATCTGCTGTCAGCTGCAGAGTGGATCCGGATGCAATTACAGCTATCCCAGCCTTTCTACAAATAAAAAATGTTTGCAATTAATATCAGAACATTTTATATAAGAAGAAGCAGTGAGTTTTGCTTCTGCAGCGTCATTTATGTCTTCTGAAACAGAAACTTCAATCATCCAGATCCTAACAGGAGCAAAATAAATCAGTCAGTTCATCAGAGATCATGCAGAAACCAGCGACCTGAGGAGCTGACACGCTAACGTTTAACCAATGAGACGTTCCATTATCTGCCTCTTCTCTCCGGCTTTTGTCAGGGTTTGGTTTTTTGTCTTCACATTTACCCCAAAAGGACGTGACAGACGAAGAGGAGGAGGAAGAGTTTAAATGAAAAGTGGAGGAGAAGAAAGAAACTGTGGGATGACATCTGGAACAATGTCTGTCTCGGTGCTGAGACGAGTCAACTTGGTTATTAGTGTCAGAAATGAGGTTTGGGGACTCGAGTTAATTATAAGGAAACTGTGAAAGAGACGGATTGTTATTGGAGCTGTGGCATCTTCGTTTAGATCTTTAATATATTAATACTCATTAATATCCCCATGCTGATTTAATCTTCAGGAGGTTTTCTATATTTCTACTCACTCATTTTCTTCTGCGGTATAAAATCCTGCAGCTCTGGAAACAGAACAACCAGGACTTTAGAAATGTCTTTAATGTAATATAACATAGTTGTAATGTAGTAAGTCAATAAAAAATTCAAAAGTTGAATTTCTGTGCCTATTTATTTTACAAAAATAAAAAACAAGAAGAATGATGTGCAACATTTTTCCAGTTACCAACTCTGGAAAATGGAATGGTTGCTCTACACACGATATTATTTTGTTCTTTTTACATTTTTTATTTGTTTCCTGTCTCCTATAAACACATCCTGCAGTTCGTCCCAAAACAATCCATGATTTTTGGTCCCAGCTGAGTCATTCACAACTTCCGGGTTGCTCCAGGAAATGCAGAATTATTAGTTGTTTTTCCAGAATCTTGTTATTATAAACAGTTTATTTTTTAAACATAAGACATGCCGAATAAAGGGGTTTTTATTGCAATAACCCTGAGCTGGACATGGTCACTACACATGGCGTGTCAGTAATTCAAGAGCAGTGACTGGTGTTATTTCAGTCATGTTTTTTGAAGATAACATTTTTCTGGGTTTCAGGGTCTGAAAGGTTTCGGTGGGTTACAAACACCTGAGTGTTTCCTCACCTTCTCTCCCAGAGCGTCCTGGTACATCTCAGCGTTGGCAAAGTAGAGCGTGGCGGAGGAACGGAAGATCACGATACCCGGAACATGCCTCACCTGAAATCAGTGTAAACACATTAATAAACTAAAAAAATATCTGCAGGAATGTCGTTCATTCATCTCGTGGTTGTTAGAGAACGCACAGAGCCGCATTTTATTCCTAAAGTCTGTTAAACGCTGGAAGCAGCCTAAATTTAGACACACATCTTCTGTACAGTTTTTATTCATCTGTTCTGGAGGAACTACAGAAGGGAAATGTTGTGAAAGAGCTCTGAAACTCATTTCCTGGCTACACAGAGGTTCTTTTTTAATTACAGACATCACAGAGGCGTATTGTGTTCAGTAATTCCTTATTTAAAAGCACCAGTTTTCTAAGGTGGGATGTTCACAATGGAATAAATCCTGAAACATTCACAGAACACAACAGGAACATCTTTCAAGCTCTTTGCTCTTTTCAGTCATTTTTTTTCTCTTTTGAAAATGGAACAAAACAACATTTGAATATGAATAATTCTAAAGCTTGGTCTCTGCAGTGAAGAAATGACCTTCAATCCTTGAGGATGGAAAAGAAGGTGGAAAATAACAGGGAGATTACTGGAGGTGGTTAGGAGGCAAAATGCAGCAGTTTGGCCTGAAGATGATTAAGTTTTTTGATTCTTCTGCTCGTTTCTGCAGCAGTTTAAATGTCTGGTTTCATACCTGGTTGTAATCCTCCAGAGGCTTGTAGATGTCGGTGTCTGGTAGCTGCCCCAGCAGCGAGTATTTAGGTCTGAAACAGAACAAAGAGATGGACAGGTTGGAGGCTTTGTGTTTGGATTGAGCTAATCTCTAGGTGTGGTGATCGACAGCTTCAGGTTCAACCCTGAATAATCCTCCATCGTACTGCAGGAAGTCTGAATAATCTTTTTGTTTGGGTCTGGAACAGGTGCACAATGCATTTCACTGCACATTATATTATGTATAACTGTGTCTGTGACAAATAAAGGTCTTGAATCTTGAATAATCCTCCATCGTACCACAGGAACAGGTGACGCACATATTCTCTATACGCATTACAATGTGAGGCACGTGCAAAAACAGAAGCCCACGCATGTAGCAGAAAACACACCGCCAACCTCCTGATGGCAGGAAGAAGAAGAAGGAGAAGAAGTAGAAGAAGAAGAGCTGCTTTGTTTGCTGTGTTTGGCTGAACCCCATGAAGAAGAAATAAAGATGGAGTTTGTAACGGGAGGAAAGATAATAAGCAACACACAGATTTCAGTTCATGAATAAACGACGTGCATGACTTCAGAGTTCATGTTCAGAGCAGAGACACAAAATGAAGTCAGTTTGTTTCATTCCTCAGTGGACACCGATCAGCCACAACATTAAAACCACGAGAAAATGCTTCCTGCTGGTGCTTCCAGAACCACTCTGATCGTTCAGACATGAACACTGGACACCAGAACGTTGGTAGTGGATCCTCTGGGATGGATCTTCTGTGGATCAGGCTGGTTCTTAATGGATCCTCAGTTTAAGATATGGAAGTAATACTCTGGGCTCTTGGTCGTGTTCCTCGAGCTGTTCTTCACCAGTTTCCATAGTGCGTTGGAGCATATTGTTCTGTTTAGGTGGTACGAGTTACAGTCGCATGAATGTCAGGACCCGAGGATTCCCAGCAGAACATTTGAATGACAATTAGTTCATTTCACATGCAGGGGTATAATATCGTGGCTGATCGGGGTATAATTGTGTGTTTAATGGGTATAATTGTGTGTTTAATGGGGTATAATTGTGTGTTTAATGAGGTATAATTGTGTGTTTAATGGGGTATAATTGTGTGTTTAATGGGGTATAATTGTGTGTTTATTGGGGTATAATTGTGTGTTTAATGAGGTATAATTGTGTGTTTAATGGGGTATAATTGTGTGTTTAATGGGGTATAATTGTGTGTTTAATGGGGTATAATTGTGTGTTTATTGGGGTATAATTGTGTGTTTAATGAGTATAATTGTGTGTTTAATGGGTATAATTGTGTGTTTAATGGGGTATAATTGTGTGTTTAATGGGGTATAATTGTGTGTTTAATGGGTATAATTGTGTTTAATGGGTATAATTGTGTGTTTAATGGTATATTGTGTTTAATGGTATAATTGTGTGTTTAATGGGTATAATTGTGTGTTTAATGGGTATAATTGTGTGTTTAATGGGTATAATTGTGTGTTTAATGGGTATGATTGTGTGTTTAATGGGTATAATTGTGTGTTTATTGGGGTATAATTGTGTGTTTAATGAGGTATAATTGTGTGTTTAATGGGGTATAATTGTGTGTTTAATGGGGTATAATTGTGTGTTTAATGGGGTATAATTGTGTGTTTAATGGGGTATAATTGTGTGTTTAATGGGGTATGATTGTGTGTTTAATGGGGTATAATTGTGTGTTTAATGGGGTATAATTGTGTGTTTAATGGGTATAATTGTGTGTTTAATGGGGTATAATTGTGTGTTTAATGGGGTATAATTGTGTGTTTAATGGGGTATGATTGTGTGTTTAATGGGGTATAATTGTGTGTTTAATGGGGTATAATTGTGTGTTTAATGAGGTATAATTGTGTGTTTAATGGGGTATAATTGTGTGTTTAATGGGGTATAATTGTGTGTTTAATGGGGTATAATTGTGTGTTTAATGGGGTATACTAATTGTGTGTTTAATGAGGTATAATTGTGTGTTTTATGGGGTATACTAATTGTGTGTTTAATGAGGTATAATTGTGTTTAATGGGGTATAATTGTGTGTTTAATGGGGTATAATTGTGTGTTTAATGGGGTATAATTGTGTGTTTAATGAGGTATAATTGTGTGTTTAATGGGGTATAATTGTGTGTTTAATGGGGTATAATTGTGTGTTTAATGGGGTATAATTGTGTGTTTAATGGGGTATAATTGTGTGTTTTATGGGGTATACTAATTGTGTGTTTAATGAGGTATAATTGTGTGTTTAATGGGGTATAATTGTGTGTTTAATGGGGTATAATTGTGTGTTTAATGGGGTATAATTGTGTGTTTTATGGGGTATAATTGTGTGTTTAATGAGGTATAATTGTGTTTAATGAGGTATAATTGTGTGTTTAATGGGGTATAATTGTGTGTTTAATGGGGTATACTAATTGTGTGTTTAATGAGGTATAATTGTGTGTTTAATGAGGTATAATTGTGTGTTTTATGGGGTATACTAATTGTGTGTTTAATGAGGTATAATTGTGTTTAATGGGGTATAATTGTGTGTTTAATGGGGTATAATTGTGTGTTTAATGGGGTATAATTGTGTGTTTAATGGGGTATACTAATTGTGTGTTTCATGAGGTATAATTGTGTGTTTAATAAAAGTTGTGTTTGTGGAGCCTTGTGTTCCTACAGTTGCGTCCTGAAGATGACGGTCAGCATGGAGAAGCCGATGGAAGCAGCCAGACCCAGGTCAGGGTTGAGCAGCACGGTGAGGATGAAGGTGACGACCCAGACCACCTGGAATAACGAGGAATGATGAGAAAGCAGGAATAAAACAGACTAGAAGCAGCATGGTGAGGATGAAGGTGACGATGAAGGTGACGACCCAGACCACCTGGAGGAAAACCAGGAATAAAACAGACTGAAGATCAGGACAGAACATGTGGAGGAACACATGAAGCTGGACTCTCATCAGCCATTCTTCACGATTACAAGACATTTTCTAGTCCTAATTAAACACGAGATAATAAGTTTTAATATTCAACGATGGAAAATGACAAATACAGAAACCAAGAAATTAACAAGAAGAAGAAGAAGAAAATGATGATTAAATCTTATTATTTTTGATTGCTGAAATGCTTAAATTCATGTTTAATACTGCTAATTTATTTCTAAAATCAGGAACAATTCATGACAATTAACAGAAAAAGTTGTATTAATCCTGTAATTTTACAGAAACACCTTGAATATCTAATTATTATTATTATAATCATTATTTACACAATCATATGGATCTTTTTGTTCTGTTAATTGACAGAAAATAGACAGAAATACATATATATATATATATATATTAAAAATAAATAAATAAATAAAATAGACAGGAAATAATTATGGTTAATCTGTAAATGTACTTTTATCTTTTATAGTTAACCACATGATCACCATTTTAAATGTTATTTTAACTACTCAGAGTCTTCATTTGGAATATTATTAATATTTTCATGTATTTTTTTAGTTTATTTTTACAGTGTGGGTAAATAAGCTAAATTGCTATTCTTCTGCATTGCATTTATAATGTGTTATTAATAATGTACTAATAATAATGTGTTAATAATAATATCCTAATAACAATATCTTAATAATGTGTTAGTAATAATGTGTTCATAATAACGATTTAATAACAATGTGTTAGTAATAATATGTTAATTATAATCTGTTAACCACTGCAACTAGAAACACACTGTATGTATTTTCTTTTTAAAGGCTGTTTTCACTGAAGACATTTAATAAACATCTTCTTTAGAGGAAAATATTCCTGCTGGTTTTCTGTCCTGGTTCTTCTCTCAGTCTATTTAGTAATAATATTCAGTCTATTACTAATAATATTCATTTTATTAATAACAATATTCAGTCTATTGGTGTTCATGCGGTAAAATTCAGGCGTCTAGTTTTATGCTCTGTTCTTTCATTCTAGTTTCAGGTTCACACCAACCTTCTTCTCACTCGTCCATTCATCTTCCACCACCTCCAACCTCTAATTTATGATCCAACACCACCTCAACTATTCTGCTGTTCAACTTATTTAACATTTTATTAAATCTGCTTTTAGGCTCTAATTCCTATTTAGTCCCAGCTCCAAATCAAACCTCCATCTATTTCTTCTTTAGTAGCTCAACTCTTATTTGTTCTAGTGGGTTTTTGACTTTGTACAATTCTAAACTACAACTAGGAAGCTGAAATAAATACTTTTTTAGATGATTCTGGTTGAACGCTTGTAGAATTTAGCTCTGAAAAAATCCGACAGCAGCTTCTTCAGACATCAGTGGAAATCAGTTTCTGCTCAGACATCAAACATCTGCCTCTATGGATGCCTTAGGTAGAGAGGGTGGAGAGCTTCAGGTTCCTCGGGGTCCACATCTCTGAGGACTTCACATGGTCCACCCACACCTGTACTTCCTCAGGAAGCTGCTTCAGGCTCATCTCCCCCAAAACCTCTTATAAGCTTCTATCGCTCCACCATTGAGAGCCTCCTAACCTACTGCTGTACAGGTGGTTCACCTGCTGCTCTGCAGAGGACAGGAAGGACCTGCAACAGGTGGTGAGAGCAGCAGAGCAGGTGACTGGGACCCATCTACCTCCCCTCAGAGATGTTTACACCAGCAGACTTCAGAGGAAAGCCAGGAGAATCACCAGAGACCCCCCAGGACACTCTCTGTTGTCCCCTCAGGTAGACGTTACAGGACACTTAGAGTCAGAACCAACAGACTCAAAAACAGCTTTTATCCCCAAACTGTCAGATGTCTGCTCCCTCCCCCCAAATGATAATCTCACATATCACAGGTGCAATATTTATATCAGTGCAGTTCATATCATGTGCAATAATCAAATGTAGAGCAGGTCTCTAACCACAAACCGTTTCCACACTGTATATTTGCTCTTATGTTGTATATATTTTAGGGTGTGTTATGTAGTCTATTTTCAATGCTGCTATTCAAAGAGTACCAAACCAATTTTCATTGATTTCTGTAACAGTGACAATAAAGATCTATTCTATTCAGATTATTACTTTTTTTCCCCAGTGTTGTAAAACAACAGGTTGTTTAAAAAAAAGTGCGGAATTTTTTTAAAAGTTTAATTTCTTACAGTCTAGATCAACATAAAGACTCATAATTCAGTTTGTTATTAAAAATAAAAGTGGACACAAAGCACTGAAAAACAGCTGATTGGAATCTCAGTACTGAAAAATGAACAAACATTTATTGCATTTAGTTCCACTGCAGTGCCTGAACTTCCAATATAGTCCATTTAACTGTTAGTTTTCATTTTACATTAGAGCAGTTTTGAATAATTTAACATTTATGTGACATTTTTGAAGTAAATTGTACACTCACCATGTCTACTCTGTTGCTCTTCCACAGAGCTGGGATGTCCAAAAACTGCTTCATGATGCCGTGCAGGTTGACATAGATGATGGCGGCGAGCACAGCCTGCAAAACGAATGAAAAATGGAACAGTTTTATATAGAACGCACCAGAGGATAATCAACACCACCTAGGGGATCATCAACACCACCCAGAGGATCATCAACACCAAGTAGAGGATCATCAACACCACCTAGGGGATCATCAACACCACCCAGAGGATCATCAACACCATCTAGACGATCATCAACACCACCCAGAGGATCATCAACACCACCCAGAGGATCATCAACACCATCTAGACGATCATCAACACCACCCAGAGGATCATCAACACCACCCAGAGGATCATCAACACCACCTAGGGGATCATCAACACCACTCGGAGGATCATCAGCACCAACTACAGGATCATCAACACCATCTAGACGATCATATCATCAACACCACCCAGAGGATCATCAACACCATCTAGACGATCATCAACACCACCTAGAGGATCATCAACACCACCCAGAGGATCATCAACACCACCCAGAGGATCATCAGCACCAACTAGAGGATCATCAACACCAAGTAGAGGATCATCAACACCACCCAGAGGATCATCAACACCACCCAGAGGATCATCAACACCATCTAGACGATCATCAACACCACCCAGAGGATCATCAGCACCAACTAGAGGATCATCGGCTGTTCACTGCTTTCTGTGTAGGACTTTTTAAGCTCTTTCTCCCTCATTAGAACGGCAAACATTCTTCAGAACAATCCCATCCTGGACACCATCTATTTGACCCACCACTCTCTAGTAGATGCTTCAGATCCATCCAATCACAGACAGATTGAAAAACAGCTTCTACTCACAGCATGAGGAGAACTGAATTTATATCTAATGCACTTAAAGGATTGTTGATTAATTTTGTTGCACAACGTTTAATGACAATAAAATGAATTCTATTATATTAAATGGATTCCTGAGACATGAAGGTCAGTTTGTTTAAATAAAATTCTCAACACAGGTTTTTATGTGATTGAGGTTTTAATTTAAAGCCCAAATTGAACTAGAATTTCCACAAAATCAACCTTTAAAGTTTCTGTTTTGGGGGAGTTTTATGCTCTTCCATCTGCAGTAACTTTCAGTGTAATTGTACTTGTACTGAATAAACTTGTGTTGTTTTACACCGGGGCTGCACAGTGGCGTAGTGGTTAGCACTTTCGCCTTGCAGCGAGAAGGTCCCTGGTTCACGTCCCAGCTCGGACCTGGGATCTTTCTGCATGGAGTTTGCATGTTCTCCCTGTGCATGCGTGGGTTTTCTCCGGGTACTCCGGCTTCCTCCCACAGTCCAAAAACATGCTGAGGTTAATTGATTATTCTAAATTGTCCGTAGGTGTGAATGTGAGAGTGATTGTTTGTCTGTATATGTAGGCCCTGCGACAGACTGGCGACCTGTCTAGGGTGTCCCCTGCCTTCGCCCGAGTCAGCTGGGATAGGCTCCACCCCCCCCCGTGACCCTAGTGAGGATTAAGCGGTGTATAGATAATGGATGGATGGATGTTTTACACTGACACCAGTCATATGTGCTAACTAGCTGATAGCCTTAGCGTGAGGCAGAATTAGTGTCTGCTGTGGTAAAATAGCACCACAGTCTCTGGGCCATAGAAATGTGTAAATGCATTCATGCTGGGTTAGGGTTAGGCTTGGACACATGGAGATGCTTCTATCAGATGTCGGTACCTTGGGCAGATCCTCAAACAGCCTCCCGATCCAGAGCGTGATGAAAAGGATGACGACTGCTGACAGAGCTCCAGCAACCTGAAGAGAGAGGGAGATGAATGGAAAGCAGGAAGAGAGGTAAAGAAAACCCAGAGCTGTGGGGGTTATTAGTGTGAATTGGTTTGTGATTATAAGAGCCTCCTCTGCTGTGGAATGGGCCTCTGATTAATGCTGGTGTCACAGTAGATCGCTTTAGCCTTTCAGTAAATCTGTGTTTGTGTAGGCGGAGTTCCACGATGTGAGCAAAGAAAATTGATTCCCTGAGTGTTGTTTAATGAAGCTGCTTATCAGAGTAATGATAATTATCAAGGGCTTTTCACTGTGTTTAACCTTTAAGGCTGCTCTGGTCTGTCGCCGCAGTTAAAACAATGATGAGAAAACTGGTCTCATGAAACGTCTGTTAAAATGGCACAACAGAAAAAGTTGCTGGATGAAACAAAGACAGGAGATGCAAGAAAAATGGGGGTGTAGATCCAAGTATTCGGATCTCAAAATTAATATTTGGATATTGGGGTCCAGCCCTAATTTTGGCGTTTTAGTGTTTTTACTGAATGATATTTACATCTGTAAAAACAACAAATTTATCTATAATATTTAAGTCCCTATAATAGATAATAATATATAAAAATATGTAATTAAATGTACAAGATATCCCTCATTTAACAAGCAAGTCTATGGAAAATTACAAAATCAACACTTCTTTATCCATTATTAAAGTTTTCAGCTTGAACTTCCCAGTGAATTTTAGAAAATGTCATCTCTGTTGAAAAATTGACATTTTCTTTATAAATGTTTATTGTATGGTGAGTCACAAGTTTTAATGATATTTGTAATCTTTTGAAATCTTATTGAATTTTAATTTGAATGTGTTCTTTTTTATCTGAAAATAATCTGTAGAATAAGCAGGAAAAATTATGTAAAATTACATGTTTTTACAGTGTATTAGGAAGGGTAGGTAAAAGAGAAGGGATTTGATAAGATAAAACTGTGTCAAACTGAAAAACTAAAACAGAAGTAAACATTTCCAAATAATAATATAATATAATATAATATAATATAATACAATATAATATAATAATCTACATGGGAAATGGAAATGTTAATGGTCATTGCTAGTTACAGTGCATTCAGGTAAAGTTTTTTTTTGTAATTTCATTATTTTTTGTGAACTTCAAAAGTCTGGAAAACTATTTGTAGAAATAATTATAAAAATGTTGTAAAATGATAGATTTTTGTGTATTAGAAGGATAGGAGATAAAAGATTGAGATTTCTTCATGTATTTTGGGTGAACTTGAAGGCCAAACAGCTACTTATTTTCTAAAGTGTTGCTGGAGGGCAGAACAATGCAGAATAAAGCAGAATAATGCAGATTAATGCAGAACAAAGCAGAATCAAGCAAAATAATGCAGAATAAAGCAGAATAAAGAAGCAGAATAAAGCAGAATAATGCAGAAAAAAGCTGAATAATGCAGAATAAAGAAGCAGAATAAAACAGAATAAAGCAGAATAAGTGCAGAATAAAGTGGAATAAAGCAGAATAAAGAAGCAGAATAAAGAGTTCCCACCTGAGTCCGTCCTCCGGTGCTCTCCTGGACCAGACTGCGAGACATGGAGCAGCTGATAGCGAAACACTGAAATATGGCTCCAAAGGAATTACTGAGGCCCAGAGCGATCAGTTCCTGCTCCACAGAAAACTCAGAGTTTATACACAGATTAAATAATTAACACTAGAACATGGTTCATCCCGTCTGCCGTCTCCTACCTGGTTACTGTCCACCTTATATCCATATTTCAGGGCAAAGATTCGTCCCAGAGAGATGGCGATGCCGTAGCCAACAACAGCCAGGGCAAAGGCGTCTCCGATCACCCGACCGAACAGAGAGGCTGCTGGGAAGACTGGAGGCTGGAGGCTGGTTTGTAGGGACAGACAGTTAGAAAGTTGACTTTTCAAACACTCCTCTATATCCATATCCTCTATTTCTCACCCTGAGGGAATCTCTCCCACGACATCCACCCCATATCTCCCCGTCAGGTTCACCTGCCAGGAGATCACCGTGGCGATAATCACCTGGAGAAGCCAATAACAGGAGGTATATGGTGGTGTCCACAGAGTAAATTAACAGAGTCATTAACATGTGTTCCTGTTCACTCACACAGACCAGCTCCACCGGGATAGGAACAGGAAGCTTTTTACTCAGGTATGCATTGAGCTCCTTGGCCATGATGAGGCTGATGATGGTGACGATGCTGACGACCAGAGTGCCGATGTTGGTCTCCGGAATGATATAGCAGATCTCCAAGACGGTCTGGGAAAGACAAGAGCAGGATTAATACGTAAATAAGAAGTATGACAGATAAATTCACCATGAAAATAAAGTGTTTTGTCATTCATGGAGGTGGATTTAAGTGTTTGAAGGTTAATAATAAACACTGGGTATGATCCAGAACTCATAAAAGCTTGTCTAACTCGTCAATGGGAAGGATAGTGAATTATTTCTGTGAGTTATTTATCAAACCCATGTCCTGCTGACCTCTGGCCATCTTCTTAAATGCAAAAATGTGCAAATTTTCCATTTCTGAAGTCAATGTTTGTAGTTTTTTGATCTCTGTATGATAAAAGAAGCACTTTAGAATTTATGATGGCCATTTTTTTTTTTTTTAACTATTTTTGACACATTCAACACTTGACTGCAGCCTTATTTTGTGAGATCAAATGTAATTTGAAGAGTCTTTCTTACATAAATCAAGGACAGAGGTCCGCTGTATCTCGGTGGGTTGATGCCAAAGGTGTATTTGAGCTGTGACACGATGACGTGGATGGCAGCTCCGGTGGTGTAACCTCGGACCAGCGGATCCGACAGGTAGGTGACCACGAAACCAAACTGGACCAGACCCAGCAGAATCTACAGGAACAGGATGAGAACCGTGGAGATGAATCTAAGTGCAGTCATTTAAATTTCACACTTCAGTGGTGTAAATGTACAGACATACAGATTTATTCCTATTTGACAGCTCCACAAGGAAAGACGTCCATGCACCACGGTTTTACACAGCTGAACTATTACTATAACTAAAGATGCATTAATTTGACCTCTCGTACATCTGAGAGTAGATCCAACACAACACAGGAGAAAACAACCTGCATAAGAGCCATGAAACAAGTTCAACTTTCCTGTTCTTAAATATTCCTATAAAAGCTTTGGTCACCATGTTTCAGAGAGCTATGGCTGTAAGTTTTCTAGGGTTTTAGTCCAGTACTGACTACTGATGATAATATCACCTCATCATATTTTCAGAAGTTCTCAAGAAACATGTCTCCAAAATATTTCTCATCTAACCCAAAGTATGGAACCAGCCTCATATTTACCTGAAATAAACCCAACAAGGCCAACGAATCCTTGTAAAAGCTTTAGCCAACATGTACAGGCAGGTTTCAAACAGCTATGTAAAGTTTTTATGGTTTTAGTTCAGTACTACCTGGTGATGATAATGTCACCTGATCATATTTTCACTTAAGCAGCATGATTCACATCTACAAATTATTTCAATTCTAGATATAGTATTGAGTCAACCTCATATTAACCAGAGTAATTTTTATATTATAATTAAAAACCTACAATATTATATACTTCAGTAATTTAAAAATTAAAATCAAAACCCCACAAATCCAAAGATTTCCTATAAAAGCTTTGGTCATCATGTACAGGCAGGTTTCAAAGATCTATGTCAGCTTTTAAATGCTTTAGGAAAGCATTGCCTGGTGACAATAACGTCTCCTGACCAGATTTTCACTTGTATCCAAGAAACATGAAACATTTTCCATAATATTTCACTTCTAACCCAAGGTTTCTAGCTAACATGGAACAGTGGAGAACCTTCCCAGGAGTGGACCAACAACCAACATTTCTCCAAGAGCATGATATGAAATCCACCAAAGAACCCAGATAAACATCAGAAGATCTGCACTGGCCTCAGTTAAGGTCCATCTATGATTCTACAATAAGGAAGACTCTGGGAGAAAATGGCATCATGGGAGAGTTAAGGGATCAAACCACTGCTGACCAAAAAAGAACACAAAGGTTCGTCTGGTGGCAAAAAACTGATCTAGATGAATCCAGAGACTTTTGGGATAAGATCCTGTGGACTGATGAGTCAAAGGTGGAACTTTTTGGAAGACTTGGGTCCTGTTACATCTGGTATGAAGCCAATTTGTATTCCACAAGAAGAACACGATACCAGCAGTGAACCAAAAAGCATTGGTCAGAGTTGCGTAAGTTTTTTACTGTTCTAGCAGAGGATTGCCTGGTGATGATAATGTCTCCTGACCAGATTTTCACTTGTACTAAAGTAACATGAAAATACTAAATATTCCACGTCGAGACCAAAGTTCCTCGACTTTACCTGAAACAATCCAGATAAAAAGGTGACAGCTACGGCCACTCGGATTCGTTCTGCATCTCGTGCTGCGATGTCGACTATACTGGAGTTGGTCACGTTGTCCCATGTAGTGAATTCTGATTCAGGGGCCAGTCGCTCTGTCACTCCTCCAATCATCACGCTCATCACTGCATATGTTCCTGAACAAGATGGAAACACACATTTACTTTCATTTCATGCTCCTAAAAACTTACTTTCTACAAATGATACAGTCCAGCATGTTGGTTGATTCATAAATGAGAAGAACTTTGGTTAATAGACCTTGTATGTTTGTTTGAAGTGGTCAGCTGTTGGAAGGTGATGTTACATAAATCAACCAGAGATTAGCAATGCTAGGATCCACTTTATTTTCTTGGAGTTTTGAAAATCTCATTCTGGGCTGTTATTAAAATCCCCCCAAGTGTGTCTTCTCCACATCATCTTTTTACAGCTCTGTAGCTGTTCGTGTTTATTCAGGAGTAAATTTTAAAAAGTAATAGCCAGGAGATTAAGGAGGTAAACTCTAAATGAATCATTTCCTCATGCGTATTTCAGCTCCACTGTTTTCGTTGGTGACTACCTCTTCTGAATGTTTAACCTCTGCTGTCAGAGTTTGAACTGAGATTCTTAGATTCTGCTATGATATGGTAGTTTCTCTGTGCTCATTTAAAATGTGAGATTTAGGGCCCGTACTTGCAAGCAGAATTTGTACTTTTTAGCTTGGAAGCCGGTCATGGTCTGTTAGGAAACTTGCACAAGTGTGATGTGGAAACAGGAACTTTGCATTTCACACAGTGTGAGAATCCAGTGATGCAAGAAACAGCTTGTGTCTTGTAGTTTAACTCTTACAGAGACAAATAATTCTATATTCATAGATTTAGGATATTTTTGGTGAAGGAAGAGTTGTGGCTATCAGTGTGAGAACTTAGAACCACATATTTATTATACACAGAACACTGATACGAGTCATTCAGTCCCTGTACAACCACAGTGAGAGCTGTGACACGTTTCCAGTGGGTGTTGGACCCCTCCAGGGCTGTCCCTTGTCTCTGATCCTGTTTGTGGTCTTCATGGACAGGATCTCAAGGTGCAGCCAGGGTGAGGAGGGTCCGGTTTGGAGACCTCAGGATCTCATCTCTGCTTTTTGCAGATGATGTGGTTCTGTTGGTTCCTCAGACCTTCAGCAGCACTGGAGCGGTTTGCAGCCGTGTGTGAAGCAGTGGGGATGTGGATCAGAACCTCCAAGTCCGAGGTCATGGTTCTCTGATGGAAACCGGTGGATTCTCCCTCTGGGTTGGGGGGGAGTTGCTTCCCCAAGTGAAGGAGTTCAAGTATCTCAGGATCTTGATCACGAGTGATGGGAAAATGGAGCTAGCGATGGAGGATTGGTGCAGCGTCAGTAGTAATGAAGGTGTTGTACCGCACCGTCATGGTGAAGAGGGTGCTGAACCTCAAGGAGAAGCTCTCAGTTTACCATCCATCTACGTTCCAACCCTCACCTATGGTCATGAGCTCTGGATAGTGACCCAAAGAATGAAATCGTGGATACAAGTGTCTGAAATGAGTTTCCTCAGTAGGGTGTCTGGGCTCAGCCTTAGAGATAGGGGGAGAAGCTCAGACATCCAGAGGGAGCTCAGAGTAGAGCTGCTGATCCTTCACCTCTAAAGGAACCAGCTGAGGAGGTTTGGACATCTGATTCTGATCCTCCAGGGAGACTTCCTTTGGAGGTTTTCTGAACACGTCCACCTGGGAGGAGACCCCGGGGTAGACCCAGAACCCTCTGGAGGGATTATATATCTCATCTGGCCTGGAAACGCCTCGGGATCCCCAGGAAGAGCTGGAAAGTGTTGCTGGGAGGAGGAACATCTGGAATGACCTGCTTCATCTGCTGCCTCCATGACCCCGGATAAGAGGAAGAAGATGGATGGATGGATGGATGGATGGGGGATGGATGGATGGATGGGTGATTGATGGATGGATGGATGGATGGATGGATGGATGGATGGATGGATGGATTTACAAATTTGTAATTCGCAGTAAATGTCTTCTCTGTAATTTTTGCACTTTTCAAAGTCGTCCCGTGGGTCGGATTGGATTAAATAAAGACGCTTTAGAGAGTCTTTATTTTTAGCCTTTTTGTTCTTCTTTCATCTCTCATTTGTGTGCAGCTGCTGTAACAGATAAATTTCGCCGGTGAAGGATCAATGAAGTTTATCTTATCTCGTAACATCCTCTGATGTTCTGTCCACAGGCCTGATAGTAGATTTATTCCCATCTTTCTGAGCAGATACAACAGATATTAAAGTGCGTACCGACTGAGATGTGCTTGGATGTGCCGAAGATGAAGTAGATGAGTACAGGGTAAAAGGAGGAGTAAAGGCCAAAGACTGGAGGAACCGCTGCCAGCAAGGCGTAGGCCATTCCTGAAGAAAGAGGACAAACCAGATTTACAAGGAGCTGGTCAGGAGTACAGCAATGACATGAAGAAAAACACTGTAACTTCAGTTTAGTGTTAGAAATGGATCTAACAACACCTCTACCTTTAGCCATCCTCCTTTCTTTGGATTTTTATCCCCTAAACCTTTTATTCTCACCCTGCGGCAGCTGCATGATCCCGACGCTGATCCCAGAGACCAGGTCTCCCAAAGCGTTCTCTTTGATGGAATAACGCGGAAGCCACGACACGACGGGAACGCTTGCCAGCAGGCAGCTCTTCGTCCTCGCACCAGAACACCTGAATTAGTGGGACAGACAGAAGTAAATAAAGTAAAGGTGATATCCTCAAAACCTGCTGCACATGTTGAGTAATAGTCAGACCTCAGGGTCGCTTGGCTGAGATAGATAGATAGATAGATGGATGGATGGATGGATGGCTGGACGGACGGACGGACAGACAGATAGATAGATAGATAGATAGATACACAATATTGAAGATATTAACACACGTTTTAGTTAACTTCTGTATATTTGGGAAAACTGGTATCTTGTCTGAATTTCTGCCATCAGATTTCTGATTCAACACTGATACCAAGAAACTAAAACTAAAAACTAAACTCACCCTAACCCCATATTTACCCAAATGTGAAAAACAGTCTAGTTTGTATGGAAACCTCCATAAAAGTCAGAAAAATACAACAGCAGCAACTAAGAGTTTAAAAGCAAACCCAAAACCACACAAGAACCTTTCTGTAGCCGATCCTCGAGTCACCATTTCGAATAAAAAAAATTCTTCCACAGCCACAATAGTGATAAACCCAACCAGTCCATCCATCTGTTTCTTCTATTTTTTACTTCTGTCACCTCCCAGGAAACAGAACAGATGCACTAAACAAACATTTTCTTTTCTTATTGGGAGGCTCTGGATCTAAAACTATAGAACACTTTTCTTTTAGTACTTTATTTGCAACATGATGAAATCTAGTGAAACTTTTGGTTTCTGTTTTATAATTTTCAAAAAAATTCTTGTCATTTTGTATTTTTGTTGCTGCACAACCTGAAGAACGCGTTGTACTAAAACTCTCGTGTTACGGCTGTGGATGTATTTTGTACTATTGTGTTTGCGGTTTGGATCTGTTTTGTTGTCTGGGAGTGGGTGTTCTGTCTTTGTGTGGATCTTTGTCTCATCCTTGTTTTCTGTGTGAGCCGTCTGTTTGTCCTGTCAGGTTGTAGTGGGTGTTCAGTGTCTGTGTGTAGATCTTTGTGTTGTGCAGGAGGCATAATTGGCGGCAAGGCGGACGATGCTGATTGGCTGTTTCCTCTTTTAAAATCTCAGCGGCCGGCAGTGGAGGAAGGAGCCACTTTGACAGCAGCACCCTTTTGTGTGTTTGTTTCCCAGCCTCCAAAGTCTTGAACTGAAACCTGTGTTTTGTGACAGATTAGACTAGCTTAGCTTTTGTTAGATTTAGTTAGGAATTCTCTTTTCTGGTAATTGTGTTTTTGATTGGATAGGTTTTTTTGTTTGAGCGCTTAAATGCCTCTTTAGTTTGTATCCAGTTTTTGTTTGTTGTTTGATTGAATAGCCCATATAGTGGTCTATTTTATTTGTAAACTATTGTAAATAAACTTTTTGGTATTTTTCTTAGAACCTGTTAATTGTTTTTGGGGACTGGGAAATATATTCCACTTTTTGTACAACAAATATTATGCTACACACCTTCCCCCTAGATGGGTGCGTAACACTTGAATCTTCAAGGAAGACTTCTGAAAATCTGTGGTAAAAACTGGATGTAAGGTTTGGTGCTTTAATATGAATCTACAGAACCTGAATATGACAGAGAGCTGTGATAACTGCGGTGGAGAGTTTTACCTCATGGATCTTCTGACCTTCTCACACAGAGAAGTTTTCGACTCAGACTTTTCTGCCATTTCGTCCACGGCTTCTTCATCCAGGACGTCTCTGTGGACGCTGTAGCTCATCCGTCTCCTCTCCACCATGGCTCAGACAAGCTGTAATCTTTAAAAAAAAAAAAAAATTATTATTTTATATAGCGCAAATTACAGTCAAATTCTCTCAAGAGGCTTTCCAGAACCCATATGCCTGACCCCCAGAGCAAGCCAAAAGGCGACAGTGGCAGGAAAACACCCTTTAACAGGGAAAAAAAACTCAAGCAGAACAGACTTTTTGTTTTTCAAAATGCTAATTTGTTCTAGCAGAAACTCGTTATTTTTCAGGTATCACTGCAAAAACGCCATCAGAAAGTGTTCTAAAGTCAATTAATTTAGTGTTAAAACATCACGTTAGCATTAGCGTGTTAATAATACATACTATAGATATGTTACTACGTTTCCACAGCTACTCAGACTAAGAATTTATTATAAAACTCTGCACATCATCTCCAGAAAGATGTTTCACTATGCTGAATGTGTCTTTTACCAAATTGCTCCACTATATATCATTTTTGAGACATCTTTCAGCAACAATCTAAAACATTTTTTGGGAAAATGCTATGTTTGATGTTAATTTAGGATGAAGTTACTGCACCAGCTGGACAGTTATTACCTTGATGTGTTTCCAGCTGTATCAGAAATATGTCTTAGATTCCAAATTCAAGCCTTCAAGCTTCGACGAAATGCCAAAATCCTGTAAAAGTCCCAAGAAGAACCATATAAGGTTGTTCTAAAATGAAGTCTGTCTTCTCTCCTGGTGTCTTTCATCCAGTTCTGTCTGTTTTTCCAGTTTTTGTCTCTTTCCAGGCTTGTAATCCAAATATGTCACTTAGAAACAAGTTTCTTCAGTTAAAAAACTGCACATCTTTCATTGAACCCATGTGGTGATACCATGAAAAATCCTCTGGAGGGTTTTCCATCAGATCCCAGTGACATCAAGCAGCAGTCCTGACTGATGAATGTTGCAGCCAACAGATTTTATTTCTGAAGGATCGTCAGGGAGAAACAGTCCTGTAAATGTACTCCCCTCCTCTCTCTCGTCTTGTCTTCTGTCTCTGTTGTGACTGGAGACCTTGAAGGGAAATCTAGATATGGACATTGTTGTGGAGGGAGACGGGGGCAAAGTTCCAAACTCTGAGCAGTTCGAGTAAAAAACAAAAAACCAACACAGCAGCCAGGAGCTGGAGATGATTGTTTTATTACTGACAGGCTGAGATGGTTCACTGATTGTGTAGTTAGTGTCACAGTTTATTAAATTCATGTCAAGCATGTTTTTGTCTCTGAAATTTGCACCAAAGTGAACCGCTGTAGAGACTTTGACCTGCCGTGATGTAAAAAGGAGTAGAAACTGAACTGTCCTGGAGTCTTGGATGTGTCTTATCGCTGTTTTCTGTCTCATCATATCGGAGTGTGATTAGATTAGTCGGATGCGTCGGTCCAGTCCGGCTTGTCCTTGTTCACTCCTGATTACACCACCGGAGAGTGAATAATCACAGGAAGAACCGATACTGGTTAACTAAGCAGAAACACCAGGAGTCTTCTTAAAGACGCAGAGTTTTATATGGATCCTGTCTTTAAAAAAGCAGATTTTTGTTCCATTTCTTCCTCCATCTGAGTAAATATCAAATATAATCTCATAAAATTAAAGTCAGAAGAAGTTTGCATCTGCCTCCAATGTGAAGCTCTAGAATTACTGGTATCCTCCTGCTCTTAGATTTTTACAGGTCATGAGTTTAGTATTTTTCTGGTATGAAAAGGTTTAGTGGCTTTCCATATCTGAAACACATAAATGTTCTTATTTAATATCTTACATCATTTCACTTCATTTTTCCAAATTACACAGTGCCAATTCACATCATTTGTCATCTTAAGGCATTTTTTTTTTTTTAATAAAAAAGTCCAAATCTTACAATATTATATTGTACAGAGAAACCCAACAAAAAGAAAGGAAACCATTCTAGAGACGTGTTTGTGTTAAATACTGGACGTATTCTGTTTAAAACTAACTCCAAAGTTTCTCACAGTGTCCAGAGCAACTTTTAGGTCCGATAAAGTATATCTGAGGGATTCTGGGTCTAATTCTTCAGTTTTGTCTGAACTTACTGGTAGGAAAAGGCCTTCAAGTCCTTTAGCGATGCTTTAATGGTACTTTAGGTCATATTTAACTTGGTTTTATGATCAGCTTTAACTAGAAGTCTGTCAAATCTGCTCTAAATGTTAAAATCTGCTTTAAGTTTCTATTTTCCAACCACTTGGAGCTCTACAATGTGCCATAAAATCAGTTCTTTTTCCAGAGTTAGTCAATTTAAAGTCATAGTGAAGAATGATTTAGCTGCTGCTTGCCCCTGTTTTTAGTTTTCTCTAATATCTGGATCCTGAATTACATCTGTTTATTGTTTTACTGGATTTAAGTAATTTCAAATGAGGGCTAAAACTCACTTAACGCTTAATTAAATATAAGGGTTAGGGTTATATACTGAGTACACTGAGAAATACTGAGTTGATAATGAACTAATGTACGACTAAGTCTGATTATGTAGGGTTAGGGTTAGAGACAAACCAGGTTTTACAATTCAGTCATTTTGGATGGAACAAACATTTCCAGCCTGGGCGGTATTAAAATGACAAAATGTGAAGGAGTTGAGGCAGAAAAAGTTTTCTATGTTTTTTTGCTTCATTGCTTAAACAGTATAACTAGCCTTGAATGTGTAGGACTATTTTATTGATCATTAAATAGTAATTAAAGTCTTGTTTCTGACAGTCTGGTGGTTCTTGCAGTAATTAATACTCAGCTAATGAGGTTAAACAGGAAATACAACATTTCCCTCTTTTATTTTCATCCAGCATCGTGTTATTTGAAGACTAGTGACTAGAAATCCTAAATATTTTTAAGCTAAAAATGACTTTCAATCAGTGCTTTTTATAACATTTGATATTGAGAGTATTATAGTCTCATTGCATGTAAGTAGCTTGAGTTTCTGCAGTCATGGAGGAAAGTTTAGAGAAACCAAACACACCTCCAGAGGTTTTTTTTTACTGTTTTCATTACAGAAGCACACAAGATATCAGTTAAATTCTCTTATCTTACAGCCCTGTATTTACACTGTCTAAAAGGTTAAATGATTAAAAAGAGTTTCTCTGTTCACTTCTGTGGTGGAAAAGGTCATTTACATGTATTTGTGTTTATCCATATTTATCTATATCCAATGCATAAAATAGAGGATATTAATTCCTATAATGTCTCTGAATGTAGCCTTTTTCTGAGAGTTTTTAATGAGCAGGAGGTCAGTGGAAGAAAACCTTCAGAACAACTTGTTCATTTAAACATAGCAGCTTTTAAACCATGAACTTTGTCTTCTGCCCTCCAGATTACTAATTATTATTATACAACACGGATGTCTATCACCAGATAACCGCTTGATATTTATGAGACCAAGAAGAGGGTGGGATCAATGATGACTGTAATAATTAATTAGTCATTCAGCAGACTGCTCTGTCCACAGTTTATTCCATCTGGGTTTCCTGATATCTAAATCCTTTCTTTGCTAGCATAAATGGCAGCATTCCTACATGTTGCAGAAGAAAAGAATGGAGATAAGAATGGAAAAAGAGAAACACATCATAACTCATCATTTTCCACAAAATTACATATGAATTAAAACTATTCAGTCTGGACCCCAAAGAATACCCAGAGAGGTCTTCTGATCCAGATCCCATAGGACACCCTGAGAGGTCTTCTGATCCAGATCCCATAGGACACCCTGAGAGGTCTTCTGATCCAGATCCCATAGGACACCCTGAGAGGTCCTCTGGTCTGGACCCCATAGTACGCCCCAAGAGGTCTTCTGATCCAGATCCCATAGGACACCCTGAGAGGTCTTCTGATCCAGATCCCATAGGACACCCTGAGAGGTCCTCTGGTCTGGACCCCATAGTACGCCCCAAGAGGTCTTCTGATCCAGATCCCATAGGACACCCTGAGAGGTCTTCTGATCCAGATCCCATTGGACACCCTGAGAGGTCCTCTGATCCAGATCCCATAGGACACCCTGAGAGGTCTTCTGATCCAGATCCCATAGGACACCCTGAGAGGTCTTCTGATCCAGATCCCATAGGACACCCTGAGAGGTCCTCTGATCCAGATCCCATAGGACACCCTGAGAGGTCCTCTGGTCTGGACCCCATAGTACGCCCCAAGAGGTCCTCTGATCCAGATCCCATAGGACACCCTGAGAGGTCCTCTGATCCAGATCCCATAGGACACCCTGAGAGGTCTTCTGATCCAGATCCCATAGGACACCCTGAGAGGTCTTCTGATCCAGATCCCACAGGACACCCTAAGAGGTCTTCTGATCCAGACCCCATTGGACACCTTGAGAGGTCTTCTGATCCAGATCCCATAGGACACCCTGAGAGGTCCTCTGGTCCAGATCCCATTGGACACCTTGAGAGGTCCTCTGATCCAGATCCCATAGGACACCCTGAGAGGTCCTCTGGTCAGGGTTAGGGTTAGGAAGCTGCTGAGATTAATAGTCAATAAATCAAACAATAGGAGGGGCAGCTACATGCTTTTCTATCCATACTGTCACCAGCAGTAAAGGCCTAACCCTAACCAGCTCTTTATGCTAAACAAAGTGCAGCTCAGAGCAGAAAGTGAACTCCCAGGAAGGGTTCAGAGCTTCAGGACAGCAGGTTTAAATCGTCATTCTGAAGACAGAGTTATTGCACGACACAGATTTAGAATAGAGCTGTAATGACTGATGAGTTCTACAGATAACTCTCTGCATTGTCACTGAAACCTAAAGGACCTTAAAGGACAAAGCCTCATAAACGGCCAGTTGTGGGTTTGAATTCCATCTGTTATTAGTATAGAGCAGCAGATAGGGTTGGGGTTAGAGTAGGGGTAGGATTAGGGTTAAGGTTAAAGACCCATTACCCAGAGGTTAGGGTTAGGGGTTACTCAGAGATTGATCAGAACTATTCTGTCCTCAGATGTGCCTTTAATTGGATCAATGACGACACAAACTGAACAAAAATTACATTTATTGTCTGGAAAGTTGTAAGAAATACAGGCACATACATAGTGTGAAAGTGTTCTTTCATTTTAAAACGATGCTGATTTTTTCTCACCAGTTTATTTCTGGAACCTTCTTTACTGTCAGACTGTTAAATTATAATTTACGTACAAATGCAGAAGCTGTAGGTTCAACATTCACTTGCATCAGAGTTGATATCCTACAAAAAAGAGTTGGAAAAAAATAACAAATTTTACAAATCTAAAAATCCAGAAATATCATTTCAGGCTTTGAACACTGAACAAGACGTTTAAAATTCACTGATTTACAATTGTACTCCTGATTAAAGAAAAAGCCCAAAATCACACTTTGTTTGTTTGAACAAGAAAAAGTCGTATCCAACAATTTCTGGTCACAGCTGACACAAAACTTCAGACACTTTTCAGCTGAACTGCAGGCTGCGTTTAATCAAACAAATTTAAATGAAAAGTAGTAAAATATCTAAAACATTGTTTTCCAATGCTGATAATACCTGTAGGGAAATCTGAACAAGTTGATTCTGGGGTTTTTTTTCTTCCTATGTCATTTACTCATTCTGGTATATTCTGTATATTTTTTCTATATTTTCTATATATATTTTAATCATATTTTACTTTATTTTCCTTCACTTTATATCCTAATATTCTGTGTTGGCTTATTGTTTCCCCCTTTATTGAATATCCAGCTGCTGGAACAACTAAATTTCCTTCTAGGGTTTAATAAAGTCTTCTTAGTCTATAGACCAGGAGTCCGTTTCACGAAGCAGGTTTAGTGAAAACTCTGAGTTTGTTAACCCTGAAATGAGGGAAACTCAGAGTTTTCCATTTCACAAAGGGAGGTAACTCAAACCAGAGACAGAGGGGTAACTCTACCCTGTTTCACAGAGAGGGGTAACTTAAACTCTGGGTCAGTTACCGTAGTAACAGACTCTCTGACTCTAACCTGGTCGGGACCAGGTTTTTCTCAGTGAACCTCGAGTTTCTCTCTGTCTCCGCCCTCTTTCAGTCACACGCCATTTCATTTCCTCATTCATTCAGTCAGCAGGTGAGTTTTGGCGAAGTCCAGTTCTGCCGTCTATAAATGTCATGTCCTTTTATGAACGATCCAGTAGATGAAGGAGCAGCATTACTGCACAGAGAATTCAATATTCGTCAGGAGATTGTTATCAGACCGTGCATAGATGTTCTTGCATTTCCGGACAGTTATCTTTTAGAGCGGTACCGTTTCACATCACAATCCATAACCTACATCCAACCTAATCCGTCCTTACATTTACATCATTACCAACCTCAGTCATGCTCTAACGTCCCAGCAGATGTTGTGTGTTGCGCTGCGGTTCTTTGCAAATGGAAGTTTTTTATATAATGTCAGAGATGCAGAATACTTCAGTAAAGCAACTGTATGCAGGACGGTCAGAAAAGTGAGTCTGGCCCTGAAACAACTTTTACCATCTTTGTGGTTTTCCCTGGACATAAACCTGTCAGAGCCATCAAGGCTCTGTGTGTGTGTGTGTGTGTGTCTATATATATATATATATATATATATATATATATATATATATATATATATATATATATATATATATATATATATATATATATATATATATATATATATATATATATATATATATGTAGTTGGCTGAGTAGAAGTCTGTCAGTTTAAATAGGCTTAATTATTTAACAGAACATGATATGGATGCAGACATTTAGACTCTGTGTGGGATAAAACCACTGCACAGTTAAACAGCCACTGAATATTTAGGCTACTTTACAATGTAAAACATGATCAAAATGAGGTAGCTCCATGAGATTATGCCGACTTCTTACCTGTTTTAAAACTGTTTTTATATTTCATCTTCAGCTGCTGCCACATGCGTTTCTCCTCCGTGGGATTGCACCTAAATGAAATAACTTAATAGTCTACTATTCAAACAGTTTTCCCCTGTAATATTATTGTGATTTAAACTTACACATTGACCCGGGCAGCAATGTTCTCCCACGCCGTCTCCCTCTCTTTTGCAGCTGCAGGTGCTGCACTTCTTTCTAAAAACGTGTTCAAACTCGCTATATAAGCGCATTAAGATTTCCAATTCAAGCGGTGCAGCCCTCCGCTTCCCCGTTGCCATGGTGACTCATCGAATCAGCGCTCCATTGATGCTGGCTTTTCAGAGTTGTGGTGCACACACTGAACTCCGGGTGAAACTACTTCAAGTTGATTAAACAACTCAAACCAGCCGTTCTGAAACTGAAAACTCAAGAGTTTTCTATCTCAGAGTAGATCAACTCAGAGTTCAGGGTTACACTCAGAGTTTGTTGAACCTGCTTCGTGAAACGGACCCCAGGTGAGTCAAAATCATCTTAGTCCAGGTTCCACATCCAGTCCAGTCTGACCTCCAGTAAAACCAGTAAAACTGCATAATAACCTATAAATAGCCACAACTCCTAATGGTTCCTTTGTTTTAGTGCAAAATGTTCACATTTTAGGAATTATCTTTTTACTAAACATCATAAACAACCTGAAATTTCTTCAGAAAAATAAATTAAATTCCAGCAACATTCAGCCTCAGTTCATCATTTCCACATTACAACTTCCAGATCACAGTGTCTAGAAAGGAACACAACATTTAGTCATCTGGAACTGAACCAGAGAGGATTTACAACTTGTCAAGATCTAGAAATTATTTTAAATTCACTTTAATTTCCAAATTTGTACTAATCCTGGCCATAAACAAACTAAGGTGGGAACTATTAAGGGAAAGGTTCAGTTATCTCTCTGCCTTGTAAATGTATGAAAGTTATGCATAAAAAATGCAGAAAGTTTTGGCAGTTCATCAACAATAGAGTTCCACCAAACTCTGTCCTACTGAAACTGACTGACATTAAATCACACAATGTTCAGTGTCTTTGAATATTTTCACAGTAAGGATTCATTTATACTTCTGTAATTGTTACACTTTGTAAAGTCGTCCTGAGGGCCGGATGTGACCCCTTGGTGGCCGGTTTTGGCCCGTGGGCCGCATGTTTGACAGCCCTGATCACCTGCTCTCAGGCGATGCCTTTAAAAAGCAACTTGATGTTAATTTATCCAGCTGTTATATTCTTTATATTTTTATTACCTGTGATATCACCAGGCATTTATCTTTGGACTGACTGTTGTTTATTTTCTTATTTTCTCTCTTTTTGTTGTTTTTATGGATTTATGTTGATTTTCTTTGTTGGTCTCTTTGTGCTGAAGAAGGGATCTTTACATTTCTGAATTGTAAACAGTAAAAACTGCATGATAAGATGAGTTTACCTGCAGAGCTGTGGGCAGGACGCTGAGGCAGTGCTGGACGGCGTGATGGACGGATGGGAAGAGACAGGAGCTGGACAGGAGGTCTGGAATCAAACCCTGAGTCTGGAGCTGGGAGGAAACTCTCTCTGGATGGACAGAGAACAAGGAAGGCAAAGTTTGGGTGTTTATTACTACAAGCTGCAGGGTAACATCCAGAATTCTGTCTAATGCATTTCTGTGCTGCTTTTATGTGCCTGGCAGGAAAAAGTAACTGCTGCAGTTACATGAAGTTTGGAGGGAAAAAAAGCTTCCAGCAGAGCTAGAGCTCTGAAAGGTGCTGGGAAAGTGACCTGTGGAAACATCTCAACACTGAAGACATGAGGGTGTGTGAGAGAACAGAAGAGGAGAAACTCTGCAGGAGATAAGTGAGAATGAAACCTGGAGCTGACCTGGGCAGGAAGCCAGAAACACTCTGATGGCCTGGACGTCCAAATCCTCCACAACCTGCAGAACAAACACACAGAACCATAAAACCAGGTTTATGCTCAGATCAAGTCATATTCAAGCACGTGTTCACTCAGTGATGAATGAATCTTATCAATAAAGTCCAGGAGGAGGAGATAAGGAAGTCCTCTGAGAGCGACTGTGGCTGAATGTTTATTATATTCATTATCACACATGCATTCTAGTTTATTATTAACCTCTGCTTGCATAATAATTCATCACATGTCTTTGATCAGCAGAAATGAGTCAGCGTGACGATTAAAGTTTAGTTTAGCATTTTACAACTTTAACTTCGTAAGTGGGAATTTTGATATTTCAGTTTTAATCAGCTACAAGGATTTTTAAGAATCCTTAATTATCTTCAGCTTTTTACTTTTTGCTTCTGGTGTGGGGCTGTACAGTGGTGTAGTGGTTAGCACTTTCGCCTTGCAGCTAGAAGATCCCTGGTTCGCGTCCCGGCTTTCCCGGGATCTTTCTGCATGGAGTTTGCATGTTCTCCCTGTGCATGCGTGGGTTTTCTCCGGGTACTCCGGCTTCCTCCCACAGTCCAAAAACATGCTGAGGTTAATTGATGATTCTAAATTGCCCGTAGGTGTGAATGTGAGAGTGATTGTTTGTCTTTGTATGTAGCCCTGCGACAGACTGGCGACCTGTCTAGGGTGTCCCCTGCCTTCACCTGAGTCAGCTGGGATAGGCTCCACCCCCCGCGACCCTAGTGAGGATTAAGCGGTGTATAGATAATGGATGGATGGATGGGCTTCTGGTGTGAATCTTTTTCTAGGTTATTGTGAGTCAAAACAAACTGAGAGGTGACAGATAATCATATTTGATAGTATGTGTTTTTTCTGAGATACGTGTTTTCCATATATTTTCTTTAGCTCAAGAATGTTGAACAAAGTGAAACCATATGTTGAAACGTTTACTTTAGTTATCATTTATCTTAGTTGACATGGCTTAACCTATAGGTCACGGGGCCCTCTGGCTCCCTCCCTCCCTCCTTCTTTCTTTCTTCTTCTTACGCGATGTATCTTAATGTATGCCAGATGTTGAAACCTATAAAGATCTAGTTATTGTAACTCTCGGTATTCATTCACTGCATGATGCTTGAATCACGAGCTCGTCCGTATTAAATGTACTCTTAATTTGACCTGCCTGTGTCCTCCCTTCATTGATGACCATCCACCCTCAGATCAACATCATTTCAATATTAGAACAGAATAGAATAGAAGAGCCTTTATTGCCATTGCACACAAAAACTGTACAACAAAACTGGTGGGAGCATCTCAACATGATGCACTTAAAAAATACAACTATGTAATATGCATACATAAAAAAAGCATTCATAATAAAAGTAACAAGACAAGCCCTCAGATAGGGGTTTTCTACCAAAGAGCACCAGGTGCTTTTTTGGTTCAAAGTTGAGAGCCAGTGCTTTTTTGGTTCAAATCTCGTGCCGCCCCAGAACCGGTTTGTGTTTCCATTCGGAAGGAGCAAAGTTGGAGCTGCGTCATTGCGCTACCACAAAACGTGTGTACGTCACTGAGTACGTAGCCATTCAACAGCGTTTGCGCCGTACGGAAACCCTCACAACAACAATGGAGGACTTCATTGGAGTGGTGTTCATGGCTTTGCTAGTGTACCCTGCCATCGTCGAACAGCAAAACCTTCTGTTAGGGGTTACCCATCGGCATCGCCGTTCCAATGCCCGGCGATCACGTTTGAGAAGAAAGGTAATTATCAAAGACATTCGGATACTTAACAGTAAACGTGTTAGCGTTAGCTTAGCTACTTAGCTTCGACTACACTTTCATTGATTACTTAGTGGTTAAACACGCGCAATAAGTTGATGATCATATCTATGTTTATCTTTTTAGATGTTTTTAGATGTCACCCCGCCCCCTGCCCGTGACATGCTCGGCTCTCAACTCTGGCCAACTCTGGCCCATCAACGAGTTGGTGCCCGAAACAGCCCCAGTTTTTGGAGCCCGGAGCCGCAGCTCCGGTGGTGGAAAGACAAAAAACCGGCGCCAAGTCGGGCACCGGCTCCGACTCCGAACGGTCTCCACCCCAGTCGAAAGCCCCTAAGAGAGTTCAGTCCTCCTCCAAGGCTGCTCAGTCGTTGTTTCATTTCTGATGAATGAAATCTTGAATAAAAAATGACCTTGCTCTGAGCACAGGCGTGTGTTCTGCATGTGTACGTTATGTACGGATACTGGATCACATGACCTAAATATGTAGCAGGCGGCGGGAATTGATGGGACTCAGAAACACCCCCACAATTTAATCAGTTGTTCCTTGGATCATTTCTGACAGATAAGTCCTGATAAGTCCTCAGTGGTGGATTTGTAGTAGGATCACAATCAGCTGATGTAGTGTTCACTGGTTGTCATGGTTACAGTGACGCCGTGCCGCTATCTGGCAATGATACAGAAATCTATAACCAATCCACGGATCCAGACTATAAGCTGCATCACTGCCAGAATCTGATCACTTGGTCCTTGTGTTGTTTCTGACCTTCCCTGGAAATTTTATCCAAATCTGTTGGTCTGTTTTTGAGTCATGCTGCTAACTGACTGACAGACAGACAGACGGCGATCGTCAGATAACTTGGAGGAGTAATGAAAGTAATAAATAGAACATTAACAGTCTGCATGTACACTCACGTATCTCATGTTTTCCAGAAGTATCCGTGAAGTTTCAGTCCTTTGAGTTTAAAAGTCTAATAGTCCTTCATTAAAAGAAGAATCCAGGAAAAACACCAGAATCTTCACACTGATGACATTTCAGAAGTTTTGTGTCAAGCAGCAAAGATAAAAGCAAAATAAAGGTCAAGAAATCCAGAAAATGGATAATTTCTTTCATTTTAATTTAGCGAAAGGAGGAATTTAAGAAGTTTTCTTCTCAGTTCATTTCAACATTTCTAAGTTCTTTACATACAGCATTTTGCATTTTCTATTTTTCCTTTTTTTATTTACAGCACTTTTTTGCTTACTGATGTGTAGTTATGTTGGTGGTAACTGGACTCTTTCTGCTGGAACAACCAGATTTATATTCTATTCTATTCTCTTCTGTTACTCACCTTAATAAACGCTGTCACGGCCACAGAGTCCATGAAGGAGACGGAGCTCAGATCCAGAACCAGGCAGTGATTGGGAGTTGAGGAGGCCCTGGAGGAGGTGGAGGAAGTTTGGACTCCAGCTGGGTTCTCCTTCTGACCGTCAATCATCGTCTAGATGGAGTGAAACCAAGAGGATGAAGAGTTAGAAGTTTGAAGACGGTACAGAGAGAATTTAAATAAATATTCCTCCAAACCACACAAACTGTTCAGAACTTTCAAAAACTGAAGCTGCTGGAAATAAATTTAACATAATTATATTCATCAGGATCTGATTATTGTAATAATTACAATTAGAAACTCATCACTCAAAATCACATCTTATTATTCTTAAGTTTCTCTCTTTTTCTTCACAGTTAAACTCGTTTCATCCAAGTTTATTCTTTTTAGATAATCTGTGTAAAGTATTAAAATGTAGTTTGATGACTTGGTTTAACCCTCTGAAAAACAAACTTAACTTTCAATTTAATTTAATTCTATTTCATTGCTATTTTTTTATTTGCTTTTTTTCTTCTTATGTCACATTTTTCTCTACAATCTAAAGTCCTGCAGCTCTGTGGAAACAGAACCACCATGAAAAAGGAGAGAAAAACGTCTTTTATGTAGCAAAACAACAATGCCATAAATAGTAAAGAAAGAAAAAACTAAAGTTCATTTTTGTTTATTAATGTTAAAAAATTGACAAATCCTGGAGTCTATGTGTATATTATTCTAAGTTCAGCTATTTTACTGCCTGCATTTTTAATTTGCTTCCATAGTAATCTGCTCTGAATGAACTCAGTTCAGTCAAAAAGTAAATTGATTTTTGGTCACAACTGAGTCACTGATGACTTCAAAACCGTGCTGAATTTTTAGTTTTTCACAGAATCTGTTTAAACACTTTATTTTTGACCAATTTTGAAATTCGACAGAATAAAGTGATTTTGAAATATCCCACTTTCAAACTTAGATAAGTTTTAAAACAGTTTTAGAACAGGATCTCACTGATGGAAGAATCTAGTTATTCTTTCTGCTTTTACAGCTTCTGCCTTTAAAAATGATGTGATCTTGACAGTTTTTTTTTTTTTTTTTAAATAACTCACCTGCAGGGTTTCAGGGTAAGGAGTAGTTACAGGTGAGGTTTAGGGTGAGTTTTTAGGACATTAATATCAGAAGGTGTGTGTTGGTACTTGTGTGATCTGTTTGAAAGTCTGCTCAGAGTTGGCAAAGTAAAGTGGACTGGAACATGAGACTATAGTGACCCCAGGAACTGGTCTGGCCTGTAAAAAAACAACAGAAACATACACAGGACATGTGTGTAACATGAGGTCACAACTCGCTTGAACTCACATTTAAACTAGTAGATTACCGACTTGTACCTGCAGATCATGTTGGATCAGGATTGGAAAATGTCTTTTTACAATCATTTCTGTTCATTACAATGAAAAAAGACAAAAGCTGGACATTTTTCTACCAACAAGTTGGTTCTACAGAGATTATCGTTATCTGCATCATCCTAACCCTAACCCACTAATCCTATCCTAATCCTAACCCTAATCCTGATTACCATGCCAAGGTAATGTCTTTACTTAGTGACAGCAGCACTTATGAGACCCTGAAGCGCGACCCAACCAGCAGCTACAAAAAGAAGGTTGTGGATTGCCTACAGAAGCTACAGAAGGAGGAAACAATAAACCGTTTGTAGTACCATCGCAGGACTGAGATTGGATACGGATGAGACCATGGTATCCTACGATGTCACCTCCCTATTCACATGTGTCCCTATTCACGTGCTACAATGGAGGCGGTGGAACCAGTGAGACAGCGGCTTTTACAAGACAACACCCTCAGTGACAGAACAAACCTCAACCCAGACCAGATTTGCCAACTTTTGGACCTCTGTCTGAACACCACCTATTTCCAGTACAGAGGGAGCTTCTATAGGCAGAAACATGGATGTGCCATGGGCTTGCCAGTATCTCCTATTGTGGCCAATCTGTACATGCAGGAAGTGGAACACAGGGCCCTGACCTCGTTTAACGGAGCAACACCGAGCCACTGGTTCCGATACGTGGATTTGTTTGACTTGGCTGACAGCAGATCACTTCCATCTACCTTCTCCTCTGTTTCCCAAATATTGATTTTCAGGCTCAAATAACTGTCTGAGAAAGACAACATGAGGCAGTAGATCCTCCGGGCTTTAAAACTTCACCTGTCTGAGGGTAGAAACACTACCAGGATTTTTTCTGTGGATGTGACACATGGAGGCCCATACTAGAAATTTGATTCTTGGCTGAAAATTCCAAGAGGCTGGTGGAGACGGAGAACAGAAACGCCAAATAAAACAGAAGACAGTTTGGATGAAACATCCTGAGCATTAAGTGAATGTAACTGAGGTGTTGGTTTGAAATGGAAACATTGCTGAGTGGAAACCTCATTTAAGATAAGATCTATTTTATTGATCCCGGAGGAAATTATTTGATATTTACATAGCCGTAAGTAAAATGTTTGTAAGAGCAATTCAAACCCACACACACTGAGCAAACTTTGCATTAACTTTCTGAGTAAAAATCCTCCATTAAACACAAAAGAGCTGTCAGATTAATGAGCAAGTTCACAAAGCAGGACGTGTGTTTTCGTGTTGACATCTTTAACCAGCGTCAGTTTTAGTTTTTAAACTTATTTCTGGGAGAGTTTAGTTTCTTACCTCCAAGTAGAGTCTCACATCTCTGTAACAGTCTGTAGCAGGAATATGACCCAAAACAACAGTGGAGGAGCTGGAAGATGAAGATGAGATGAAAAACAGGAGAGAGATGAAGGGAACGTTAAGGAAGGTGGAAGTCGACAACTCAGAAGAAACATAAAACTTTAAAGATGTGACATAATGGGAAGAAATTAGGTGGTCATTGCTTCTTTTTTCCTCTTTGCTTTACAAACCATCTGTTTTCCATCGTGTTCTTTATCCTGATGTGAGCCATAAAACAGCCCATCTTCATGCTGTACAGTACAATAATGTAAAAGTTGGCAACCTGCCCTAGAATATAGATGTAGATTTAACCTTTGGCACAAGTACATTGTCCACATACTTGGAACGCTTGTGATTTTGGAAGCTATTTTAGGCCTCCAATCTTATCGTATTGTGGTTTGGCAGCAGTGTCTGTCACAGGCAGCTTGCTTTGTTTTCCAATAAGTAGTCTGAAAACCCTGTCATGTTTCATTTGCTCCTGCAGACTGAACAGATTCATATCTGGTCTTGAACATCCCGACTATTTATCCACCATGGGATTGGCTTGATGAAGAACCCAGATGATGGCCACCAATGTGGAACAGCTTTATCTTGTCAGTATTAAAGAACTGGATTGTATATTTTCTCTTAAAGAACAAGCAACTGCACTTGAAGCCTGATTCTATTTTTCTGACACAGTTCGTTGCTCTGGTTGGTTGTAGGTCTATCCAGCTGCATCCAGAGACTCATTGAAAGCTTTTCAACCATCACAGAAATGGTTCAGTTCTTATTTGAGACAGAAGTTCTGGGCATTTCGACCAAAAATACTTGGGTTCAGAACCTAAAATGTTTGTCGCCCAAAGAACTAGATGCCAATGGGATCTGAATGGGAATCATGACAACAACGGTGTCATTAGTAGATGTGAATGAAACCTGTTGAAACTAACAAAATGAAGACGAAAGGTGCTAGAAGAAACTCATAGACATTTGGCAGCCTCTCCTACCATTTTAATCTAGATTTCACAGTTCCTGGGTTCATTATAAAACAGATTATCATGGATTTCTGTCCAGATGATGCATCAGCTCTGACATTCAGATCCCCATGGAGTTACAGTTGTGGTCAAAAGTTTACATACACTTGTAAATAATATAATGTCATGGCTCTCTTGACATTCCAGTTATTTGTACAACTCTGATTTTTCTCTGATAGAGTGATTGGAACAGATGCTTCTTCGTCACAAAAAACATTCATGAAGTTTGGTTCTTTTATGACTTTATTATGGGTTAACAGAAAAAGTGACCAAGTCTGCTGGGTCAAAAATATACATACAGCAATGCTAATATTTGGTTACATGTCCCTTTTCACTTTAATTGGGCGCTTTTGGTAGCCATCCACAAGCTTCTGGCAAGCTTCTTATTGAATCTTTGACCACTCCTCTTGACAGAATTTGTGCAGTTCAGTTAAATTTGTTGGCTTTCTGACATGGACTTGTTTCTTCAGCATTGTCCACATGTTCTCAATGGGGTTTAAATCAGGACTTTTGGAAGGCCATTCTAAAACCTTAATTCTAGCCTGATTTAGCCATTCCATTACCACTTTTGATGGTGTTTGCGGTCATTGTCCTGTTGGAACACCCAACTGCGCCCAAGACCCAACCTTCGGGCTGATGGTTTTAGGTTATCTTGAAGAATTTGAAGGTAATCCTCCTTCTTCATTATCCCATTTACTCTCTGTAAAGCACCAGTTCCATTGGCAGCAAAACAGCCTCACAGCATAATACTACCACCACCGTGCTTGACGGTAGGCATGTTTTTCTTGGGGTTAAAGGCCTTACCTTTTCTCCTCCAAACATATTGCTGGGCATTGTGGCCAAACAGCTCAATTTTTGTTACGTCTGACCACAGAACTTTCCCCCAGAAGGTCTTATCTTTGTCCATGTGATCAGCAGCAAACTTCAGTCGAGCCTTAAGGTGCTGCTTTTGGAGCAAGGGCTTCCTTCGTGCACGGCAGCCTCTCAGTCCATGGCCATGCAAAACACGCTTGACTGTGGACACTGACACCTGTGTTCCAGCAGCGTCTAATTCTTGGCAGATCTGCTTTTTGGTGGTTCTCGGTTGACTCTTCACCCTCCTGACCAATCTTCTCTCAGCAGCAGGTGATAGCTTGCATTTTCTTCCTGATCGTGGCAGGGACAAAACAGTGCCATGCACTTTATACTTACAAACAATTGTTTGCACTGTTGCTCTTGGGACCTGCAGCTGCTTTGGAATGGCTCCAAGTGACTTTACTGACTTGTTCAAGTCAATGATTCGCTTTTTCAGATCCATGCTGAGCTCCTTTGACTTTCCCATTGTAGCATTTGTGGGCGTTTGTATCCAATGAGCCCTATTTAAATGGCCTCAGAGAAGTCACCAGCTGTAGTCACTCATAATCACTCACAAGAAGTTAAGAGGCCTTGCTAATTCATGTTGCTGTATGTATATTTTTGACTCAGCAGATTTGGTCACTTTTTCTGTTAACACATAATAAATTCAGAAAAGAACCAAACTTCATGAACGTTTTTTGCGACAGAGAAGTATCTGTTTCAATCACTCTATCAGAGAAAAATCAGAGTTGTAGAAATAACTGGAATGTCAAGAGAGCCATGACATTATGTTCTTTACAAGTGTATGTAAACTTCTGACCACAACTGTATCACTGATCATCTAGGCTGGTATCTCCAAGTGTTCAAATAAGAATGTTGTGTATATTTTATGCCTGGGTTCTACCATTGAATAAGATTACAAACATATTGCTGTGTTTTTCATAACTTTAATGCTGTTAACAATATGTAACCCACTAGGGCAGGAGTGCCCAACCAGTCGATCACGGTCTACTGGTCGACCGCGGGCTGATCCCAAGTCGACCGCAAGGGTTGTAGGAAAAAAAAAAAATTAAAATAAATGTTTTTGGGGGTTTTTATGTGTGACTGTATGTTTTGTTGTGCACCCTATCAGTCTCTTAAACATCCATCCATCCATTATCTATACACCGCTTAATCCTCACTAGGGCGCGACCCTAGTGAAGAGAGTAATCCATCGTCAGCGACACGAAATCTTGATCCTCTCCTTGGATTAAGAAGGTATCTCACTCCCTGGGGCTCGCCATATACTTCGTCAAGGAGAATCCAATTCCTAAATGTAAGGTTTCCAAGTATTTAAGAAACCTAGCCTGTATAGAAACAAGGCTATTACTACATAAAATCATGAAACTCAGTTCTCTATGGCCATAATGAAAATGATATCAAAATCTCAGACATCCTATTTCAACGCAATAGTGATGAAATGAATTATTTATCCATTTCAACCTTTTAACTGTACAGTTTTTTTCTCAATAGAATATATAATTATACATATCCCCCCATTTTTTCAACAAACATAAATCATTTTTAGCTTTTATGAACTACCATTTTACACTTTTTAACTCTTCTGAAAATTACATGTCTCTTAATCATGAATTAAGTGACAACACATCCACACATTCAGCATTTAAACAACCTAGTAAACAGCATTAAACAGACAGAACTTAAGGAGAAATACACCCAGTATGGAAATAAAAGGACTTAATTTCCACTCATATCTCATATTTTCTTCTAAAATCACCAGTGCAGAAATACTGTGCTTTAACTGTAGCTCCAATACTCAGCATCAACATCATAACTGTAAATAAAGTCAGTTACATCTGTCAACAAAATAGCATGCTGCCTACTAGCCGTCGGGCTAACCACAGCATGGCTAATGTGGCTAGCTGTGTTAGCTGAGCTCCATTAACTCACCAAGACTCCGCCAAAAGTAACAAACTCCTGGCGCACGGGACTGTGAATCACCTCGTTCACTCAGATTATGGTCTGCTCAAGTTTACTCAGGACTCATTAGAAACTAACAGCAATTTTTTCTGGAATTACTAGTTTCTGCACCGCAGCACACTCGGCTGGTGCTGACAATCCAGCTAGGTCCACCTGGCTCTTCCGTGAACAGGGCGGGACTTATTTTCCTCTAACCAATCACATGTCGGCATTTCTTAAGGTAGCCCAGAAGAGCCAAATTCAAAAGACATTCTCACTCTCATAAACAGATAATAATACAGAAATACAGTGACATTAAATTATCTACTGGGTTACAAATATAAAATAAACTAGTTCCTTCTGAGGAGGAAGCAGCACTTTTCTAGGTTTTAGTATAAACATGTATTGAATTTCAGCAGAAGCTTGAGGGCCCTGGTTGGAAAAAAAGCTAATTGTACAGAAAAATTGCTGAAAACTTTTGCAAAAAACACCACATACAGCACTTGAATTTGGAACTAGAGCTGCTGTTGAAATATTTTGTTTCACTTCAGGGTGTTTGGTTTAGAACCAAACTGGCCATCTGTCTTTAAAAAAGCCCTACGAGAGGTTCCAGACCAATTCTTGTGAAAGTAAAATCAATCATGAGCTCTTATATCATTTATCATTTTATGTACGTTTGTCTTAGTTGTTGGGAAACATTAGTAGAGTGACTTCCATGTAACTCAGCTTAATTGTTGAAGTTGATGATGTTGAGCAGCCAAAAGGGTCAAAAGGTTTAGATATGTTTACACCCCTAAAAGGTGTTTGTTCTTGGAAAGATGGACTCAGCATTTCTGACATAGTATGGAAAACTGTACAATAAGGTTCAAACTTAGTCTATTTACAGACAGTCAACTGGAAAATGGTTTGTGTTGATGCTAAAAGCTGTTAGATTTGAACTCCAAATAATCTGTGACATTCCCATTTTGGAGATACCAGTCAGGATGAGTAAAGACTACATGGGAATTTGTCAGTCAGAGCTGGAGGTTCACCTGTAGACTAATTATTAACACTCTATTTCCATTTTAACCCCATAAATGTAGATTAAAATGCTGGGAGAGGCTGCCAAATGTTGTATTTTCTTTGGATTTATTGGTGTAAAATGCTCCATGAGGGGCTGTAAACGGATATTTACTGACTGCTGCGTCCTGTAGATGAGAGCGAGCAGAGAGAAGATGACGGCCACAGCCAGACCCAGGTCCAGGTTAAAGATCAGGGTGGAAATAACCGATGCAACCCACACCAGCTGGAGGAAGGAAGAGACGGACCGAGATCAGACGTAGGATAGAGTCTGAAGATTATTCTTTGCTGTGTGTGTGAAGCTCACCAAGTCTAATCTGTCAGCCTTCCAGTACAGACACACATGTTTGAACTGAGCCAGGATCCCTTGCAGGTTCACCACGATGATGACTGCCAGCACTGCCTGGTGCACAGGAAGGCGTTACTGAACACGTGCGTCATCCTCATCCAGCTGGAAGGACTCGACATTTCTTAAAACATCTTCACTGATGTGCTCTATAATTTATAGTGCTGCTTTATAGAAAACCTCAGTGGCTCCAACACAGCAAAAACAAACTTATTTGTGCTTATTTGTAAACTTGCATTTGTTCCCATCACCAAAGCAAACGCGTTTTTATTTGACACAAAGTCTTTGAAAGAAAATCAAAAATCATCTAAAAATTCCATTTCCATATCTTTGGGAGCATTCTGGAAGATGTACAACAACTATTACAACACAGCAGTGATTGAAAACCTAAAAACAACTTCATAAATGAGCATATTTTCACTTTACTTTTGGCAGCTGCTCAAAGAAATGACCGATCTTCAACAGGATGGTCAGAATCATCAGAGCTGATACCAGACCTGCCATCTAAGTAGAGATAGAAAACACAACAGAAGGACAAACAGTGAAGGAAAGCAGACAATAAAGGAGACAAGCTCATTTTAAAGCTAGATTTAAAGGATTAGATGTTAGTTTGAAGTATTTCCCTGCTTTAAAAAAGTTCACAGATGAAGGTGGTTTGAGGATTTTATGTCTTTTTAAAAAACAGTACCTGTGATTTGACACCGATACTTTCCTGGACCATACTGCGAGAAAAGGAGCAGCTGATGGCAAAACACTGAAACATGGATCCAATGGTGTTGCAAAGACCCAGAGCCAGCAGGTCCTGAGGCAGAAACAGAGAAAATAAAGAAGTACGGACTTTAAACAGCGGTACAACACTTTTAAAGGGGCTTACATCATCTGTGGTCTCAAAGGTGTGAAGATAACAGATAAGATAAGCCTTTATTAATTCCATAAAGGGGATTTGCAGAGTTACAGCAGTATAAGTTATAGACATAACATTATTGCATGTCAATGGTATTCCACAGATCCTTTTATTAACAGAAATACCAAAAAAGTATTAATATTGCACAGATCATTATCTATACTGTACATAAGTAGAACTATACCAATATATGCTGTAGTATATGCAGAAAAATAGATATTGCACTGGGTTTTAAAAGTACAAAATATTCATGACTGCATTGTAAAAAGAGAAGTATGACAGGTTTTGGAATGAAGAGAAATTTACAAAAGATGGTGGTACTGTTTAACTCTGGCGCTCATTAATCCAACTAGGGATTAGTTTGTTAAGTTTACCTAAAAACTGAACAAAATAGTCTAAATACACTAAATTAGGCAGTTCATGTCCATCACTCTACATTCATAATAAAGACAGGATTATTTTTTAGAAACCAAGACTCCGTCTTTAGAGGTAACTGCCACTATTTTCAGTCAATGGGTTATAAGACCTGTGAAATTCATATGATTGAAGCAGATAAAAACTGACTATCCCTGCAGCAGATTTCACTCTGAGGCTTCACATTCAGGTCTGCAGAAACTGGATCTAAGAGGGAGGAAAGTCAGACCAACTCTGAGTTGAAATCTTTCCTTGTAATTACTTTTGAACTCTGTGTTTTTCAGTTTTTTAGCTGTATTGGTATTTGCAAATATCTATGGAAACTCCTTTATTCTCAATCCTGTATTGGTAATCAATAAGAACTGCACTAATTTTAAAGGTCCCATGTGGTAAAAATCTATTTTTATTGTGTTTTTTAAGTCTTAAAACACTGGGAGGTGCAAACTAAAAGCTCTGAGAATATCAATACTTTTACTCCTGCAGTTCCTCAACTAGAAGGCCTCCAAGCACAACCAGCTGTTTAGAATTGTGCTCAGTTGGTGAGTAGGACCTGAGGAATTAATAGTCATTAAATAAAACTCTGTATAATCCTGTCTCCTCACTTCCAGGTGAGTCATTGAGAATGAGCAGCTGCCTCACTAGGTTTATCTACGACCCAGAGATTCTTACCAAATGTTCTGCTGCTGCCTGCAAGAGTGAACACAAGAGTGTTCCTGCACTCCCAGCATCTGAGGAACTGAAGACCCAGTGGATTATCTTTATTATTGATGACAGTGTCACCATAATGATAGGGAACCCTAGTGGTGTGTCTTGTACAGGTAATGTGGCTAACGTCACTATTAGCTTTGATCGTTTTCCCACAGGTCAGACCTCTAACCCTAAACTGTAAAGTGAGAGACATTCAAAGATGGTGGAAACCTTCAGACTGATTTGAAACTAGTGAAGAAGAACTGAGTGGGTTACTTTGTTTTCATGTCAACCTAAACTTAGCCAGTGTTTCCATCCGTTAGCTGCTCTCCTGCTCTCTGTGCTCACATGAACTGCATTTTAATACAGTCGAATTCCCAATAAAGCTTTTCTCATGTACATATTTTTCTGTTGCTGGAACGGGGATGAAATAGTGGCTGAAGCTCAGCCCATTACCTGAAACTCAGCCCATTACCTGTACGTGTTCACCTGTTCTACACCACTAAACTAACTGTCAAACTCACCAAACACGACTTAAAAAACTACACGTGTGAAAAATTCAGTGATATTTCCATGTAAAATGATCATTCAGACATAAAGTTAGGAGCGATAGAAAGTCCTGGTCACACACATTCACAACATTCATCAATAACTGATGCAGAGACAGTTTCCTTCCTGAAGGGGACAGCGTCTTAAAGCTACAGACACTAAACAGCCAGTTTAGATCAGGACTAAAACAGTACAGTCACAGTGAAATGAACCATCTTGGCAGTATTTTGAGCTCAAACATTGACAGAATCATTCTAAGATCATGTAAGAGTTTTACTATATCAGTTTTTCATTTTCTCTACACAATGAGTAAAACATCAGTCATGTGATTTTAACTCTGGTTCATTTATCAGTTTATTTACAGGTTTCATATCTTTGCATTTGTAACCAGTATTGTTTTTTCCACCTTTCTGGGCCATCACTATCTCATCCAGAGTAACTGCTATAGTTGCAGTGAATATACCTGATTGGGGTCGAACCGGTAGCTGTGTTTGTTGGCGAATACTGAACCCATCGCTGAGAGGAAACTGAATCCCACCAGAGCTGTGGACAGCACAGGAATGAACAGTTCTCTGGTCTGAGAGATGGAGGGAAGGACTGGAGGAGACAAGCTGAGGAAGAGAAGGAAGAGAGGTTGATCGATTCAGTGATTCATTTCATTATTCAGTAAAAAAACAAATGACGGTATAAAGGAATATAAAGAATTATGACTACACCAGTTGAGCTGCCTCATCATCACACAGCTACCAGAGACAATAGTCTTATTTCCTTTATGAGCACAGAAGTATGAAGAGTTGACAGTAAGAGGGAGGTTCGTGTTCCAGAAAGATGATATCATATTAACAGAAATATATACCATGTGTATTAGAATTTCATTTATTTTTCATTATATACATATATTTGATTTCAGTGACCCATAATTCATTCATAGTGATGCTTCAAAGTGATTACAAGCAGCAGAATGTCATATTCTTTGAAGAATGTAAGAGATATGTTGGTTCACTTTGCCTTAAAGAGCAACTAACCAGAACAGAATTTAATCTGTGGAGGGTTGAGTGGAGCATTTTCATTTTTCATCATGGTGGTAATGCATTTTTAGACCTTTTTCTGAAGTTGCTCATATGAATTAAGGATTGAATGTGATCTTTTGGCCTTAAAATCATTAGAATAAAATATCTGCATACATAAAATGGCATCAGAGGTCGTATCTCAGTGCGACCGACCTGGTTAAATAAATTTAAAAAATCAGAATCAATGCTGTTAAAAGAAAGTGACAATTAATTCAAAGATCTGCTGAATGAAAAAGACCAAACCAAATGACAAAGGCGACCGGAGAATAGCCGAGTTCCACTGACCCACTGGGTATGTGTCCCACCACCTGGACTCCATGCTGTGCAGCCAGATCCATCTGCACCGACAGGATGGTGCCCAGGACGATCTAGGAGAGAAAAACAATGGACATGACATTATCTGCACAGAATGTTCAGTTTGGACAAGAGGAACACCAAGTAGTGTGCATCTAAATGTCAAATAAATCACCCAAGACATGAAGACACATAACATCATAACCAGAAACTGTTGGTCCGCTGATTTATAGACAGTTTTTCTCTAAATATCGGGGCGGCTGTGGCTCAGGTGGTTGAGCGGGTCGTCCAATGATCGAAGGGTCGGCGTTTCGATTCCCGCTCTATCCTAGTCATGTGCTGTTGTGTCCTTGGGCAAGACACTTTATCCACCTGGCCTCCAGTGCTGCTACTCACACTGGAGTATGAATGCGTGTGAATGTTGGTGGTGGTCGGAGGGGCCGTAGGCGCGGATTGGCAGCCCCGCTTCCGTCAGTCTGCCCCAGGGCAGCTGTGGCTACAAATGTAGTTTACCACCGCCAAGTGAGAATGTGTGAGTAAATGAATAATGGATTCATTGTGAAGCGCTTTGAGTGCCTTGAAAAGTGTTATATAAATCTAATCCATTATTATTATTATTATTATTATTATTATTATTATTATTATTATTATTATTATTATTATTATTATTATTATTATTATTATTATTATGCCTATAATAAAGGTTAAATTTTTTTATCCATCCATGTAGTTTAGACCATGATTAAGAAAAAAACATTTTTAACAAAGTGGAATTTAGAAATAAGAAATGAAAAACTTTCATTCTGTTTACATTTTCTTACAAACCCTTAAGATGAATAAAACACTAAGCAGAAGAAAAAAACCATATAAACTCACTTCATAACCAACACCATGATGAGACAGAATGAGGATGATTAATTAGTGGCCAGGTGCAGATATTTGTTGAATGTGGGGATTTGTGGATTTGGAGATAAAAACAGATGATTATATAACCATGAGTCATTCATCAGTTCATCACTGTGGCATCTGTCCATCTGGGTGCATCTTATGGACTTCAGTCTACTGAGTGTGTGTCGTGAGCATCTGTGCTTGTGTGTGTGTGTGTGTTTGTGTGTGTTAAGTGGGTCATTGTGAGTAGTGATGCCTGCAGTTTTCCTTCTTCTGCCGCTGGCAACCCCAGATGCTCCAGGAAGCAGAATATAGAAGTCTTCAGGACAGTTTGTCCCTACCTGAAGCTGCAGTGACCTTCAGTTAAAGGTGTTACTGTGGATTTATACAGTCGTAAATAAAAGTCTACACGCACCTGTAAAGACATGTATATCATGGAAGTCTTGAATCTCCAATGACCCCTATAACTCTGAATTTTCTAGGATAGAATCTGTGAAACGGTCTTTGTCACCAAACAGTTCATCTATAGATTTATTACAGGTCTACTGGAAATATGACAAAATCTGCTGAGTCATAAATACATATACAGCAATTATAATATCTGGATAAATGTCCTCCACTTTCACCTGAATAGGAACTTTTGGTTGCTGTCCACATTCTCATTGCATCTTTGACCATTTCTCTTGACAGAATTGGTGGAATTCAACTAACCCTTTGCATGAGCAAAAGGGTTAGTTGATTGTGTCCTTGCTGAGTAGTGACGACCCTGACCATGGCCCTGTATTGAAGGAATTCACTGATTGGTGTTCCACATCCCTTATGCACATCAATGTGTCTAAGACTAAAGAGATGTTCATAGACTTTAGGAAACATCAGTCAGTCCCCCTGCTCTTGTCATCGAGGATCAAGCCGTCGAGCTGGTCTATACTTATAAATATCTTGGCATTAATATTGATGACAAGCTTTCCTTTGACTTTCATGTTGATGCTGTTTGTAGAAAGGTGCACCAACGCATGTATTTTTATAGGAAATTGCAGAGTTTTAAGGTTGATAGTACTTTTATGAAAATGTTTTATTCTTGTTTTATTGAGTCTGTCTTAACTTTTTCTTTTATCTGCTGGTACAGCTTACTTTCTCTTAAAAACAAAAACAAATTACAGGGTATAGTAAGAGTATGCAGCAAAACTGCAGGTATTAACCTCAACAATCTCTCTGATGTATACAAGCTCAGAACCCTAAATAAGGCCCGCACACTCCTCAATGACCAGAGCCACCCCTTGGTTGGTGAGTTTGTGCTGCTCCCGTCAGGCTGCAGGTACATCCTGCCAAGATGCAGGACTAATAGACTTAAGCATTCTTTAGTCCCTGCTGCAATTGTCCTGCTAAACAAGTGACTGACTAATCTGTTCGTCCTATTTATCGTTGTCGGCTGCGCTTATGTAACTGTACTCCGCGATTGTTGTGTTTTTGTTCTGCTGACTGTAGAGTAATTTGCCCCACGGGGACAATAAAAGATTCCTTGATCCTTGATCCTTGATCCTTGAGTTCAGAGCTCAAGAGAATCGCTGGTGTTTGAATGTGTGTGTGTGTGTGTGTGTGTGTGTGTGTGTGTGTGTGTGTTACCAGTATAAGTTCCCATGGTATAGCAACAGGCAGCTTGTTCTTAAAGCGCTCGTTCAGAATCTTTCCCCCGATGAGCATCGCTGCTGAAACCACTGAGACTGACAGAGTTCCTGGTACGACACTGGTCAGTCCAGACAGAACGTCCTTTAAAGTCTGGAGGAGACACACAGTTTAGTTAGCTTAGGTTAGTTAGTTAGTTAGTTACTTACTTAGTTCCTGCCTAACTTACGGGTTTAGCAGCTCCACTAAGCAGAACCAGACAGCTCCTTAAAGGACCATAACTAAACTCACCACCCTCCAGTCACTAACACACAAATACAAGATTTTCAGTCTCAGAATGTTTTTTATCTGTGGTCAGAATGTCTTTTATAGATTATTTTTTCTTTTGTGCTTGCAGACTGCTTTGAATAGAGTAGAATAGATCTGTATTGGCACAGTTCAGCTGCTTTTTGCGATAGCAGCATATAAAAATATAAAAACATAAAAAATATAAAAAATAAAATAAAACTGCACTGTGTAAGAACAAGTTATGCAATTTCACGTAAAATGTAATCTACATGTGTGTTTCCAGATACATATATTGCTGTGTTTATTTATCCATATTCATCCATATTTAGTGCATATATGTGTATTCAGAAGCTGTCCATAGTGTAATTATTCATACAGTCTTCCAGTTATCCATAAAGTCATACGTATTTCTGTATAGTTATGTGTGTGTTTCTATGAATCCTTTATACACTTTTACTATCATGTATTCTTATATTATTCCCACATCACTGTCTGTGCGTTATATTTCCGTATAATTACCATAAACCTTCTAATCCTCTTTTAATCTGACATTATTTATATCGTATGACTTTTATAAATCATAACATGCCAATAGATCACTTTGGTAGCTTAAATCTGCTGTTTCTTAATACTCAGACTCTAAAAACAAAGGCTCAACACAAGAAAAGCTGCTAAAGTTTGCATCAGTCTTTTTAAGTTATGGCAACTTCTAATTAAATACACAGCTGTTTAAGGTGATTATTCATGAACAATGAGTTGTTCCAAGTAATTTTTCCACGTTGTTTAAAAGGAATTGCAGCATAGTCTGTACTGAATTAGCATAACACAAGTTTTTAAGTTGGCAAAATCTAAAAATCTAGTTGCTCTAGTAGGTGGAGGAGAAATTCTGACCTCAAGGTGAAGAAAAATTTAGTTATCAGGGAAATTTTATTAAGTTACCTTGATTTAAAACTGCATGCATTTTTGAATGAAGTAACAGAAATTTGAGTTTAAATTCTAAACAGTGTTAAGCTGATAAAACATCATTACATAAACACAACCAATCCAAATCATATTTGCAACTTAAAAGGTTTGTCTAAATAAGTTTTAGTATTTATGTCTTCATTTAAATGAAGTGGTGGGATGTGATTTGACTTCATGTTGTTTTAGAACGCAGTGCTAATTTCTGGGCCACCTTCCCTTAAACATCTGGGATCACCAGAAAACATTTTTTATTCCAGGAGGAGACCACTGATCTCAAACCTGGAGGTGTGATGTTTAGATGAAAGTGCTTCAGTGCACATTTGAGGTTACGGTTCAGTGAATCTGGACAAAATCCATCACCTGCATGCAGGTGATAAGACTCTGACACTCTCTAAATCCCCTCAATGTAGAAGTTACAGGCAGATGTTTGCACAAGTCCTGACTTTAATTTGCCCCAAGTGTAGCCAAGACAAGGAGAGTTTCCTTCAAAGATAATCATATGTATTAAGGCTATATTAGAGGTTATTTGGAGCTTTATAGCCTGGCAGGATCTGCAGCAAAATATTTCTGGAAAACTAATTATGACGACGCCTTTAATTGGCCTTTCTGACATGTCAAAGATCAGCCACATAAGAGCAAAGCAGAAACCTGCAGATCTCTGGCGGTGCTCTGAAGCTCTCCACCTTTCACCCACCTACCTGCAACTACAGAAACTTTATTTCACACAAACACCAGTCAAAGGTTTGGACACATTTTCTCATTCATTTGAATGGAAAAGCCAGACATTTGACTGCTAGTGTTGAATACAGACAGATTCACCAAACGGCGCACACATGCCTATTTATCTGTCTACCACTGGTGAACTCTTGTTTACATTGTTTATATTGCCTGTAATTTCTTTTATTTTTAATGTATTTATTTCTCTGTGAATACATGTGCAGGTATGACAATAAAGAACCTTCAATCCTTGAATCCTTGAACATAAGTGCAGGTCAATAAATTGGAATATTGAAAAAAAAAAAGTTCATTTTTTAATGTAATTTCATTCAGAACATGTAAATGATCATATATCCTATATTCATTACACATAAAGTGAAATGTTTCAATTTTTTTGTTTTAATTTGATAATTCTGACTTATAGCTGATGAAAATCAATGGCCGCCTGAATTAAACCAAACATTCTTAGCATTTATAGTGTCTGAACAATAATTTACTCAAATAAAATGTTTAAATAATCAGAGATACTGGATTTCTGATTTTCATGAGCTATAAGTCAGATTTATCAAAATAAAAAAGGATTTAAATACTTCACTGTAATCAATATAGAATCAAAGATAGTTAACCTTTTTGAATTAAACGTTTCATGATGTTGAATTTTATTTTTTGTTGTATTTTTAGGTTTTCAGACTTCAGTGACGTGCAGTGAGTGAATGTAGCACAGTGTGTAACCCTAACCCAGGCTGAAGGCAGCAGTCCGGAATGTCTCTGAGCAGGAATCCCTGTCATCAGCGGCAGCTGCAGGACCATCACATGAAGAGCTGCTGCCATCGTATATCCTTTCATTACCGGGTCAGACAGCCAGCGACACACACCGCCTCCCAGCAGCAGGTACAGCACCAGCTAATACACATTAATACACATAAACATACACACAGAATACACACAAATACACATTAATATACACAGAATACACATAAATAAACACCGTCTTTAACTAACTGATAGGAAAAGTCTTGTTTTTTTGCAACTGCACCTTAACCTCCTTGTCATTTTAATTTGCATTTTCCTGGCTTTTCAGTAGATTTCTGATATTATATATGTACATTATGTATATTATGTATGTATGTGTGTGTGTGTGTGTGTGTGTGTATATATATATATATATGTGTGTGTGTGTATATATGTATATGTATATATATACACTAACCCCTAACCCCCCTCCACACACACACACACACACACACATATATATATATATATATATACATATATATATATATATATATATATATATATATGTATATATGTGTGTGTGTGTGTGTGTGTATATACACATATACATATATATATATTTATATATATGAATATATATAAATATTTACATACATACATACTGGCCCTAAATGACAAAAATGGATACAAGCAGATCTAAATCTGGACCGAACCCCCTCCACCTCCCCCTGGAGCTGGTGAGCCTCGGAGGCTCGTCGGTCTTCAGGTGAGCAGCCGGCTGTGGCCACATCGTACACACACACACACACACACACAACACACACACACACACACACACACACACACACACACACACACACACACACACACACACACACACACACACACACACACACACACACACACACATATATATGTACATAATATCTCTTGATATCTGTTGCTTTTCCTTGCAGAACTGTTGAATGTCTGTTTTTTTCACTAAACATAGCACTTAATATTTTACGTCTATGAACAGGTTTTACTTTAAATTTGCAGTGTAGCTGGAGAACATTTAAATTCTGGGCAGTATGGAAACCAGGTGAACAAGTGATGGGATCTCGTTATGACTTCATTAGGTTCGACTCTGGTGGAATACTGTAACTTTCACCACCTTAAAGGAAAAAAAAATGTTCCAAACACTAAAATGGACCCAGGAATGCAAGAATGCAAATTACATCACCAAAACCCTCTTCTGTCTGAATTTCTGTCCAGGTGTTTTTACAGTTTGAATATTTCCTTCAGTACCCCCTTTAGAGAGTATTACAGAGAACACGGGAGGTTGTAAAACTAAACATGTAGCGGTTAAAACAAAAAGACTGAAGCAAATGTTGGTAAATTCTGTATTCTTCCATCTTATTTCCAGACTAGAGCCAGAGGTAAGCAGGAGTGTGATCCTGCAGTAGTTTCTCTGTGAACAGGTGTACCTGTATGATCCTGCAGTAGTTTCTCTGTGAGCAGGTGTACCTGTATGATCCTGCAGTAGTTTCTCTGTGAGCAGGTGTACCTGTATGACCTGCAGTAGTTTCTCTGTGAGCAGGTGTACCTGTATGATCCTGCAGTAGTTTCTCTGTGAGCAGGTGTACCTGTATGATCCTGCAGTAGTTTCTCTGTGAGCAGGTGTACCTGTATGACCTGCAGTAGTTTCTCTGTGAGCAGGTGTACCTGTATGATCCTGCAGTAGTTTCTCTGTGAGCAGGTGTACCTGTATGACCTGCAGTAGTTTCTCTGTGAGCAGGTGTGCCTCCATGATCCTGCAGTAGTTTCTCTGTGAGCAGGTGTACCTGTATGATCCTGCAGTAGTTTCTCTGTGAGCAGGTGTACCTGTATGATCCTGCAGTAGTTTCTCTGTGAACAGGTGTACCTGTATGATCCTGCAGTAGTTTCTCTGTGAGCAGGTGTACCTGTATGATCCTGCAGTAGTTTCTCCGTGAACAGGTGTACCTGTATGATCCTGCAGTAGTTTCTCTGTGAACAGGTGTACCTGTATGATCCTGCAGTAGTTTCTCTGTGAACAGGTGTACCTGCATGAGGCCACAGAGGAAGGTCACTTGTACAGCCAGGTTCACTTTGGCTGCTTCCACTGCAATCTGACTCTCTTCATCGCCGTTGCTAAGCAACTCCACATTAGCTGTCACCGAACCAATCATGATGGCGAGGACGGCAAAAGTACCTGTCGCACACAAACACGAACACACAAGAAGAACTCATTATTCCCTGGGAGGTAAGTAAGAGTATTTGTTGGTGCCCAGTTGGACCTTAGCTTTACAAGAAAATAAAAAACAAGAAGATTTAAAAAAAAAAAAAAACAAGAGAAGTACTTTTTTTAAAGACTCACTCCGTTGAAAAGGGTGTTGTTTGTGTTTATGTTCATTATGTTTTTTATATGCTGGAAGACAAATCATGAGCAAAATAAACTGTGACAAAACATTTCCACCTTAAACTGCAGTAAAACAACGGCATGAAAAATATGGATTTATGGGGTTTCATAACAAACTTAAAGATCCAATCCTGAAAACTTGTAGGATGGGACTTTGAATCATCCATCCATCCATCCATCCATCCATCCATCCATCCATCCATCCATCCATCCATCCATCCATCCATCCATCCAGCCATCATCCATCCATCCATCCATCCATCCATCCATCAATCATTCATCCATCCATCATCCATCTATCCATCCATCCAGCCATCATCCATCCATCATCTATACACTTTTGAATCCTTATCAGGGTCATGGGGGGCTGGAGTTCACACCTACAGACAGTTTAGAATCACCAGTGAACCTCAGCATGTTTGTGGACTGTGGGAGGAAGCTGGAGAACCTGGAGAAAACCCACACATGTCCAGGAGAACATGGAGACTCCATGCAGGAAGATCCCAGGAAGGCTGGGACACAAACCGGGGATCTTCTAGCTGAGAGGCAACAGAGCTAACCACTGAACCACTGTGTGGCTGCACAGTAGGACTTTCAACTACGTTATTTTGTTCTTCAAATGTTCTGAGAAAGATCAGCAAAATTCAAAGTGTTTGCAATTGAAAGTTTTATTTGAGTTCTCAGAATTTTCTTCTTGAACTAGGACAAAGTTCTCTAAAGTCACTCTAAAAATGCAATTAAAATGTTTTCTAAATGGTGCATCGCATTCAGATTGTTCTGCCTATGTTATCATGTAACATTGTGGGAATGTTTTGTAGAAGAACGTCCCTAAAACATCTTCAGAATATTGCATGCAAATTATACCACCTTTGTTAATATTTTAAAAAAACAAATACATTTGATAAAAGCACATTCTGTCTTCCCAGGCCTTTCTGCTCAAATCAACCTCTTAATGTTAAACGTTCTGCTTGAGTTCACTTTGAACTTCACAGGAACATTATTTGAAATGATATATGTCCCTAAAACATTCTTTGAACATTAGATTAAAATTAGTGGTCGGACATGGTTACATTTTTTTTATCTAATTAATTACAGGCTTTGTAATTAATTAATCAAACTTAATTGCATTTTTGTCAAACAGCAATATTTGACACAATGGGTAATAATTTTCAATTCAAATAAATTTTGGTTGACAGTTGAATCAATGAATAGACATATACGTGTGTATAATTCAAAACTGATAAAATTAAGACAATTTTAAAATGGGACATAAAGAAAATAAAGTGATTTTGATGATTTAAGGCCTAGATTTAGTTCAGTTTTCCCACTGTATGGCACAAAAGCATAAGTAGTTCAAGGACCTTCATAAAGTTGAAAATCCACAGATTCATTCTGTTTTCATAGTTTCCGGGTCTGATAAATGGTGTCATTTTGATGTTTTTTTTTTTTTAGGAATATAAATTTTTATTTATAAACAAATATTTTTTCATAAACTGAAAGTTTATAATTAAGTTATTAAAAGAATGATTATTTCTTTGGTAATTAATTAATCGAAATTAACGTGTTAAAGTCCCAGCCCTAATTAAAATGTTTTCTTTCAAACATTATTAGAACTTGCAGTTACTGTTAGCCAATGTTGTGGAAACGTTTCCTGCCAGCTTCATTACTGTTCTTCAGAATCAGTTGCAGGCATTTAATCAATGACGAGAGACAAACTAGAATTCTTTGCTAAAGATAGTTTTCAGGACACTGAACCAGAGACAGTCTTGATAAAAACAACACATAAATATAATTTGACAGTCACCAATGGATAGGTGTCTGGAAGTGCCAAAGATGAAGTAGATGATCAGAGGATAGAGCGACGTATACAGTCCAAACACCGGAGGAACTCCGACCAACATGGCATTGGCCATTCCTGGAAAACAACAGAGGAGGTCGATTATGGAAAACCTGCTTTGAATGTGTACAAAAAGCATACTTGCTATAAAGAAGGAAAAATGTGATTTAAAATGTCAAATTTGTCAAAGCTACTTCATTTTCAGAGGGGCTGTTCATGAAACCTTCTCAGTCTTGGAAACATCTCAGACACCAAAAGGTCACGTTCATGTTTCTCAGGGAGTTTCTCTGACAAGAGTGATTTAGTGATTGTTAAAGAGCTGCCAAGACAGGGAGAGAGACTGGAATACAGAGTAGACTGATAAATACTGGTGTTAAATGAACTGTAATCCTTTTGGAAAATCAGTCAGAACTTGTAGTGGTAGCTGGTTTTTGTTTTAGAACGGGACAACACAGCGTTCACTAACGTTATACATTAAAAACATCATCTTGCCCATGACTCCATACATTCTGGCTCAACATTTTTGATGTCTATACAAAGATTTATTGAATGGTAATTTCACCAAACCCCCTCGGTGCCTTATTTGCTGCGTTGAGACAAAATTTCCACATTTCTGGGTTAGGAGGATTATTTTGTTCTGCTGGAATAAGCAATCTCCTGACAGTTTTATAAGGTAGATAAGGGACACTGTACTTTCTGAAACTAGTGAAAATAAAACTCAGGAAAACCAAACAATATTTCACAAAGACCTGGGCACCTTTCTTATGATACTATCAAGACTGAAGTACATATTTTATTATTAACTATATATTTTAAGAAATAGCATCATATCTTACATTCCAATTATGTATTTGAAACACTTGTTCAAAAAAGCTCTGGTGTATTTTTTCATGTTTTTCTTTACCAATTGCACAAACCCTTAAAGCTGCAAAGTAAAAATACATGTGATAGTTTGATATATAGAATGTCTTTACATGAACATCACTTGTAAATTTTAGGGGTCTGTTTTGATGCTGATTTGTTGATGATTTCTATTCAAATTCATATTCCAAATCCCAATCAGATGGAAAAATATCAGATCAGTTTTGAAGAAATTCCATGTGTTAGTTGAGTGTGAATGAAGTACAAAGATATTTTTAAAAGTTTTCTGCCTCCCATTTTGGGTCATGACTGTATTCTATAAGGCTGTCCACAAATCCTCAAATGTTTGAAGCAATCAAAGAATAAAGGAGAGGAAAGTGTAGAGCTGGCTGCTGTTGCTCCAGAACAAGGTGTCCTTCTATAAATCATCATCATCAGAAGCAGCCAGATGTTTCCTCATGAACCACCCAGCCTGCACTGTATGACCTCTACTGGTTCCCAAACTTTGGTGGTCCATTTTCAGATTGATGAAGAGGTCATTCATGAGGAGAATCTGGAGACTCAAGAAGTGACCTTCTTCCATGAAGCTTCAACATCAGTGGAGTTAAACCATGTTGATAAATAATTCAAGGAAGAACAATATTTTTGTGGCACTTTCTGATGAGGCACATCTTCCCTTCATATTACAGACTGAAAACTGTTTTACCACAAGTGAAAAAGATCTCATGTATTTTTTTTTTAACGTTTTCATTGAAGAACTGCATGAAGCCTTAGACCTCCAGAATAAAGCTACATGTGATAGTATGATGTATGGATTGTTTCCTATATGGGGTTTATTAATATATATATATATATATATATATATATATATATATATATACTATTTTTATATATATATATATATATATATATATATATATATATATATATAATATATATTATTTATAAACAAATATTTTTTCATAAACTAAAAGTTTAGAATGAAGTTATTAAAAGACAGATATTTTTGGTTTAACTTATTACTCCGCCTCTTTGGCAGTGTAAAAACTTAAACTACAAAAATGTTTCATTTCTATTTATCTGCATTTTTCATCTGTCTGCTACATTCACAGATTACTGCAAATCTAAGTGCAACTATAGCGATTTTATTCAACATTTTAAGACTTACTGTAAACTCAAGCACTGTCTAGAAAAGTGCTCTATTATGGGATGGCTACACCGTTAGCCGTTAGCATGACTCGTAGCTAACGGTAGCTCTGGTGCTAACAGCAACATGTTTTACATTGAGGTGATACCGTCGGCTTGAAGTGACGCAGTGATCAGAAAACTCTTTGTTGTACAATTTACACACAACCAGGCTTTTATCCAAGCTGCCATCAGGAAGATTTTTAAAAGGAAAACTTTCTGTCCAACAAGCTCAATGAGTCTCATCTTCCTTCGCTGTTCACCAAACCTCCTTGTGTGCTGTGTGTCTTCTTCACTGCAAACCACAGACAGACTTTAGGTGCATTAGCGCCACCTACTGGACTGGAGTGTTCATCAGTGTTACCGGTGTGCCACAAATTAGGGAACTGAGAAAGGTGCGATTAAAATGCGTAAATTTATTTAACTAGGATGAAAAAATATCAGTTCAGTGTTGAAGTGTAATTGAAGTAGTTTTGAGAGTTACTAGCAGTTTAACACCTTTTAGCAGGTCTTTTTGTGATCATTATCTCCTGCTGTATCCTCACCCTGCGGCAGATGCATGATCCCGATACTGACTCCAGACATCAGATCTCCAACAGCGTTTTCTCTGATGGAGTACCGCGGCAGCCATGACAGGACGGGAATGAAGCCCAGCAGGAGGTTCTTCATCCTGGGACCAGAACACCTGGAGGAGCACAAACACTCAGATGGTTCATGGCCTCAGATAAAGGGCTAGATCCTCTGTAATGCCGACCTTTAACTCACCAACATTGTGCCTTCACCCTCTCCAATAATGACTGGGACTTCTTTTCTACTCGCTGCCCCAGAACGTCCAGCTGAACTTCATCCAGGGCGACGGCCAGATCAGGTTTCCTGTGGTGAGGAAGGCCATTTCGCTCGTTGCTATCCATCTGAAATCACTGTCAGAAGATTACTGGCAGCACAATGAAGCTTCACTTTGAACTTATTTGAACTCTGGGTGTTTAATGCGTCTCTCTGCCTTTTTTTTTATGTGTGTAAAATGTGAAGTCACGTGACCGAGAAGAATGAGGGTCCAGATAACAACCAAAACAAACCAAAGCAGCAACAGGCTGAGCTTATCTGTACAGCAAACATCCAGATCACTATAAATAGTACAACACGTGCGACGGTGTGTGTGCATGTATGAGGGCAACACAAACAGCTACAAAAGCTTCACATGTGAGTCGGGGAAGGTGGAGAACAGCCTTGAACTCTGCACATTGCAACCAGTTTACAGCCCCTTTCTCCTCCCCTTCACCGCCCATTCAGAGACATGAAAGCCTCCATTATCCCAGCTCAGCTTTCAGAGACAGAAACAGAGTAAATGAGAGAGACATATGTGTTTTAATCTATTTTAATGGGCTCCACTTTGAAAAATCAATCATTTTTAACAGCCACTCCAACTGGGAAAATATCAAATTGAGTGGAAACCTGTTATGGAGGAAATTAAGAATAAAGAGAAAGAAAACCAAAGAGAATTAAAGCTGCAAGCAGCGTTGGACGGGTCCTCGCATCCGTGCTGGTCGGCGAATCCACGCACGTCCACCAGGCGGCGCTGCGACCGAGAGTGCATGTCGGCCTACGGATGTGATCAGGGTCGGACTCTGATCACACATATAAAATTTCAGGCAGATCGGAGCATGTACAGGCCAGTTATACAGCATTTCCTTCCATCCAACAGGTGGCGCTATGACTGTGGCTGTATTTCAGCATGTGAATGTCATCAGGGCGGGACTCTGATCATACATGTAAAGTTTGAGGCAGATTGGAGTGTGTTTAGGGCAGTTACACAGCAGTTGATGTTTCATGGCGAAGCATCAAAATTCAGGAGGCCGCCATGGCCACGCCCTCAGAGGTTTGCGAAACATGTTGATAACTTTTGATCAACCATGCCTGCTGTACATCCAGGCCGAATTTCAGCTGTCTCGGTGTTACACTGTTTGAGTTGATAGCTTTTGAAAATTTACAAAAATGACCCAAATTCGTCAAAACATATGACATATAATTCAAAATGGCAGACTTCCTGTTGGGTTTTGGGCATGGGTGTCAATTACATTTTTGTGCGTCTTGAAGAGTTACATATGCCTACCAAGTTTCAGAAGTGTAGGTGACACATACGGCCCGTAGTAAATGTTTGAAATTTTCCAGGTGGCGCTATGGAGCCATTTTGCAACAGTCATGGACAATTTATCTAAAATATCAAATATTTCAGGAGTCCTGATATGTGTGGCAATTTTGGTGAGCATATGAGCGTTCCTAACCTGTCAAAAAGTACTTTGTTTATTAGGGTAACGATACGTTGCCACGGCAACCGTGTTGTACGAATCGTCAAAATCTTCACACTGTGGCATCTTCACGGGGGAAACACTGAGCTGACCAATTTTCAAGATGATATAACAAAGTTTCTGGCAATGGCACGTGCAAATGTAATGACAATTTCTTCCTGTTGCCAATAGGTGGCACTATGAATATTTCTAAATCTATGAATGTGGATATGTGCAGACCCGGACTGGTGTCCATCCCATGAAGTTTGGTCCAGATTCGACCCTTTCCAGCTGAGATATAAATAATTAAATTTTCATGGCGAGAAATCAAAATTTGCCGCGCCGCCACAGACACGCCCTTTGATGACGAGTCACCACTTTCTCTGGGAATCATCATCAATGTGTTCTGGCTTATGTCACCACATTTGAAGTGAATCTGATCAACGTGCTAAGAATAGTTCATCAAAATGTAAAAAATGTCTATTTCCTGCTACCACAAGGTGGCGCTATGACTGTGAATGTACATAACCACATGGATGTAATCAGGGCTGGACACTGATGACACATGCAAAATTTCAGGCAGATTGGAGCATGTACAGCAGAGTTAGACACCACTTCCTGTTTCATGGCGAAGGATCAATAATTGTGGGGGTCGCCATGGCCACGCCCTTTGACTTTTGCGGAGTATTTTCATAACTTTTTATCAGGTTGGGCTGTTGCATATACTGGCCAAATTTGATGTCTCTCGGACTTACCCCCACTGAGTTATTAATGTCAAAAAATTTACAGCTAATTCAAGATGGCCGACTTCCTGTTGGATTTACAGCATGGCCATGATTGACTCTTTTGGGTTTTCTGATGTGCTGAATATGCACACAAAATTTTGTAGCTGTCGATCAAACACTGTGCAAGTTGGCCTAATGACCACTTTTTGCACCTTTGTAGGGGGCGCTATGGAGCCATTTTGCCCCACACATGTGCAACTCATGCGTTTTGGGGTATGATAAGGCCACCAAAAAGGCAATTCAAAAGATGGTAAATAATAATAATAATAATAATTCCTTGCATTCCAATAGGGTCTTCGCACCATTCGGTGCTCGGACCCTAAATATATGTTGTTCCACACTGTCAAACTTTTAAATGGGTCAATTTAGACCCGCAGGACGACACGAGGGTTAACAGGCGATATATTAAATTGAAACTAATCACATGAAGTGTCTTGAGAGAAACAGTAAATAAAGCTGCATTAAATCATCAGTAATCAGTAGTCAACTGCAGTTACTGACCAGGAAGCTGAATAAACCCTTCTGTAAACAGCATCATGTACATGAGTTCAGTACAAACAGCTTCCAGATGTGTTGGTTCTTACAGGAAGCAGCAGGAACTCACCCAGCCATATGGAGTTGTGAAATATTCCGTTCTTGAAGCCCCATGAGTGAATCTCGGTCAGCAGGACGCTCAGAGTCCAGATCAGAGAGAAGATCAGCATCCTGCAGCCGGCCGAAGCTTTCAGGAGATCAGAGCTGGTGCTGCTTTAAATACTGGCTGAAGGGGAGGAGCCAGGACCTGAAACACCAACCTCCAACCGCTAGTGTCCTATTACTGCTGCAAGAGATACAGTCTAAAAAAGTAGCTCTGAGCTCAAAAAAACAGTTAGTAGACAAGTAGTAGTGAGATTATGTTCAAACAATAAAGTACACAAAGTTACCGGAATCAACCTGTGGTCAGTACTTATCAATTACTGAAACATTGGCAGCATAAACACAAGTCGATTAAGGTGGAAATGAGTAAAGGGGCACCATGACAAAGATTTATGTGGAAGTTAATGACCCTCGACCAGAGTTCTTATGTCAATCAAGTTAGAATGCAGGAAGTCCTTGACTTACACTGGAGTTCAGTTCCTACAGCTCTACGTATCTTGTTTGTTGGGTTTATGGTATCAATTAGTTCACCAGAAAAGTCATGAATACCAGTGGTTTGCATGCATGTATGAATGATGTATGAGAAGATAACAGAATATACTGCACTGTATTTACACGAAGAGCATTTTGTTCTATTTAATTTCATTTCCATGGAGATGGCATACCTTTACTTGTCAGCACCAGAAGAGTGTGAGTTACGGTGGGAGCCATAATGAAATACCAAAAGTTAGTGAATGTAGCACAGTCCAAGGTGTAGTCCAACCAGAGAATGTCAACAAAGCCGTGTGATAGCACGGTGACGACGTATTCATCCACTCTGCTCATCATGTAGTTCCAGTAACCAGTTCAGACATAACAATGAAACGCCATAGGTCCAAAGACCCCCATTGAACTGAGAAATACAGCACATTTATATCCCAGCGACTTGTTTATGTGGGTGGATGCCAATCAAAGCTGTGACTTTACTGTGTCCTGATAGTGAAGGTGTTCAAATAGTCATGAGTAGCCCTGAGCCCAGTTCTTAGATGATTAGTTAGAAGAGAGAAGTAGTTCCAACTAGGAGAACATTAGGAATGTGTAGATGTGGACAGAATCAGTGTATATGTATATTGTGCCGATACAGTGTTACTGCATCAAGCAAAGCCCATACATTGTAGCTCAGCTATAAGCCGTGGTTGTTCCAGCAGATGGAGTGGAGTCCTGTAGAATCCTGTAGAGATCAGAGGAGGAGTCACAGAGACAGCAATTAAAGCAGAGGCCATTGTGGGTGGGTACTAGCAATGGGCACCACCGCAAAGAAGAATGAGGGCACTGAATACCTGTTTCACGAACGCACGACCAGGCGGTCGTGCGTTCGGCGGAGAAATTTGCACTTTTTCTCCTTTGTCTCTTACATCTGTGTTTCCCTAGTGAAACTCCTGCTGCCCACATTGTCTACCCTTTTGCTACATTTTCCGAAATTTTCCCATGGCCACAGACATATTTCTCTTACCAGCATTACAGTACATTATTTTTGTGATGATTCTTACAGACAATATTACTTTCACTGGTATTTCTGGAATCACTTTTGATATTTTCTAGATGTTTTGGACAGATCTTGACTCACGTTTTGACATTATTCACAAACATTTTCTTGCCACATTTGTGGGCTTCTTTTCTACTAACACTTTTACAGGTACTTCTTACCAAATTACAGGACTTTTCTTCCTATAGTTTCTGCATATTATCCTACATTGGGGAATGAGTTCTGCTGACTTTTGGACTTTTCATTTCTCACAAGGAAACAACTTCTTTTGGTGCCCATACATACAGACACCAGGAGGATTAAGACGAATTGATTTTATGTCTTGTTTTAGTAATTTTTGGCTGGTTCTGTTGTTTTGTGTCTTTTGGTATTGCCATTGTTTTGCCATTCTGTGTCATTTTGACTCTCTTTTTGGTTGTTTCTTTTTTCTGCTGTTTTGTGTCACTCTAGGTCTTGTTTGTTTCATGTTGTGTCTGGTTTCCATCATATTGTTCCACCAGGTGGAACCTCTTACTGTTTCATACTGTGGAGATCAGAGGAGGGTAGTTTCATGTTGAAAAGCACAGTGCATTATGGGAGTTTAGCTAGTAAAGGGGCACCATGACAAAGACTTCTGTGGCGGTAAATGACCTCCGTCCAGAACATGTGTGAAATCAAGCTGGAATTAAAAAAGAAAAATATACAGTATATTCATATCCCAGTGGCTTGTTTTTGAGTCTGGATGTCAATCAACATTGTGTCTTTAGTTTCTACTGCCCATAGATTATTCTAATTTCTCGTGTTTTATCTGCATCTGGTCCAGACTTTAACTGTATGAAAGACATTTCTGTTTACTGATAAAAACAATCTCAAGAACACATCATATTCTTTAAAAACCTAATGTCAGATAATGAAGCAGCTGCTTATTCTTAATCTGAAGCAAACTAGCCATTAGCAGGAGTTATGCTAATGTGCTATATGACGACGTAAATAACAAATGAGGGATTCCTACGCTTTACAAAGCACTTTCCACATTGTCAGACCTTTACAATGCACTTAAAGCAGCTTTCTAACAGACTGAAGGACAGAATGAGAGTTTTTGCTCTCTAACAGTGGAAATTAATTACAGTGCTCAGCTCAGATCCCCTGCAGACAGTTGCTCAACATCTCAGGCCACAGGAGGCTCTGAATGAAAGGATCAGTGGCCAGCAGCATCTGGGAGGGCCTCCACATGTTTTCTCCTTCATGGAGACACGGCTTTCCTCAGCAGTTTGGAAACACATCATGTGAATTTCTCAACTGGAGACTTTGGACAAAACAGAATTTCCTCAGACTTTAATGAGCAGTCCAGCATTACTCTACTCACACAAAGGACTTCCTCTGGACGGTTTTATTTTTTGTGTGGAGTTATGTAAACCTACTCTGATTAATATCGTTTAAACAATGGATGAACTGACTGTGTTTAATGTGAAATAAGTTTTCTTAACATGTTAGCATCTTTCATTAAACCCTCAGTACGTGAAATGTCTAGCACCAGTCAGCTGATAAACACCAGAATCCACCAGGAGATGGTTTCACAGTTAAATCATCTCACATGTTGGCAGTGGGGAGCAAATCTGAGCTACAAAGAACCAATTATTACACTCCTTCTTCACCAAAATGGCAGAAAATACACCCCAGACCAGACAGAAAGTTCTCCAGCAGCTTGACATCATGTCATGAAGGGGTTTCAGTCCATCACGATCTTGTTAATGACTGACAGGAAGTCGTCTGGTGGGTGTGGTCAGGAGGAACCAATAGTCAGAGCTCTTGGTTTACCTCAACCGAACCCTCACCTGTTCACGAGTTCTGGGTGGAATCCTGTCCCTCCACACCTGGAGGGACAGGTGAGTCCAACCTTACTTACAGGTGATTCCTGAGGGCTGAACAACGCAGCCAGTGTAGCATTCACTCTGGAATAGTGATGAACACACACCTGCCCGTCACAATCAGTCACAATCAGTTGCAGTCAGTCACTTCCATACTATTGGACCTTCTCACAGTCACTCCCAACACCTCAGCCAATCACCTCTCACACCTGGAATCCACCCCTGTTCCTTTGTTTGAAGTTGAAGCCCATCAGCTTCATTCACTCACAGACAGTCACTGAACAGCAGGATGACCCCACAGCACTCATCTCTGCAAACCATTCACTTTTTACAAGCCTGGAAACCTGGAAATAACAGCATCAAAGAGGACGCCTGCTACTGCTTTTTGGATTTCTGGATGCCACCCACCTGAACCCACATTGTGCTGAACATTGAATATTGGTGAGCAACTAATATGACAAATGACTGATGATGATGATGATGATGATGAAAATTATGAAGCCTGTCTGCTGAACAGGTTAAGCTTGAACCGATGGCGAGCTACCCTGGACCACACTGGACAACCCTCTGACACGTTTCACCCCTTCAACCACCCCACTCATTGGCAGGTCTAAAGCCCACAGCTTCATCCCTTCCACAACGGTGTGGTAGGACTTTGTTGGATTTGTTGGAATTTGTTGGAACTGTTTATTGAATCAGCTCATCGTTCACTTCAACCAGGAATTGTCAACGGACTATTGATAATTGAACTAAGCACATAGTCACTTTATATCGTTTAAAGTGAAGTTGCTTATTCTTAATTGGATTGATTGAAGGACAGGTCAAGGTTGATTTTTTTTTTCTTTGAATTTTTTTATTCTGATTTTCTGCTTGTGTTTTGTATTATTATTTTGATCATTGGTTTTGCCTTGATGTATTCAAGTATTTTCTGTTGATTATTTTAATACATTACCAGTAAACCAAGTTTTGTGTTTTGTCTTCATTAGTTTTCACACAGCTCCCAGAGCCAAACCTTATCACAGCCTAGCCCATAGCCTAACTAATGGTAGCCTATTTACATTTGCAAGTGCTACACCAGGTTAGTGGGTTAGAGGGTATGTTGAGCTGAAAGTCACACTTTTTAGTATCAGGGAGATGCTTCTCTTTAAACCTGGCTAGATCTCCATGGTAACTGATGCTGTGGAGTTAGGTCTCCATGGTAACTGATGCTGTGAAGCCATCATTTGAACATTACCATCTCCACTGTTTTTTCCAGGGTTTGTTGCTGCCAGGTTGTTTTTTATGTGTTGTTTTTGTTTGTTTACAGTGTAGACTGAATATTTTGGGACGGTTCAGTCAATAATGAGCTAGACTGAAACTTTTGATGGACTTTTTCATGACTTTCTGACCAAAAAAATAAATAAAAATTACCCAATTAATCCTAAAATATTTCACCACACAACTGTTTGTTGTTGTTATTGTTGTTGTTGTTACTATTGTTTTTAGTGGATATAAACCTTTAAAATTCAATTCAATTCAATTTTATTTATATAGCGCCAATTACAGTCAAACTGTCTCGAGACACTTTACAGAACCCATATGCCCATAAAGCGGTTACTTTACAAATTTGTTTACCAAATAGGTTTTTTTATATTGATCTTTGACAAATTTTCTGGTTATATTAAATTAAAATAAATAAAATTGAGTGAAAAAACTGAAAAGTGATAATTATAGGTTTGACCGTTTTACTCTATTTGAATCTGCTAAAAAAAAACGTTAATTTCTACTTATTTGCGGGGTTTTTTTATTATTTCTGTTTGTTTTTACATTTTGTTGAATGTTACAGTTTTCTACAGTCGTTTCAGATTTTGCTTCTGCCATATTGTCAGCATTTGAACTGGAGTTTTATAAAGATGAACACCATGATGGAATCGTCTCATGATGAAACTTTGAGCCTCTTTGGTTAAGAACAGGTTCATTCGTTGTTTCTATAGAACATTTAAGACAAACGAAGACGGAATTTAGAGCTCAGTGAATAAAATATTCCAGACTTTTATTCTCAGTTCCTGGAAAAAGCCCTCATATGAATAATCTGACAGTTAATCTGGAATAATTTCAGATCAAAACCCCAGTAAACAGCAAGAGACCTTCAACTGGAAGATGATATCCAGGTGAACATGAACACACATGACCATATGAACACGCTACAGTCTGTCTGCTGGGTAAATGGTGCTGAATTGCTTCCAGATCTGCAGGAAGTGATGCGTGTTCTTTCTCTGAACCACCCTCAAACCCACACATGGAAAGTTGTTGAGACTCTTCAGGGTTTCCAGGAAGTCGCTGCATCACGACTAACCTTCAGTAAATGATCCAGCGGCTGACGTCACGTCTGTCCGGAGCTGTAAACGCAGAACAAACACGCTACATGTGAGCAGGAATAGAAGCCGAGGCCGGTTTAATCTGACTCATTACATTAATGATGTCAGGGTTTGGAAGGAATAAGTCCAGCTAACATCTCATCTTTAAGGTCAGAAGAACCAAAACTTTAACATTGGAGCAGCAGAATTACACAAATACAACTAAACTCTGAGACTAATAGTCACATTTATTCACCTTTACAACCAAAACCAACGTCAGAAGATCCTTTAAACCTGGAAGATGTGGTCTGGAGCCTCCATGGATCGGACCAGTTCCTCAAAACCTCCCACAAAAAGCAACAAATAAATATAAACTTAAAAACTTGTGTTCATAATGAGGGTCATTAGGTAAATAATACATCAAATTATTGATAAACAACAAGGACTTAATTATTATGAATGATGAACTTAAAAACCTCCGTTCATAATGATACTAATTAAGTACATAAAGTTAATGACAAATAACATGGAAATACTATTTGAAACAACTTTCATTTCATTAATAATCAGCTTTAAAACATGTTTATCATAAAGGAAGGGATTTTAACAAAACTTTAACTGTTTGAACTTAATTTCCTTAGAAGTTTTCTACATTTAAATTTTTTTTTTTTAAGATTGTCATATATCAGAATATGGATGTTATTTAATTGTAATTATGGAATCATTAATGTGTAAAGAAGATCTAGTTTAATGTTTAATCTCTAATAAAATGTCAGTTTATAATGAAATATATGAAAACATAACAGTAAAATAATCCCAGTGCATCAAGCATACTTAAATGTACTCAGGTACTTCATCTACAGGTGATTTAGAGCTTGAAACAGCAGGAGTTTAGCTTTTAGCGCCTCCATGTGTTCACAGGTGGAACTGCAGGATAAAATCTGCTGGTTAGAAAAATAAAAATCTGAAAAATAATCTTCTGTAGAAATATTCTGATAATTTATTCTCACTTAAACTGAGTTACATAAAGTTTTTATTATCAGATAAATCATCAGTCGACGTGTTTTCAGCTGCTTCTGTTTTCTCCCAATATTTTACTATTTTATATTTATTTTATCCTTAATAATTATTTCACTGTTTAAATATAATTTTCTGCTTTGTTTCAGTATTTTATACTATTTAACAACTTGTCTAATAAATAGATTTTACAATCCTTCAGGTCACTTTGTTATTTTTAAAATGTGTTAAATTAAAAGAAACACAACTTAATTTGATTTCAAAGAAAATTAACCGACAAATTTATATATTAAAATCTAAAGAATATTTTATAAAATGCAACCTGACTAATTTAAATATTATGTTCAACACCCTAAAATGCTATAAATAACTGATTAATTTATATATTATATGTAATAAATAACACACATTTACCAACTGAAGAATTCATATTTTCATCTAAAACTAAAGTTAACATCCAACAAGTTCCTATAAAATATAAACTTATCTGACTATTTAAATATTACAATTAAAACTCCACAAGATCATTTCTCATGTAAATTTAATTGACTGATTTTGAATCTACTTTGAATTTCATGGTAACACTCTGCGATATAAAATATTAATTTACATGTCTACTTTAAATATTCATGTTAAAAAGGGACAAAATAATATTATGATATAAAATTTCATTTGTTACATCAACTTAAATATTAAGGTTAGCCTATGGTATTATTTATAATCTAATTTAAATATTAAATGCTCAAAAATATTTTTTGAAACTTCATTTATTTGCTGAATAAACTGATTCTGATTAAATGATGTCAAAGGTTCCATCAGTAGTTCCAGTTCCAGCCAGCAGGAGGCAGCAGAAGAATGAAACTATAATAAATAACTGATGAACAGCAGCCTGTTCCTGTTAGTTCAGACCTATAAATACACTACCAGTCTGTAGTCTGGACACAGACTCTCATTAGTGCTGTTCATTTATTGGACTATTTCTATGTTGTACATTAATACTGAAGATTATCTCTTTTTTATTTACAACATGATTCCATCTGTGTTCTTTCATAGCTTTAATGTCTTCAGTATTAACCTAGAATGTATAAAATAATTCAATTAAAACCACTGAAAGAGAAGATCTGGTTCCGTCAAATACAAGGGATTTCTTAGTTGTTTCTGTTACACGTCAGTATTTCAGCTCAGACTTGACATAAACAGGACATGCTGTGTTCTGTGAAGTAAGACGGTTAAAGGTGTTAAATTAAACCCTAATGATTCATACTCCAGTGATACCAGACAGACAGGATGTTCAGACAGACCCATCTCCCTCTGAGGGTCTGAAGGCTTTCATATTCTATTCAACGTCTCATAGTTTCTGTTTTTAACCAGTTTTGTGACTATAAAAGTCGACCTGATTGTGACATTTCAGTCATTCTCAGGATAAACCCAGACTCCCCACGGCAAAAACCACAGAGCTCAGAGAGGACTTCACATTTTAAACGTCAAACAGGAAGGAAAAGGTCAAAAACACCCTGCCAGACAGTTTCAGGCGCAAATATCATCAAGAAGTATCAGAAATTCACCCCGACCTCAAAGGATGTGCTTGGAAGTCAGTAGTAAAGTCGACTAGCTGGTCGAAGGAGGAAAACTTCCTGTCATTTAACACAGGATTAAATCAGTTTTTCTTCTCTTTAATACTCCAGTTATTCCTCTGTTTTCTCCTCCATCAGTCCTCCAGTGTTTCTTATTACTAATTAATCAAAAATCAATTGTAATTAAAGCTGCAAGCAGCATTGGACAGGTCCTCGCATCCGTGCTGGTCGGCGAATCCACGCACGTCCACCAGGCGGCGCTGCGACCGAGAGTGCGTGTCGGCCTACGGATGCGACGAGGGCCGGACTCTGACCACACATTTAAAATTTCAGGCAGATTCGAGCATGTTCAGGCTGCTTCTACAGCTTTTCCTGTCCATCCACCAGGTGGCGCTGCGACCGAGAGTGTATATCGGCCTACGGATGTGATCAGGGTCGGACTCTGATCACACAAATCAAATTTCAGGCAGATCGGACCATGTACAGGCTAGTTATAGAGCATTTCCTGTCCATCCAACAGGTGGCGCTATGGCTGTATTTCAGCATGTGAATGTCATCAGGGCGGGACTCTGATCATACATGTAAAGTTTGAGGCAGATTGGAGCGTGTTTAGGGCAGTTACACAGCAGTTGATATTTCATGGCGAAGCATCAAAATTCAGGAGGCCGCCATGGCCACGCCCTCATACTTAAGGTGAACATTTTGATAACTTTTGTTCACCCATGCCTGGAGTACATCCTGGCCGAATTTCAGTTCTCTCGGTCTTACCCTGTTTGAGTTTATAGCTTTTGAAAATGTCTAAAAATGAGCCAAAATCGTCAAAACATATGACATATAATTCAAAATGGCCGACTTCCTGTTGGGTTTTGGACATGGGTGTCAATTACATTTTTGTGTGTCCTGACGAGTTACAGTTTCATAATTCTAGCTAAAACGTACTGGCCGTAGTAACTGTTTGAAATTTTCCAGATGGTGCTATGGAGCCATTTTGCCATACACATGTGCAGTTTCCCTTAAATATGAAATGGGTTGCCGGTCCAGATATGTGTGGTAATTTTGGCGAGCATTTCAGCATTTTTAACCTGTCAAAAAGTACTTTGTTTATTACGACAACGATGCGTTGCCACGGCAACAGTGTTTTATGAATCGTCAAAATATTCACACTGTGGCATCGTGTAGGCATAACCACTCAGCTGACCAATTTTCAAGATGATATGACAAAGTTTCCGGCAATGGTAGGTGCAAATGTAATGACAGTTACTTCCTGTTGCCAATAGGTGGCGCTATGAGTATTTCTAAATTTATGAGTGTGGATGTGTTCAGACCCGGACTGGTGTCCACCATATCAAGTTTGGTCCAGATTGGACCATTTCCAGCTGAGATATTATTAATTCAATTTTCATGGCGAGAAATCGAAATTCGCCGCGCCGCCACAGACACGCCCTTTGACGACGAGCCACCATTTTCTCTGGGAATCATCATCAATGTGTTCTGGCTTATGTCACCAAATTTGAGGTGAATCTGATTAACATGCTAAGAATAGTACATCAAAGTGTGAAAAATGTCAATTTCCTTCTACCACAAGGTGGCGCTATGACTGTGAATGTATATAAACGCATGGATGTTGTCAGGGCTGGACACTGATCACACATATAAAATTTCAGGCAGATTGGAGCATGTACAGCTGAGTTAGACACCACTTCCTGTTTCATGGCGAAGGATCCATTTTTTGGGAGTCGCCATGGTCACGCCCTTTGAAATGAGATGAACATTTTGATAACTTTTCATCAGGTCGCGTGTTTGCATATACTGGCCAAATTTGAGGTCTCTCGGAGTTATCCCCAATGGGTTATTAATTTTAAAAAATTAACAGCTAATTCAAGATGGCCGACTTCCTGTTAGGTTTAGGGCGTGGCCATGATTGACTTTTTCGTGTGTCCTGATGTGCTGCATATGCATGCAAAGTTTTGTAACTGTAGATGAAACAGTCTGGCAGTTGGCCTAATGACTACTTTTTGCAACTTTGTAGGGGGCGCTATGGAGCCATTTTGCCACACACATGCTCAACTCCCATAAAATATCAAATTTTTCGCCAGTCCTGATGTGTGTGCCGCGTCTCATGCATTTTGGGGTATGATAAGGCCGCCAAAAGTGCAATTCAAAAGTTCGCCAAAGAATAACAAATAATTCCTTGCATTCCAAAAGGGTCTTCGCACCATTCGGTGCTCGGACCCTAATAATTCTTAGGGTTTCAATAGGTTCCTCGCACCACTTCGTGGTGCTCGGACCCTAATAATTCTTAGGGTTTCAATAGGTTTATAATAATAAACCACAGGGTTTCAATAGGGTCTTCGCACCTTTGGTGCTCAGACCCTAATAAACCACAGGGTTTCAATAGGGTCTTCGCACCTTTGGTGCTTGGACCCTAATAACACTGAATAAACCGTTAAAAAACATGACGAAAAAAATAGTAGAGGTAAAACAGGGAGTGATAATGAAAAATTTTGAGGGGCCCACATAGGTGAATCCTTGGACTTTTTTTTACTTATTTTTCCAAACCAATGCTCCGGTAAACAGCAATAACTGAGACTCTTAACTATCAGTAATCCCCACCATTTATGACTCTATTTAGGCTGCACTGTTTAACATTTATTGTTTCACACAGTTCTTTTTTTTGTTAACATAACTTTTCCTCATGCCCTTACTTAACATTTGGTTTTTATTTCAAAGTCTCAACAACATGCTTCATACTACTAGACTTCTCAGGACAAAAAAAGGAGGAAAAACCAACTGGCATAAGTTAAAATAGCTTGGTAAATAAATACTAACCTGGTAGCAGAACAAAACAGGTCACAAATAATGTTGGCACATCAAATAAAACGTTAAGTGGGCTACAGCGATTTCAAATCACAAGGCTGAAATGGGCTACTCACACTGCTTAATGGCTGAAGTTACATTTCCCCTCTGACACCAACTTTTCCACATCAGGTTTGGCCGCTGTCAGACTTATGAGCAAACAGTCCTCCAAAGACTGGTTTGACAGTCGGTTCCTCTCAGTGTTTTTATCGAGTTCATCTTGGAGAACGCAGCCTCGCAGGTGTAGGTTGAACCCAACATGGTGAGAACATACATAGCCAGCGTCTTCAATGTGCCATAGTCCTCGGGACAAGACACCCAGAATGCGCTGAGGTTTTCAGCACCATGGAGAGCAGCCTGGATTTCAGCCAGCTCGCTCTGAATGGACGCCTCGTCCAACGGCATCATTTTCACCGCGTTTGTGGAGAATTGTGGTGTTGTCCTCCAGCGGAAGCAATGCCAGCAGCTCCTCTCGGAAATCTTTGCCAAAAAAAGTCAAAGTCAGGATGGCATAAGGACAGGAGCTTGGGCATATTGCAGTAAAGTTGCCTTTTCTTTGTGTAGAAAGGAGTCGGCCGAGGTGATTCAAACATCTGACTGTGATTCCTCCTGGGCGCCTTTTATTGGAGGTTTTCTAGACACGTCCAACTGAGAGACAACCGCTAGATAGACCCAGAACTCGCTGGAGGGACCGCATATCTTATCATGCTGAGGAACACCTGGAGATCCCATAGGAGGAGCTGCAAAGTCACAAGAATATAATAATAATAATAATAATAATAATAATAATAATAATAATAATAATAATAATAATAATAATAATAATAATAATAATAATAAATTTTATTTGTAAGCACTTTTCTTGACACCCAAGGATGCTTTATAAGAAAAACAAACACAACAGATAAAAACTATACATACAAGAAAGAGGCAATTACAGAGAATAAATAGTCTTTAACAGGTGAGTTTTGGGTCTGGATGTGAAGAGAAGCAGAGAGTCGATATTACAGATGTCCGGTGGGAGTGAGTTCCAGAGTTTGGGAGCAGAGCGGCAGAAAACCCTGCTGCCCATGATGGTGCTGAGGCGGATGGAGGGCACTGTGAGGTGGATGGACTAAGAGGATCTGAGAGAGCGGGTGGAGGAGGCGATGTGATGGAGATCAGACGATAGGGAGCGAGGTTGTGGATAGCCTTGAATGTATACAGGAGGATTTTGAATTTAAATTGAATGTAGGTCAAAGGAGAAAAAGAGGAGGATTTGTATGCAGTTAGGTTGAGTGGCAGCAGAAGCAGAATAACTGTGCTTCTTAAACCAAGAAGTCAAACATTCTTCTGCCATTTAATCATCAAGTTAGTGTCTACATCTATTTAATGCAGCCACACAACAGTTTGTATTTTACTTGTCAGAATGACTGAGCCGCACAACAGTCCTTGAAGGAGTACTGAAAATAAAAGTACCATTAGACTGATTCAGCAGATTCATGTAATTAAAAAGTTCCAAAAGAAAAGTTTATATGAATGTTGAACTGAACCAGGTTTCATGTGTGGTTTGAATAAAATTGCAGTACACAAATAGAAAGACAACTTTCCTCTAATGGGGAATTATTTAAAGCTAATTTATATTTATTTGTTTTGGTTTGTTTTGGTATGTAGGCATCTCTGAAAGGACCATTTTAGGATTTGGTGGAGTAACTCGTGCTGTACTTTGAAGCTAGTATTGATTTACAGTTTATACAAAGATTGCTGAGGGGTCATGATATGATGAACTGAACTGGACAGGAGAAACATCATTCTACAACACAAAAGTCTACTTATTTCTAATGTTTTCCCCTCCCCTCAAATATTACTTATATCATAATTTGGTGCTCGTTACAGAAAAAACTGTGGAAAAGTTGAGATAGTTTCAGTCTAATTGAAAGCTTGTAACAATTGATCGGCTACTTTTTGTACAAGTTAAATTGTTTGCTTGCCTGTGGCCACATTTTGTACACATTTAGCTGTTTGCTTGTACTGAATAAAAGTTTCGAGGTTTCCAGTGGCTTCACAATAAACAGCAATTAACTATCTGGGAGTCAGACTGTTCAAAGCCTGCACAATAATAACTGTTACTGCCAGGTAACATGATTTTTTTTCAGAAAACATCAGAAGCAATCATTTGGTACATCCTGCCCCCTGATCAAATTGTAATGAGACTATATGAGAATGAAAAACATGTCTTTGGTTGAGGGAATGAGAACAGGCAAATGCTCTTCCAAAGTGAAATGGAACTTTTGCACAGTGGTCACAGACATCCGTTATGTGATATAGAAAGATATTAGACCAAATGTGGCTGCAGCAGGAAACAAAAGAAAGACATTTATTTTCTAATGTGATGCTTAGAAAAGGGTTGAAGTTAGCCAATCATGCAGAAAAATCTTTAGAGCAGTTCAAATGGTGACAAATTGTCAACCACTGACCTGTCAGATGGGACTTTAAGGGACAGTGACCAGAAAGTGTGACCAAAACACAACCACTCTGTTGACAAGTGACTATTAAAAAAAAGGATAACACTTAGTGGACATAACAGACAGAAGTTGAGATATGGAGGCAGCTACCAACCACTAATTAATTAACATTTACACATGATTTTTTTTGCAAATATCTCTTTGTTGCTATTGTCCATATCTGTCTACATTGTTGCACAGTCATACTACACTCTATGAATGCCTATTTTTGAGTGAAAGAAAATAATCATGGGTTGTCATCAGTCCAAATCAGGTGAGACTTGTTGTTAAAATGTGAAATCAATGAATAATTTGCCTAAAGAAGAATCTGAATCTAACTGTGATGCATTAACAGCTAAAATTAAATCTGATGCATTTATGCTGGTCAGTGTAGCAGCAATTAAGTCATTAGTCAGAGCTAAGAACACAGGTAAGAAACTTAAGATCATTGCTGTTCTTCAGGAAGAATTGACTAAGATAAAGGATAAAGAGGTTGAATCTTGACTTAACACAGAACCGGACTGAGGATCAGGCTAAGTTTCAGGAAATGGTGGTGTAGAAAAGGGACAGAGTAATGATGAGTTGATGAAAAAAGTTTAACAGTCTGCATGTTCTTCATGTGTTTTTCTTCAAAGTGATAAGATGGAGGAGTCAGAGCTTTTTGAAACTAATCTAGCTTTGTGTAAATGCATGATTGTTAACACAGCTGTGTGTCAGCCTTGGAGTTCAGTGGAGGCCCGAGATATAGTGTTTAGTGCACCAGATCCTTTCATTAGTGTGATGAAATGTCTTGATTGGTTGTGAGTTACAGCTACATTGTCTAATGTTGTGGCTCCAGAATGAAGAATGAAGTCATTGTTGCACTGTATGTTTTGGCACAGAGCGGTCTGTGGTTGAGGAATCTTTTGATCTACCTCCCACTGAGAATGTCCAGTGACCTGATGAGCTAGATGTGCAGACATGGTTAACAGATCACAGTGGTGTTTGCCTTAGTTCTAGAGTGTATGTCGTGAGATTTCTTACAGGTATAGAGTGTCAAATCAGTCATGGCATAGTAGTGTGTGGATAGACTCAATGCATGTGTTGATGGAAATGTAGAAGGATGGTTGTTTCTCCACTGAATGATGTGCTAAGGTTAAATAATTGTTTCATTTCACAGATCAGCCCCGGTGTTGTTTTTATCAGAAGGCTGCTCCCTGAACACAGTTGAAATGCAGACAATGTGGGAATTATAGGAGAATGAGAGACTGGGCCACAGACTGCAGAGTAGTAAGGAGCTTGTCAGTAGAATGGAATGTTTTGAACTCTGTAAACACTAGAGTTTAATAGTCTCCTATTGGAAATCTAATATGATCAGTAGTAAAAAGGAAAGGGGTCAATGTAAAATTATTTGTGTAATATAAAGTGGATTTTTTCTACGCTTTGAGTTGAGAATGTAATGGTTTGGTATTGCTGTGGTCCATACAGAGAAACTAAAATTTCATGTGTGCTGGATTAAAATTAACTATAATCTTAAAAGTTAACTATATTAAGTAAATTAATGCGTTGGTAGTAAATAATAGTGTTAAATGTTTAATTTGTGTAGCTTAAGGAAATTATATAAATATTAAATTTATTTTTAAGTTTTACAGAGTATCCTGAGAGCAGGATAAATAGAACAAGATGATCAATAGGTGAAATAAGTCAAAATATATTACCAGTTGTGTCTATCAATATTTCGATAAAGTATTTTTGCAAAATGTTGTGTGTCATTATGTAATTAAATTGAAGCTATGAATTGATAAAGGGGGTATACTTTTTGTTGTATGTTTCACTGATAATGTTTTCATTTGTAGTTGTAAAGTAATTGTTGTAGGAGTTTCAGGCGCCCCATAAGTAAATTAATTTTTCATCAAGTTTATGTTTGAAAAGCAGGATCAGCTGTGGAGTATAGTATGTGATTGTTGAAGTAACACTTTTGAGTGTGATGGGAAGAGACCTTCTTTGTCAGTTAAACACTGGTATTAATTGTAGTACAGATTAGTTGTTTGTAGGAAATAATAAAATCAGTTCAGTGTTTGAAATTAGCAAGATAATTAGAAAGATTGAGTGACTTTAATGCCTGCCAACTAAAAATGAGAACAACACAGGGAACGTGATGCTGTGAGATCGCGAGATTCAGCGAGAGTGACGAAATTCAACATGGCGGCTCCCAGCTGCTAGATGAGAAGTAAACAAACCGCCGTTATCTCGACGTATTTGTATTAAAAATAAATAAATAAATAAACCAACAACCTAGCTAAATAGCCTGCGCAAGATCGGAAACGGTAGTGCTCACAGTGGAGGACCTTGAGAACTTCATTGACGACTACTTCGTCCGGTGCGTGATGGAAGACGCCAACCCGAGCAAGAGGAAGAAGGCAGACTCTTCGACTGACACACAAGACCTGGAGGTCACGGATATCCAGGTAAGTGTTCTAGAATCTATTAATAAGAAGCTCGATATCCTTAGTTTGCTTCACCAGGAAATAAAAGACCTGAAAGCAAGCCTGGAGTTCACCCACCAGCAGATAGAGGATCTGCAGAGGGACAACAACGAACTCCGGTCCACGCTGACAGCGGTCACTTCAGAGGTGGATACGCTTAAAAAAGAAAACACAACCCTGAGGGAGACCGTCCTGGACATCCAGTCGAGGAGCATGCGGGACAACCTGATCTTCTCTGGTATCCCTGAGTCCACACCGGATAACCCAGAGACTCTTGTTAAAAACTTCATGGTGTCGGCGCTTAAAATCCCTGCGGAAACTGTTAAAAACATCACTTTCCACCGCGTCCACCGGCTCGGACCCCGAGGAGGAAACCGACACCGTCCTATTATTGCAAAGTTCGAGCACTTCCAGCAGAAAGTGCTCGTAAGAAGCAAAGGACGGGAGCTGAAAGGCACGTCGTTCGGGATGAATGACCAGTTTCCCAGGGAAATCAATGAGAGGCGCAAAGTACTATACCCCATCATGAAAGAACACAGACAGAAAGGTAAACGGACTGCACTGGTTGTGGGCAAACTATACATAGATGGGCAGCTATTTCGGGAACCCTCCATCACCCCCTGGCTCTTCTAAAAAAAAAAAAAAATATGAAATTAGCAAATGATTTGAAATAGTTTGACTGTGGAAAGTTTTAATATGAAGTACAGCTTTACTGCAAAACATGTAGAAGTATAGGAAAATCCCATTGTGTGTGTTGCAGTGGTGTTGTTGACAGTTCATCTTTTGAGCATTAAATTGTCAGTTTAAAAGTTACACTTTTATTTATGAGGAAAAATGATAATGTAATGTGAAGGGATTGTACTGGTTTATGGTTGAGATTGAGCTGCTTTTTTTTATCAGTTACAGGGATGGAATTGTGTGTACATACAACATATTTATACAAACAGTATGCAGGTGTTTGGTGGAATTTTGTGCTCTTGAATGTTTTTATTAGTTTTGTTTGGATCTTAGTCAGTAATTGTTCTTTATAATAAGTTGTATGTTTTTGACAATCATGACAATATCATAGTAGCTGAAGTTGGGTTCAGGTTGGGACTCCCGACTCCCGACTCCCGACTCCCGACTCCCGACTCCCGACTCCCGACTCCCGACTCCCGACTCCCGACTCCCGACTCCCGACTCCCGACTCCCGACTCCCGACTCCCGACTCCCGACTCCCGACTCCCGACTCCCGACTCCCGACTCCCGACTCCCGACTCCCGACTCCCGACTCCCGACTCCCGACTCCCGACTCCCGACTCCCGACTCCCGACTCCCGACTCCCGACTCCCGACTCCCGACTCCCGACTCCCTTCCGCCAGTCCAAAAAACCTAATGGAAAAAACAATGCAAAAAATGGAAAAAAAAAATGGAAAAAAAATATAAAAAGAAAACACAAAACAAAGAAAATAAGAAAAAATAAAAGAAAACATTAAACATGAAAAAATAATAAACAAAAAGTGGAAAAAGAAAGACAAGGAAAAGAAAGAAGCTAACAAAGAAAAAGAACCTAAGACAAGCATAGACAAGAAGCAGAGTTGAGCTGCCTGTAACAATAGGAAAGAATCAAGTTGCAGCCACTGAGTTCTTCCTGTAACCAGAGGAAAAAAATCAAGTTGCAGCCACTGACTTCTTCCTGTAACCAGAGGAAAAAAATCAAGTTGCAGCCACTGACTTCTTCCTGTAACCAGAGGAAAAAAATCAAGTTGCAGCCACTGACTTCTTCCTGTAACCAGAGGAAAAAAATCAAGTTGCAGCCACTGACTTCTTCCTGTAACCAGAGGAAAAAAATCAAGTTGCAGCCACTGACTTCTTCCTGTAACCAGAGGAAAAAAAATCAAGTTGCAGCCACTGACTTCTTCCTGTAACCAGAGGAAAAAAATCAAGTTGCAGCCACTGACTTCTTCCTGTAACCAGAGGAAAAAAATCAAGTTGCAGCCACTGACTTCTTCCTGTAACCAGAGGAAAAAAATCAAGTTGCAGCCACTGACTTCTTCCTGTAACCAGAGGAAAAAAATCAAGTTGCAGCCACTGACTTCTTCCTGTAACCAGAGGAAAAAAATCAAGTTGCAGCCACTGACTTCTTCCTGTAACCAGAGGAAAAAAATCAAGTTGCAGCCAATGACTTCTTCCTGTAACCAGAGGAAAAAAATCAAGTTGCAGCCACTGACATTCTTCCTGCAACAATAGGAAAGAATCAAGTTGCAGCCACTGACTTCTTCCTGTAACCAGAGGAAAAAAATCAAGTTGCAGCCACTGACATTCTTCCTGTAACCAGAGGAAAAAAATCAAGTTGCAGCCACTGACTTCTTCCTGTAACCAGAGGAAAAAAATCAAGTTGCAGCCACTGACATTCTTCCTGTAACCAGAGGAAAAAAATCAAGTTGCAGCCACTGACTTCTTCCTGTAACCAGAGGAAAAAAAATCAAGTTGCACCCACTGACATTCTTCCTGCAACAATAACACAGCAACAAGCTGCAGCCACTGACATTCTTCCTGCAACAATAGGAAAGAATCAAGTTGCAGCCACTGACAGTCTTCCTGTAACAAAAACATAGCATCAAGTTGCAGCACAGCCTTCCTTCCTGTAACAAAAACACAGCAGCAAGTTGCAGCGCAGCCTTCCGTCCTGTAACAAAAAACAGAGCATCAACTTGCAGTGACAGATGTTCTTCCTGCAACAATAGTTCACAATCCAAACTATTTTTCAATAGATAAAGGTTTTTATTGACAACAAACTTGTACAAAACATTAAACAAAAAAAAAAAAAATTCTTGCAATTTCTCACAATCATCTATAAATAGAAAAGGCAATCGATGCAGTCAAATGGAGTCGAGTCAAAACCAGAATGTGGCAACAATGACAAAACTCCTTGTGCAACATCCTCCAGAAAGGTCCATGGTCACCTTTGAAACATTTATCTGCAGGTCAGTTAAAAATCCAGCCAGTCATGCTTAAGCAGGTGGTGTATTTTACCCAGACTACACTTTTATCACTATTTATTTTTCCCATCTTAATAGAATCTAAAAGCACAGACATCAGCACAAATGATGTTCTAGACTAAACAGTGTGTACATTCATTTCTTACCCATTTTCAAATTGGCTTTGAAGGTTGTTGTTGGGTCTTCACCCTTCATGGAAGCTGAAGTTTTCTGCTTGAACATTTCTGGTCTTCATCAGGTGCATTTGTTACCCAATAACACTTTGTAGCAGATGGTCTGGGGGAGGAAAACATCAAAAAAATGTGTTAAACTATAGAAAGCTGAAAGCCACACACTAGTGCATATATATGAAGCTACAAAATTCAACAAAGACTCTAAACTAACAACAGAGGGGAAATTTAAGAAAACCATAAATGAATAACCTAAACTAATCCATCAAAACTGGATACTTACAACAAGAAGAAACTCAGCTGAAGGGGTAAGTAGGAAACCCAAACAGGGGTACAAGGGCAGAGTCGTGTCCAAGAAGCTCTGGTGGTCGTGAGTTGACGCAGGATGTGCGAGCCCATGGTGGAGCAGGGAGTGAATGACAGAGCTGGCTTATATGCTGGGAGGTGGAATTGCAAACAGGTGACTGGTGTAAGCCGATTACGACAGCTGATTCTCATTGCTGCAATCAGACTGCAGGCAGGTGGGAGATTCAGGAAGCAGAGAGACACAGTAGAAAGTTTTAATTACAGATTAAAGTGTGGCTAAATGCAAAAAAAGAAAAATAAACAGCAGGAGAAAAAGGTGAAACACTTAAGGAGTCATTTACTATGAAAGTCTAAAAACAACAGACTTAAAGCTTTATTAAACAGGATGATAAAACAAGGCTGACTATTGAAAGATTTGATTTCATAGATTCAACTCTATAATCAGTCCCATCGGTTCTCAAATCTCTGAAAATGTGGTTTCTTACTCATTTCATTAACAAAACAGAATGAATTAAGACTCCCCATTTAAGACTCATTATTCCTCCCCATTTTAGACAGCAAAAAAAAAAAGAATCCTGAACATTGGACATGTTCTCAACACATTTTTAGTCTGACTCACCAAATGTGCTGTTGCAGGTAGGTGCCTGCCATTTCCAGCAGCATTTCATGTAATATTCTTTTCCCCTTTTGCTATTCAAGTGTTACTGTTTTCTCATTTACTTTGGAAAAAGCAACACTCACAGTGCTAGTCACCGTGCTGGAAATGGCAGGCATGTCCGCTTGGTTCTTTCAGTGAATTAGCCATTTTAATGAAGGTGCTCACTTCTATATGCACAAATGTTCCACCAAAACAAATTACCTCGGAGCTGATTTTGCAGGGACATCATTGCTGCATGCCTAATATGATTTTGACTGACTGGGGTAAAGACATACAAAGAAACCAGGACGTATTTCCACCCACAGCAGAATAGCAATAGGTGCACACAGACCGTTCTTCAATGCTGACACATTCATCCATCCATTCGTTTATTTCCCTCCACATAACCAGTTCCAGCAGGCTAAGCACGTCATTCCATCTGCAATTCCATTTCAAGAGAATTTCTTGCTTTTGTTTTTCAGCCCTCCTTCAAGGACTGTTTTCTGGCTCAGCTCAGTCATTCTTACACAGTGAAAGGAAAATACATTATATTAAAATATACAAAAATACATCTATTAAATAGATGTAGAATACATTACTGAATACTCATCAGACGTTCTATTCAAAGTTGATGATAAAAATGCAGAAGAAGATTTTTTTTTACCCCTTTTTCTGGATTTCAAAACATATTCACACTGCTTCTGACCACCAATCTGTACAAACAGCAGCTCCATTCTCCTCTTTTTTTATCTACTTCATCTGCATGATTGCCATCTCAGTAACTTCAGCGCTGCCGTTTATCACCACCCCACCGGCCCACCCACTGCAGACACTCTTCATTAAGTCTCGCTATATATGTACAGACAGATACCAGTTCTTCTTCAGCAACACTCATAGCTCTGGACCAAAATGGAGCGACTGAAAGAGCAACATTTTAATCCATAGAATCATATTGAATGCATGGCTAAAATACACAGACTACTGCCTGGACATCAGTGTAGATTAGTTTAAACCTAGAGATCGTGCTGTTATCTTTATATTCAAATGGAATCAGGAATTAAAACAATGCAAGGAATAGGCAGAAAAGCCTAAGAGCTGTATGTGTGTTTGACCAAGATGAGTTTTAATAAGCTGAACAAAACATACTCCTACAACAGCCTTTTCAGATTCAACCCAACACTTAACTGAATGGAAGACAGTTATCATGCACACTACTTCTGGCTCTAGGCTCATCTCACCAGAATACTTGTCACTCTTTGTTTGTATAGTACTCTTTTGTATGTTATGCCTTTTATCCTTCACCGCCAGTGTTTGCTAAATAATGAAAGGATGTCATCTGTACGTTCTTGTTACATGTTGCCACATTGTGAATTGAATTATGAGTAATTATGTATTGTAAGTTATCATGAACACTTTTCTGCTCCTGATAGGGATCTTAAAAACAAAGCGTATATTTTGCTGAGAGAAAAACTTCCTTTGTTTGTCAAATGGAAGGGGATGCATTCATTTTGAAATGCCAATAAACTGTTTGTTTGATGTCAAACCAAAGCGACTGATGGAACAGTTCATATGCAAGTTAAATGCATTCATTTAACATTAACAGACAGTTTGTACAGAAAAACACTTTTTACTGAGAGAGGAGTCAATCCTGGGTTATTTCATCTTTAGCTCTATTCCTGGCTGATAAGTGCAATGCATACAAATATCCCACCTCTGTTTGGTGGGATGAAAAACAAATATTAAAAGTCATCTCCCATGGGTATAAAGCTTTAAAACATTGACACCGCTTTGAAGAGCAAAGTTATACAATTAAAGCTGCAAGCAGCATTGGACGGGTCCTCGCATCCTTGCTGGTCGGCAAATCCACGCATGTCCACCAGGTGGCGCTGCGACCGAAAGTGCATGACGGCCTCTAAATGTGATGAGGGCCGGTCTCCGATCACACGTGTAAAATTTCAGGCAGATTGGAGCATGTTCAGGCTACTTATAGAGCCTTTCCTGTCCATCCACCAGGTGGCACTGCAACCGAGCGTGTATATTGGCCACTGGATGTGATCAGGGTCGGACTCTGATCCCACATATAAAATTTCAGGCAGATCGGACCATGTACAGGCTAGTTATACAGCATTTCCTGTCCATCCAACAGGTGGCGCTATGATTGTGGCTGTATTTCAGCATGTGAATGTCATCAGGGCAGGACTCTGGTCATACATGTAAAGTTTGAGGCAGATTGGAGCATGTTTAGGGCAGTTACACAGCAGTTGGTGTTTCATGGCGAAGCATCAAAATTCAGGAGGCCGCCATGGCCACGCCCTCAGACCTTTGTGGAGCATTTTGATAACTTTTGATCACCCATGCCTGGAATACATACTACTAATACTTCGCACCATTCGGTGCTCGGACCCTAATAACAAGAAATCTCCACAAAACTGTGCAGAACACAAAAAGAATCCAAGAAAACTGCTACAGATGTTGTTTTTGTAGTAAGTTAAATGATTATAAAGTTTTCTGTTCTTCATCCCAGGAAGAGATCAGAATGATTTATGATGGCAGCAATTAGTTAAAGAATCAAACCAATAAATACTAATAAAAAGTTCTAATACAGCAACTTAATCAACAGAAAATCCAGGAAAAATGTGTAACAATCACCCAAACATGGAGATACTACAACTACAGAAAGTATGATGTGGACCAGATCCTCAAGCAGAGGCGTCTTGTTGCTCCTACCTGGGGCATTGGAACTTTTTTTTTTTTTTTTTTTAACATTTTCCGGTGTTTCATCGTATGACAAAGGTGCAAAATGTCTTTTTTCTGCTCTTTTAAAATGATTTTTTTTTATTTCCTATGCACGCAGTCCCCCTCATTAATCAATTTATGTTTTTGCCCAAATGGAGTAATTGAAGTCATCTGATGAAAATTCCTGCATTTATTCATAATGTAATATATAATTGCAGAGAAATAAAATATACTGTGACTCTTTTTGTATAATTTAAGTTGTTATCCAGTTGAGGGGTCAAGAGCTGTCATGTTATCTTTGTACAGAATAATAATTTGGGTTTTCTCTCTAGAAAATGTGCATGAAAACAGTTCTGTTTTCAAACTTCACCTTTTTTTCAGCAGTTTGTTCATAATGTTCAAAAATTCAAATCACAGAAGTTCAGAAATGATACGCAGGTCTAACTGAAAGCTCAGGCAATCTGGCTCATTTCTAGAATTTATAATTTACACTCACTGCACCACGTTTTCCAGGACTTTCTGCATGAGCTGTTGCATGCAGCACTAATACCAGAAAAGCAGACCATGCAGCAGAGTCTTCAGAAGTGTATTTGTTTCAGAAGCAGCAGGAGGTTTTTGATGCGTTCGGCCCGGCAGCGAGGACTCTGATGCAGCGGCAGCTCGAAGAAGGAGAACGTGAAGCTCCGGGAGAAACTGAGGTTGGAGATGGGACGCAGCGGTGGGAGGCGAGGAGGACGAGGAGGACGAGGAACCTGACGAGGAGGCAAAACTCTCCTCCTCAAATGCAAATCTCCACCCAAACCGGCTGCAGAGACAAGAGGTTTCTAATGAGACCAGCCTCAACATTTAGCATTTTTATTAGTTCTTTCATTGTGATTGCTGCAGATAATCATTTTGGCATAACACACATTAAATAGATCACATTTTTAATAAGCTCCATGGTCCTGGTGTTCTGCACGCTGGTTTAGAGGAACCTGTCATGGTGACATCTAATAACATGGAGCTGATGTTGATTTTCCTGCTTTGACAACCCAGAACATCACCTGTAAAAAGGTTGATTTTTCCATCATCACACCACGCTTATACAATTTGGGACCCAGAATATTTTCAGAAATGAAGCCATCACTGTAAGAATTTCTCCTCAAAGACACCAAAGAACACAGAAATGATGTTTGCCCAGGTGTTTAAATGGTCAAAGAAAACAGTGATACCATACAAAACATCATTTAAAGCCTGATTATACAGGTACAGCTGGAGCTGAAAAAGAACGTTCCCTAACCCTAACCCCGAACTGTTCCCTAAACCGGACTCTAAAGTGTTCCCAAACCCTAAGCTGTAGCCGAGCTAATAGCTAGCTTGGTGAACCTGAGCTAGCTAATGCTGGTTCGTGTTAATCTGTTGAAAAAGGTGAAAATGGAGTTATTACAGCTGCAACGTAAATATAGATTTTGTTGTGTGTGCATGTGATGGATAAGGATGATATTAATGTGTTTCTAAACATATTTCCTTCAAAACTAGCTAACAGTAGCCCAGGAGTAGTTCAATAGTAGCCCAATAGTGAAATCCCCTTTTTCTGTCATGTTGCTCAGTAGTTTATTTTTCCACTCTCTTTAACTTATTTTACATTTTACAGCTGCAACAAACTCTCCATAAACCATCAACGCCAGATTTCTCAGAGGGATGTAAACTCCGTCGATGGACTTAATCTGACATTTATGTTTTTAAAATGTTTTTCATGCAGTATGAAATTTACTTTCCAAATAAATGAAAACACAGAGTGGGTCTACATTATTATTATAATAATGTCATGTATTTATAGTCTTTTAGCTTCATGTGGTTGGTCATGAAGGGCTCTTACCTGCACTGTTCTGAGGGATCACCAGAGGTGGAGACGGAATTTCAGAGTTAAAACTTGAACCAGAACGTTCCTCATCCTCCTCCTGTCTCCCTCGATAAGGCGTGGATGGTGTGGGCAGAGGAGGTGGAGGAGGCGTTGGAGGAATGGAGGTGAAGGACGATTCGGAGTGATCCAGGCCTCCCCATGGCGTCATGGTGCTGTCGGAGAGGAGGATGGAGGGAGGACCTGGATGAGGGTGAGAGGAGGACGAGGGTGACGTCTGGTGGTGGCGCTTAAGTTTTCGACGATTGGTCTGGTGGGGGTGCTGGAGAGCCGGGGAGAAGAGAGGTGGTTTGACTATGACAAGCAAAATAGGTGGAGATGAGAGGAGGAAAAATGAAGACACAAGTTAGTGTATTGTGGAAAAAAGCAGTCACAGTGAGCTAAGATGAAATTTCAAGTCTTCTCCATTCTCCATGCTGACATCTATTTATCCATGCTAACGTCATCCATCTTTCATTCATGCTAACTTTCATCATCCATCTCCTTCTGGGGAATTCTGAGGTGTTCCTCAGTAAGTTCTGATTTCTGAAAACTGCAATACACACGCACACACACACACACACACACACACACACACACACACACACACACACACACACACACACACACACACACACACACACACACACACATATAATCATGAAACTGATGTAGTCATGCAGTGTTAAAATGATCAGAAAAAACACTAAAAATGATCACATTGCACTCTTCAAAATGACTCAAAAATAGTTAAAAAGGGTCCACTTAAACAAATCCTTCATTAAATAAAAGCCTTGTGTATTGATTGTGATACCTGCTTTATTCCCAAATGAACCAATCACAGGCAGCCGCTCACGTGACATCACCAGTCTGGGAGCCTGAGAGCAGAAATCAGCTGAAGAACATCCCATATTCAGCAGAAACATGGTCACAGATTACAGTCTGTTCAGACACACTGGAGGCATTTTCTCATAAGATCATTTCTATTTAAGCTGCTGACATTTTTAGTACTATTTTATTATTAACCATGCCGTGGTTCAGTCTTTCTGTTTGAAGGTCAGTTCACTTTTTATTTCTTTATTTATTTGATAGGGACAGTGCACATTAATGAGCGTCTATTTAGGCAGCAATAGATGTAAATATGCTGGATTATAGTAACAATGCTAATTTACATCCACAGTCCCTACACAGGTAAAAAAAAAAAACAACAACAGTGAAACACAGGATGATAGGTCACAATAAAAGGACAATTTCACAATAAAAGGACGATAAGTCAATGAAAGGACAATAGGTCACAATAAAAGAACAATAAGTCAATAAAAGGACAATAAGTCACAATCAAAGGGCGATAAGTCAATAAAAAGACAGTACACAAGCTTTCAGTCACTGTTGAACACTTTTAAATTTGAATTTGTCAATAATTTTTTTAATTCCCTGCAGACATCTAGGCTTGTTGGGAGGAAGAATCCTACTGACTCTGGTAAAGACCTTTATTTGTTTGGTTTTGGATCAAATTTGGAGATAAATATGGATGAAATTTCCAACTTAGGTTTATCTCTGTTGCAGGATTATTTGAAGTTACGCAGATGATACGACGATTTTTCCTCCAGAACCATCAGATCTTTGTTATTTTTGTCTAATATTTTGGTTTGTTTGATCAGCCTTCGTAGCTCTTTGGGTTTAGTGTTAACAAATGTTCTCATGCTAAAAATCTGAATATGACCTGCTATAATGCTTTAAGGTTATAAAAAGGTTTTATCCCTGGATCTGTCACATACCTGGCTCCAGCTTCAGACTGAAACCAGGCATATTAATGTTATTTTGTACTTAAATTTCTAATATTCCAACATGTGTGAGTTGGTGATGCACTTTATAGCTTCTGTAATCTTCATCTAAACCATTTAATCCGGGCTTCCAATGTTTTTCTGTTACTGTAAATGAGAACAGGTCACTGCTGAGTCCTTGTGTTTTTTAAAGAAAGATAAGAAAAGGAAAAAGGCTCGAAAATGAAGGTCATCTTCTCCAAAAAGAAAAGAAAATTTACTTTAATATCCTGGCAGCTGAAAGATCTGAGACAATAAGAATGAATAACGGTCAAATAAAATAAACTACTGTCCATAATTTAAACACATTTTAGCCAGAATTTCACGCAAATTCATGTATTTTTCAGGGGATTTTTCATGAATGGTGTGAGACATTTGAAATATTTTTGTTTTTTAGCTAGCAGCTAATTTTCATCTGTTGTCTCTGAGCAGGAACAGAAAAAGAACAACCACAAAGCAATAAATGCAGTCCATAAAATAATATGATTAAACAATAAAACTAGCTGTGAAATATAAAATGTGATTTTACAAAATATCTCTACTTTAACAAATTAACAAAACAAAAACCAAAACAATACGGGTTCCTCTACTGAATATCATTAATTACATCTGATTTTAATGATATATTTACAGAATTAAACTTGAATTCAACTCTTTCTTCTATCAAATAAGGAGGAAATATTTGTGAAATTCTGATTAATTTGCAAATTTGAAAAACAGTCTTTTTTACAATAAAACAATTTAAATTTTCTATAAAATATTTTTTATTCACAATTACAGGTTTCCAAATGTTATTTTACATTAGTAATGTACATTTACAGTCTAGTTTATTGTGTATTTCAAAAATACTGAAAAAAATCTGTGGAATGAAAAGATAAAATTCAATGAAATGCACATTTTGTACCGTATGTTTCTCCAGAGCTGATATTTGAGTGAAGGCAGACGGCAGGTAATAAAGTGAAGCTGATGGAAGCTGTGAGAGCGTACCTGGGATTACCTGTTAGATGGATATAAAATGTCACTCCTCTGCACTTATTTCTTTTTCTCCTGGGGAAAGCAAAACATCTCTCACAGATCTATACTTAAGGGTTGTCACCGAGGTTCAGGAACAATTTCCCTCCTGTCAGATGGTGGTGATTTTCTCCGACTGGATTCCAGAAGTTATTTCCTCTCTTCCAATCCTTTGTTGCCTGAAGAATGGAAAAAAGTGAAAAACAGGAAGTCTTTTCCTAACGCTTACAACCAAAACACATCCTGGTTTGCCTCCATCATTGCCTCCCTCACCTTTAAATGTCAACACTTTCACTCCTCCATTCCTTCTATGGAACTTACAATGGTGCTACAAAGGAGAAGAAACAAGATTCTGGAAGCTTCCATCCCTCTGGCTTCACATTCTTATTCCTCCTTCTCTCTCTTCTTTCATTGAGTGGCCGCCAGTCAGATGGGCGCTTGACAAAAAGCAATGCGAGACGGGACAGAAATATTAAAATATTCATGGGTACCCCTTCATGGGCAATGACCTCCATCAGCCCTCTGAGCAAACAGCCTCCCTGGGATACAGAGATAATGACCAGCAAGCATCTAATTGAACCCATGGCAGCAAAAACAGCATTTTAGACCTTCTATGAAAAGCTAATTTTCATCACAGTTGTGGTGACATCAGGTCAGAGGACATTTCATTGAATCACATTCATTTTAAGCCAATGTTGTGAAAAGAAGGAAAGAAAGAAAAATGAAACGGTTAATATTGGTTGTTTCAGAAGCTGGGACGCCAAAACAAATAACCCATCTCCTAAAAATATATTAGTAGTATACAGTTTCTAGCTTTAACTTACATGTGATCATGTGTTAATGTAAGATATTCATAATCATAAAAAATAGAAATGACCTGTAAACATGGTAGAATAATGCACTTTGTCACAGTGGCTCATTGCTAGTTAAACCCCAGTAATCCTCTCAGCAACACAAAAAAACTGCTTCTGCAATCCAGAGAAATCCAAACCCAGCATCATGTCAGAGCACATGACATTGAGTTGCATTAAATTGCATTAAAAATGTAACTAGGGTTAATCATGGAGTTCCTCAGGGCTCTGTCTTAGGACCAATACTGTTCACATTATACATGCTTCCCTTAGGCAATATTATTAGGAAGCACTGTATTAATTTCCATTGTTACGCTGACGACGCTCACTTGTATTTATCTATGAAGCCAAATGAAACTAATCAGCTAGCCAGACTGCAAGATTGTCTTAAGGACATAAAGACCTGGATGACCTATAATTTCCTACTACTAAATTCAGACCAGACTAAAGTCATTGTATTTGGCCCCAAACATCTTAGAAAATTGCTTTCAAAGCATATAGTTACTCTGGATGGCATTACATTGGCCTCCAGTACTACTATGAGGAACCTCGGTGTTATCTTTGACCAGGACATGTCCTTTAAGTCACACATAAAACAAATCTGTAGGACTTCCTTTTTCCACCTGAGAAATATTGTGAAAATCAGGAACATCCTGTCTCAGAGTGATGCAGAAAAACTAGTCCATGCATTTGTTACTTCTTGGCTTGACTACTGTAATTCCTTATTATCAGGTTGTCCCAAAAGCTCTCTGAAACATCTACAGTTGATCCAAAATGCTGCAGCCACAGTACTGACGGGAGTTAGCAAGATAGATCATATTTCTCCTATACTGGTTTCTCTTCATTGGCTTCCTGTGAAATGTAGAATAGAATTCAAAATCCTTCTTCTGACATATAAAGCTCTTAACAACAACCAATCTCCATCATATCTCAAAGACCTGATAGTACCATATTATCCTAGCAGAACTCTTCGCTCTCAGACTGCAGGCTTACTTGTTGTTCCTAGAATCTCTAAAAGTAGAATGTGAGGCAGAGCCTTCAGTTATCAGCTCCTCTCCTGTGGAACCAGCTCCCAGTTTGGGTTCGGGAGGCGGACACCCTCTCTAATTTTAAGACCAGGCTTAAAACCTGCCTTTTTGATAAAGCTTATAGTTAGGGCTGACTGGGGGACCCTGACGGGGTGAGCTGGTGTTTTCATTTGCACAACTGACTTCCCCGCTTGACGTCCCTTTAGTTTGCCCCTAGTTCTGCTGCTATAGGTCTAGGCTGCTGGAGGACCTCTCTGGATGCACTGAGCCCTTCTCTAACTCCCAATGTATTTACTATATATACCATTATTGCATTACATTCACTCTGTTTCTTTCTGTGTCCTTTCTCCGAGTGTCCCTGGTCCCAGAGCTGGATGCTTCAGATGTGTGGTTGTTCTCCCACCTCCAGCTGCCCATTTCCACCGATCTACTCTGCATTGCCCTTACTATATTTGATTTGCTCATTTACATATTCTTGAATTTACCACCAGCTATATATGTAGTATATTTAATGCCAGAGCTGTACACCATAGCAGTAAACTATAGTTTCCATGTTAGTTGTACTTTGCATATATCATCTGTCTTATCATGCATGTATTATACTGTGTGTTTTATGGTCCTTGTCCCCCCCCCATCTCTACCTCTTCCTCTCTACCTCTTCCTCTCTACCTCTTCCTCTCTACCTCTATCCCTCTACCTCTACCTCTCTACCTCTTCTGTCCCTCTCAACCCACCTGGCCAGCAGGCAGATGGGTCCCCCCACATTAGCTAGTAGTACCTTAAAAAATAAATCCTAACACTCGGTAGACATACTTACTGGGATCAAAATGAAAGTGGAAAACTCCTTGAAATTTTTTTTTAAATTCTAAGTATATTTTGAGTGAAATCATCCTTTAAAGCCGTAAGTTCTGCATTTAAGCCATAACTTGTGTACTTTAGTGATCATCTTTTGTGGTAACTTTTAAAAAATGCTCTAAATGTGCGACCGGAAGTGTGCAGCCCTCTCCGTACCCTTCTCGTTATAGCGGGTCTCTGCCTCCCCTCTGCGGTGGTTCCCTCCACTACACCCCTCCAGACGGACCAGAGTGGTACGGTCCATTGATAAATTCAACATGGAGGCTGCTGGTTGTTGTGGATTCCTGAATCAGGAGGAGGAGATTTAATCATCATTTAATCATCATTCACACACTGCTGGGGATGAATACATGAAGTGAACCGTTGATTCAGGTCCACAGGAGGAGATTTAATCATTTAAACATCATTGACACACTTCTGTGGATGAATCCATGAAGCTGTGGGCTCCTTTCTCCCTCCACTAACCCTGGTGGAGGAGTTTAATGAGCTAACGGAGCTGGCTGACCGTTAACTAACTCTACTGGTTTATTAACTAACTCTCTGAGGGACCGGATGGAGCCCCGGCAGGTCATCGGGCTGTTCGGACAGCTCAGCGGGTTCCCGACGCCTGTTGGGGCTCATGTTACCGAGGAGCAGCTGGAGGAGGTCCGGATCTACCGGCTGGCAGCAGGTGAGCTACCGGCTAACGGCTACCGGCTAACGGGCTGCTGCCATTCACTGGAGGAGGCGGGCTAGGAACCAGCTGAGGGTCTCTGTGGGGGTTTAGGAACCAGCTGAGGGTCTCTGTGGGGTTTTAGGAACCAGCTGAGGGTCTCTGAAGGTTTAGGAACCAGCTGAGGGTCTCTGTGGGGTTTTAGGAACCAGCTGAGGGTCTCTGTGGGGGTTTAGGAACCAGCTGAGGGTCTCTGTGGGTCTAGGAACCAGCTGAGGGTCTCTGTGGGGGTTTAGGAACCAGCTGAGGGTCTCTGTGGGGGTTTAGGAACCAGCTGAGGGTCTCTGTGGGGGTTTAGGAACCAGCTGAGGGTCTCTGTAGGTTTAGGAACCAGCTGAGGGTCTCTGTGGGGGTTTAGGAACCAGCTGAGGGTCTCTGAAGGTTTAGGAACCAGCTGAGGGTCTCTGAAGGTTTAGGAACCAGCTGAGGGTCTCTTAGGGGGTTTAGGAACCAGCTGAGGGTCTAGGAACCAGCTGAGAGTCTCTGAAGGTTTAGGAACCAGCTGAGGGTCTCTGTGGGGGTTTAGGAACCAGCTGAGGGTCTCTTAGGGGGTTTAGGAACCAGCTGAGGGTCTCTGTCAGCTGGTTCATTTCTACTGCATGGTGGCTAAAACACCTCCATCAACCTGAAACTCCGCAGGATTCATCAGAAAATGTTCATGTTGGACTAACTGCTGCAAATGGAAAAAGAAATACATAAATATATACACTACTGTTCAGAAGTTTGGGGTCACTTAGAAATGTCTTTATTTTTGAGAGAAAAGCAATTTTTTCAATCAAGACAATGTGTTTTCTTAATTTTTTCCCCAAAATATCCATTTTGCAGAACATTATCTACTATCCATTTGTATAGCACTGTTTGATTTATGGCTACCTTCATGCATTCACAGAACAACCACAACAGAACTACATCTGTCTACCAAGCTGTAGTCATTCACACTTTATGGCTCCGAAAGATGGACCACAAATGTTCGGCGTATCAAGCAGCTAGACTCCTTTCACCAATGGGGCTCGCACAAAATCCTGCATGTATCCTGACAAGACAGTAACAGAGCTAGATGTCCTAGACTGTAGGGTGCATCTACGGTGGGAAGGCCACTAAGAATGGATAACGACAGGCTACCCAGCAACTGTTCTATGGTGAGCTTGTAGAAGGATTGGAAGATCAAGAAAATGATTCAAAGACTGCTTGAAAGCAGCACTTAAAGATTGTGGAATCGACCTACAAACTTGAGAGTCTACACTAATGTTCAAAAGTCACTTAGAAATGTCCTTATGGTTGAAAGAAAAGCTTTTTTTTTCAGTGAAGATCACGTGAAATGAATGATAAATCCAGTGTAGACATTGTTAATGTGGTAAATGACTATTGTAGCTGGAAACAGCTGATTTTTAATGGAATATCTCCATAGGGGTACAGAGGAACATTTCCAGCAACCATCACTCCTGTGTTCTAATGCTACATTGTGTTAGCTAATGGTGTTGAAAGGTTCATTGATGATTAGAAAACCCTTGTGCAGTTATGTTAGCACATGGAGAAAAGTGGGAGTTTATGTCTGCGTGACCCCAAAGCTTTGAACGGTAGTGTATAGTGTTAGGCTTTTTAAATATTGTGTGTTTTTAGGATTTTGACTGATAATTTGACCCATTTTCAACTTATTTAATAAAAAAAATGGTAGAAATTAAAGACACAGGCTGTAATTAAAGTAAGGTCCCACTTTCTTTTAATAGAATTAAATAAAATAATGGGATTACCCTCCTGTTAGGTTCGTTTCTCAGGAAGAACCATGATGTTCCTGAGTTGGTTTGACCTGAGGTATCTTTCATTAACCAAAACCTCCCAATAAACATAGTTTATATCTGATTGTTAAATCCATTGTGAAACCATTTCTATCAGTATTTATTAATATTAGTGTTAATAATAGAATTTTTAATATTTTTTATTTTACATTTTGATTTTTTTTCTTTTTATGGTGTTGATAAATTAACAGCTCTTCTGTGGGTGGGTTTGCCAATATGTGAAATGGTTAAGTAGATTCAAACGAATAAATAAGAAAAATCACATCATAAAATACAAAATTTACACATATAAATAAAAGACAAAATAGAAACAAACTTCAGTTAATTTTTAAAAAAGCAGGTTAATCCCCTATAATTAATTAGATAAATTAGATGAATTTCTAACACCAGTCTGCTTAGCCGTTGCTTTCAATGTTCAGTTTAAATCAGAATGATTTTACTGGACTTTCTGGACTTTTTGCTCATTTTTCTCTGCAGCAGAAACTCCTGAACCTCTTTAGAAACAGAACCAACACAGATAGAAGTAGAGATAATTCAGTATGTGTTCTGTGGACTAAACAGAGGAATAACACCATAAATCAGAAAAAAGTTCAATTATTTATTTTATAAAAAATGGAAAAAGATTGGAATCAGCATGTGGAATATTTTTCCTCCAAATGTTCCCAAAGATCCCAGGAGTTGAAAAGTTCATTAAACTAGACATTATCAAGATGTTTAAAGTTCTGCCTTGATGCTCCTGGATAGAAAAGAATAGAATATTATATAGACCACAGAGACACTAATACCAACGATGGAACAGATCTGGAGCACAAAGCTGAAGGTTTGGAATAAAACAGTTCTTCACCTGGTCACTGCTCAGGTTTACCTGTCCGTTTCTATGGAGATGGGAACCTGAAGGTGATGAAGGTCAGAGAAACCAGACAGTCTGGTCAGTAGACGTCTTCTATCAGCAGCTAAATAAAACACATGAATAAAAAGAGCTCTTTATGTCAGCCAGGCAAAACTAGAACAAAGACTGAGCACAGGAAGTCCAGCATGTGTTTGGACTCCATGATAATCTAGACTTGAGGGTTTAAACGGGTTTACAGCAGAAACCCATCTGTCCAGGAGGACCAGTCCTCTGTTATTGGTTCATTTAATAACTGGATTATTAGTTCAGATGAGGACTCTCCTGTCCTCAGATGACACCTCCAGTTACTAGAAGGATAGAGACTGTCCAATGGAACTGGACGATACAGGACACAGCATTTACATAATCTACTGGACAAAGGTTTAGAGCAGTGGTTCCCAACCTGGGGTCCATGCCCCCCCAGGGGGGGGCGCCAGAGATCTGAAGGGGGGCAAAGTTTTGTCTGCTCTGAGGCTGTGATGTTATAAAAAATAGATTTTTACATTCTGCATAAAATCAGAGTAACAGATTCACTGTGTCATCACAAGTCTACCTATAAAACATTTTTAAAACACATTTATTTGGTCTTTCTTCCAAAATCCTTTGCTGCTTCGATGGCCACGCCTCCTTGACCTTTCAACTTCTCTCCATGCTTTCTTCAGGTCGGCTCCTAGTTCATCCAGATTCATTAGTTTGTGTACATTTAGAAAATTACTGACGGAAACGATGTCTGAAAAACGCAGAACAGGTGAAGATTCATCAGTACCTAAAAACTCCGGCTATACCTCGAGAGTTACCTTAAATTTGGTTTTATTAAAGGACAAGACAGAATTATGTTATTTGTGGTGAAATGCTCGTAAATGACAGCATGAATCCAGCGAATTACGGTGACGTCAGGAAATAAAACACAGTTTGGTAAAGTCGGAAAGATATTCACAAATTCGGACTTCCGGCATCAATAACTTATTAAATATACGTTGTCTAAACATAAACGATGCCTCTTTTCCATCGTTGTAAGGTAGACAATGTGCTACAAGCCCAGTTTAATCAAAAGTAGCTGGTGAAATAACATTGGTGTCTATGAGCAGCCGGCTGTGAGACGAGTGAACAGGAACCGTCTGCAAAATGCAAAACTGCTGCAAACAGCGAAGAGACACAAATATTCAACACATTTACTGCAGCCAGCAACTGACTCCTGCTGCTCATACTAAAACTCTTGGTTTTTACCCCAGCCCGGTCCCAAATGACTCCACGGCCCGGTATCAAATGACTCCACAGCCGAGTACCAAATGACTCCACAGCCGAGTACCAAATGACTCCACAGCCGAGTACCAAATGACTCCACAGCCGAGTACCAAATGACTCCACAGCCGAGTACCAAATGACTCCACAGCCGAGTACCAAATGACTCCACGGCCCGGTACCAAATGACTCCACAGCCGAGTACCAAATGACTCCACAGCCCGGTCCCAAATGACTCCACAGCCGAGTACCAAATGACTCCACAGCCGAGTACCAAATGACTCCACAGCCGAGTACCAAATGACTCCACAGCCGAGTACCAAATGACTCCACAGCCCGGTCCCAAATGACTCCACAGCCCGGTACCAAATGACTCCACGGCCCGGTACCAAATGACTCCACAGCCGAGTACCAAATGACTCCACAGCCGAGTACCAAATGACTCCACAGCCCGGTATCAAATGACTCCACAGCCGAGTACCAAATGACTCCACAGCCGAGTACCAAATGACTCCACAGCCCAGTACCAAATGACTCCACAGCCCGGTACCAAATGACTCCACGGCCCGGTACCAAATGACTCCACAGCCGGTACCAAATGACTCCACAGCCCGGTCCCAAATGACTCCACAGCCCAGTACCAAATGACTCCACAGCCCGGTACCAAATGACTCCACAGCCTGGTATCAAATGACTCCACAGCCTGGTACCTAATGACCTGGTACCAGTCCGCAGCCCGGTGGTTGAGGACCACTGGTGTAAAACATTTAGCCTTAGTCTTAAACTTGTGTGTCTGAAAATCAATCAACTCATTTGTCTTCATTAACCAGCTTTAAACCGTCCTCTGTGTCCTTCCAGAGTGGGGTCAGAGCGACCTGGTCCGAGGATCCAGACTTCGGTTCTCCCAGCAGTGGACTCTGATCGCAGACAGCAACAACCACCGGACCATCAGGACCGTCCTCCCACCGGGGACCTGTGTGCCGCTGTCTCCAGAGTGAGTTTTAAAACACTCTACATTTCTAATGTATTTAATAACTGGCCCCAAAAAATCTGCTTGCACTTTAGCTGTTGAACCATCGCAATCCCAAAACCTATCAGGGTCGGGTCACGCATGTTGTCCTTTATTCCTTTATCCAAACCAGAAACTGTAGAACTGGAAAGAATTGTCAGAAAGTTGAAAATCTATCGTGTGACATAAAGTTCTGTTGGGAAAATGATCAAAATCTACGTTTAAAAATTTCATATTTCATCAAAATGACTTTACATGTTTTATTTTTTATAAATGCCATAAAGATCACCATTAGTTCTCCCCAGATTCTATAAAAAATACAAAAATTCTGTTCATCTCGGTGCAACTAAGAAGTCGTTTAAGACTCAGCTGTGACCGACAGTTACAGGACAAAAACTCAGTGACTTTGAGGCTGAACTTCAGGATGTTTTTACACAGAGCAAATAGAATAAAATATAAAATACTGCATGTAGTATGTAGAATCATGGCTTCTTTCTGAGTATTATTAACACCTGGAAGCTCTTAGGCTCAACATGCACAACATTTTCTAAGTTTTTCATTTTTTTTTTTTTAAAGAATGCAATCAAAGAGATTCAACTTGTTTTTAACTATTTATGGCGTTCTAACGTCGCCATACAGACCTAAAGGCGTCTCTGAGTTCCTCTGCTTCTAGTCCTGGTTGATCTGTTTCCGTAGAGGAGCTGGACTTTATATTCCAGAGAAAAATGAACCAACAGGGAGTAGAAATGTGACATAAAACACCCAGAACCTACCCAGAGTTAAGAGAGTTCAGCTGAAAACCTTCTATCTGGCTTCAGGTGGTTTTATTTCTTTGATCTCCAGCCTGTTCTCCTGAATGATTGATGTTCTGCTCCTCAGGTTGCTGAGCAGTCGTTCTCCAGTTCAACACCTCAGAGCCGTGCTGAAGGACATCAGTGGCCACCATCTCCTGGAGGTACAACAGCATGGACCAGAGATTAGTGTTCAGACACACTGCTTCTGCTTCTGGTTCTTCTGTAGGTCTATAGATCAGTGTTCAGACCCTCTGACAGACTGGTTCTGGTTCTTCTGTAAGTCCATAGATTAGTGTTCAGACGCTCTGACTGGTTCTGGTTCTGGTTTTTCTGTAGGTCCATAGATTAGTGTTCAGACCCTCTGACATACTGGGTCTGTTTCTGGTTCTTCTGTAGGTCCATAGATTAGTGTTCAGACCCTCTGACAGACTGGTTCTGGTTCTTCTGTAAGTCCATAGATTAGTGTTCAGACGCTCTGACTGGTTCTGGTTTTTCTGTAGGTCCATAGATTAGTGTTCAGACCCTCTGACAGACTGGGTCTGGTTCTGGTTCTTCTGTAGGTCCATAGATTAGTGTTCAGACCCTCTGACAGACTGGTTGTGGTTCTGGTTCTTCTGTAGGTCCATAGATTAGTGTTCAGACCCCTGACAGACTGGTTGTGGTTCTGGTTCTTCTGTAGGTCCATAGATTAGTGTTCAGACCCTCTGACAGACTGGTTGTGGTTCTGGTTGTTCTGTAGGTCCATAGATTAGTGTTCAGACCCTCTGACTGGTTGTGGTTCTGGTTGTTCTGTAGGTCCATAGATTAGTGTTCAGACCCTCTGACTGGTTGTGGTTCTGGTTGTTCTGTAGGTCTATAGATTAGTGTTCAGATGCTCTGACTGGTTCTGGTTCTTCTGTAGGTCTGGGACCACCATGGACTCACTAAATGCTTCAACCTGACGGCCCTCAACAACCATGGCAGAGTTTATGAAGACGGTGAGATGGATGCTGCAGATTCTGATTTTACAAACTAAATTTAAGTTTTCTCCACCATAAAGTGAAATCTGATTTATCTCCACTCAGAATAAGCTCCTATATTAGTGTGTTTGTGTACATTAATAGCAGTTATTGGTGTGTTTGTGTTCATTAATAGCAGTTATTGGTGTGTTTGTGTTCATTAATAGCAGTTATTGGTGTGTTTGTGCTCATAAATAAGCTCTCGGTGTGTCTCCAGCTCAGTTTGGGTGTCTATCGTGGTCTCCATGTGAGAACAAACTGCTTTACGTCGCTGAGAAGAGCAAGAACTCATCAGGAGAAGGTCTGGATGGAGAATCTGGAGGCAGGAAGGTATCACACACGCACACACAGAAAACTACATGTGTGTTCAGTCATACAGCTAGTATTTGTGTTCATTCTTCACGGGTTAAAAAGCAGCACAAAAATCCAGTACTCAGGATTTATAGGGAGGAGGAGCTATGACATGGTATATCACTGATTATTTCATGTTTATTTATATTATTAATTTTTCATGTGGTAAACATGTAATTAAATAACTGGGGGTACTGAGGGACTGATGGTGGAGATGGAGAAGGAGTAGCAGGACATGAGTTCATGCTTCGTCCTGCTTTATGTTGGGTTTTTATTTATTGCTTTTTTTTATTATATTTGTTTGTTCGGAATATTTTGATTGTTCTTGTGGCTTTTTTTCTCACGTCTGAAATAAAACATCCATCCATCCATGCATTTATCCATCATCCATCCATCCATCCATCCATCCATTTATCCATCCATCCATCATCCATCTATCATCCATCCATCCATCCATCCATTCACCATCCATCCATGCATTTATCCATCATCCATCCATCCATCCATTTATCCATCCATCCATCATCCATCTATCATCCATCCATCCATCATCCATCCATCCATGTCTCTTCTTGTGTCCAATCAGGACAGGAGTGTGTACTGGGAAGACTGGGGCGAGGCTCTGACCAATAAGAGCGTTCCAGTGATCTGTGCGGTGGATCTGCAGAATGACACCGTTGCTGTGTTGCAGGGCATCCCTGCCGACGTCTCACCTGGACAGGTGAGGAGAGAGAATGAATCACTTCTTCACCTGACACTGCAGGGTTATTACTGACCTGTGTGGATTTATGACCTTCACTCATACTCATCTTTACAACTCGGTAACAGTACGACGTCCTCCTGGTAGCTGGAATCTACATCTGACATCATGTTGTGTTTCTTCCAGGCTCTGTGGGCTCCCGATAGTCAGTCTGTGTTTTTTATCGGTTGGTACCATGAACCCTTCAGACTCGGACTTAAGTTCTGCTTCAACCGCAGGTTAGAAAGCTCCTATATATGATAGAAAGCATGAAAACCTGCAGCAGCTTAACCCTCTGAACCCCAGGAACCGCTGGTGGGTCTGAAAGGACCAACGGAAAGTCTAGAGACAGGACATAACAACCTTCTAGTGGTCCTTGAACAGAACATCTGTTAGGTTTCATCAGGAAAAACAACCAGATCTGAGCTAAAACAGGAGATGTTATTCTGAATGTCTCAATAAAAATCGTATTTTAAACAAACTGCCAAAAATAAGCTATTTTGCAGAACCAGAATGTGTAAAAAGACAAAGTGTTCTGTAGAATGAAGCCTCCCCTGTCCTAGCTACCACCAGCAGTCACATGGCAAAAACTCTGGGATTCTTCAGCTGAACTGCAGGAGACAAATTAAACATGTAGATAGTAATAAAATCATTATTTCCAGTAAAGGTAACACTAGTGGACACTTGGATTAATGCTGAACACCTTGATTTGAGTGTTTTTTTTCAGTTTCTGTGAATGAATAGTCATAGTGTGTTAACTGTCCATTAAACTGTTTAAATATTTCTCATTGTGAGTCTTTCTTTCATCTGTTTCAGGTCGGCGTTGTTCAGACTGGACCTGGATGGGAGCTGTGGTGAGAACTTTACTGGTTATCTATTAGTGCATCAGACTCTTTGTTGTGCTCATCTGTTCCCTCTTGGTTCCAACCAGAACGTCTGTCTGGGGAGAACCTCTCGGTGTCGTGTCCCAGGCTGAGTCCAGATGGATCCACGCTGGTCTACCTGCAGGGGGCAGTGTTTGGTCCACACAGCCAGTGTCTCAGCCTGCAGCAGGTACTAATGATGGTCTGTGTGGAGATCTGCTGGTGTTTCTGCAGCTAACAGCTGGTTCTCCTCCACAGCTGGACCTGAGCAGCAGGAGGACGTCCACCCTTCTGGATGTTGTCAGCAGACCTCAACCTGGTGGGTTCCTCTCTCCACAGACATTAAACATCTGTTGGATGGACCTCTATGACATTTGGTCCAGATGTTCTTGATCCCTCGGAATAGAGTGTCATCATCAGGCCAGAAATTCTATTTGCTGGCCAAAAAACAGCTGTGCTGTGCTTTGTTCTGAAGTCATGAAAGAAAAAAACACTAGAATCCAGTTAAAGTTCTGTCCTTCTTCTGTGTTTCAGGTGAGTTTGCAGGAGTTTATGAAGCTCTGCCGTCCTGCTGCTGGTCTGCAGACAGTCAGAAAGTGATCTTCAGCAGCGCCCGCAGGAACTGGAAGGTAACACACACACACACACACACACACACACACACACACACACACACATATACATACATATATACAGTAAACACTTAGCTGTGAACCCGTTTCCTTCGACTTGTAAAGACCATGCAGATCATCACGTCTTGATTCCTACAACTCTTCATTTTTGTCTGATGAAATCATTAAAATCCATGAATCTGTCACAGAAAACAGTCATGCATTGTTTTTCTTAATTTTGTATAGATCTTCTGGAAAAATGATAAAATTTGCTGGTCATAAACATCCATACAGCTGTTATAATATCTGGTTAAATGTCCATTTTCTCCTCAGCCAGGCCCATTCTGGTTTCTGGCTACAAGCTTCTGGTTTTTCTTTGACTCTTGTGGACAGAACTGGTTCAGTTCAACTAAACTTGTTGTCTTTCTGACTCAGACTTCATTGGTCCTCAGGTTCTTGGTGGGTTTAAGTCAGAACTTTGAAGTAGTCTGTGTAAAACCTTAATGCTATCCTCATTTAACCATTCCTATAGATGAGAGTTTGAAGTCATTGTCTGGTTGGAACATCCAACCGTGTCCAAGATCAACCTCCTGCTGATGGTTTTAGGTTTTTCAGAAGAACATGGAGATAATCCTCCTTCCTCATGGTTCCATTAACTTTGTGTAAAGCTCCAGTTCTACAGTTAGTAAAACAGCCCCAGAGCATGATACTGCCACCTCCATGCTTGATGGTCGGTTTGGTGTTTTTGGGGTTAAAGACTTCACCTTCAGTTTTTGTTCCATCTGACCACAGAACTTTCCTGCAGAAGGCCTTTTCTTTGTCCATGTGATGAGTGGAGTTTTAAGGTTCTGCTTCTAGAGGAAGAACTTCCTTCTTCATGGATCCTCTAGAACCCTGTGGACACTGACAGCTGTGTTCCAGCAGCTTCTCATTCATCCAGACCTGCTTTCTGATGGTTCCTGGTTGACTCTTGACCATCCTGACCAATCGTCTCTCAGCAGCAGGTGATAGTTTGTGTTTTCTTCCTGATGGTGGCAGCAACACACCTGGACCATGAACTTTATTCTGACAAACAGATGATTCTGGGTCTGAAGCTGCTTTCAAACGGCTCCAAGTCACTTTCTGACTGGTTTAAGTCAATAAGTTATCAGATCTTTGCTGATCTCCTCAGACGTTCCCCTGTCGTGTTTGAGTCTAGTCAATGGATCTAATGGGTTCTAATTAAACTGGATCAGAGGAGTCAGCAACTGTAGTTGACTGAAAACAGATGATTCTGGATCTGAAGCTGCTTTCAAATGGCTGCAAGTTACTTTCTGAATCGAATCATTTTAGACATATTTCCAGTCATCTTAGATGATTCTGGAGTCAATCTGGACAATTTTAGCAACACTTTGGGCAGTTTTTGACTCATTCCAGATGTTTTCTTTCACTTTGGAATAAGTTTGGACAAACTGTTGTTGTGGCAGTTTGGGCAAGTTTTAAAAAATTTTAAACATTTTATTCAATTTGGAAAATTGTTGAGTAAATTTATGAGATAATGTAGACATCTCAGTTCAGGCATATGGGTTCTGTAAAGCCGCTTGAGACTATTTGAACTGTAATTGGTGCTATATAAATAAAATTGAATTGAACTGAATTACCATCAGTCAGTTTGGACCATTTTTGAGTCAATTTTGACAGTTTTGGTAAATTTGTTCTTTTTTTTTATTTTAGTCATAGCTTCAGTCAATTTGGACCATTCTTGGACTTTAAAATATTTTTTAGACATATTTCCAGCCACCTTGGACTATTTTTGAGTCAATTTGGGCAATTTTTGAGGTAATTTAGACAATTTTTATGCCAGTTTTTCACAGTTTTAGAATCATCATCAAAATGTTTTCAGTCTCCTTGGAAAGGTTTTGAGTAAATTTAGGTCGACTTCCGCAATTTTTGCGTCAATTTGTGTTAGTCACTCTGGACAATTGTTGAGTGAATTTATGTCCATGTAGACGTCTCTTCAGTCAGTTTAGGCTGTTTTTGAGTCAATTTTGGGCAATTTTTGCATCAACGTATGCAACTTTTGAGTTCAAGTCAATAAATTATCATATCTTTGCTGAGCTCCTCAGACTTTCCCACTGTAGAGTTTAAGTCAAATGAGTGGATCTAATTGTTTTATTTAAACTGATCAGAGTCAGCAGCTGTAGTCGATCATAAACACTGATGAGAAGTTCAGAGGTCATGCCCATAAATAAATTAGATTAATACTTTTCTACATCAATAAAACTGATCATTTAAGCTGCTGGATGGACATTTCTGATCCAGCAAACTTTGGCATATTTCCAGAAGGACTATAATCAATTTATTAAGAAACCAAAATACGGGATTGTTTTAGTGACAAAGATTCATGTAAGAATTCTAAGAGTCATTGATAACTCCGGACTGCCGCGATGACCATGGTTCTTACCAGTTTATGTAGACTTTAGTTCATTGTTTTTCTGCTCGTGCCCTGATATCAATATAACTCGTTAGTTCTATTTATTCTGATAAACCGTAATGTTTCTGCCGTCATATAAACTCACTCCTCTCTTGTCTCCTCCTCAGGATCTGTTCCTGGTGGACAGAAGATCTAAGAAAGTCTCCTCCCTCTCTGATAGTAAGATTCCATCCTCTCCTCCTCCTCCTCCTCTATCTTCATCTCCATCTCTTCTTTTCCCTCCTCCTCCGACTCCTTCCTCTCATCCTCCCCTCTCTCCTCTCTTCCCTCCTCCTCCTACTCCTTGTTGGTCTTCTTGTCCTCCTCCATCTCCTCCTCCTCTGTCTCCTCCTCTTCCTCCTCCTCTATCTCCTCTTCTTCCTCCTCCTCCTTCTCCTTTCTTTCCTCCAACTCCAGCTCCTCCCCTGCTTGCTGAGACTCACTTTCCTCTTCCTGCACCTCCTCTTCCTCCTGATTCTTCTCCCCTTCCTCCTCCTCCTCCTCCATCATCTCATCTTCATCAGGAGCTCAGGAGAGAGCTGGAAGGTATGACGAGACCAGCAGACTTATAATCACTGCTACCGACATCTTATTGAGATGCAGAAACACCACAGCAGCATCAAGCAAAGACCTCCAACCTCATGATTATTAATATTAATTATTATTAATGTCTAATTCCATCCACATGATCCAACAATCAGACAACAGCAGCATCTGCACAGTTTAATATATTCATCTGAAACCAGATCTTTATCTCCGTGTTGTTTCCATGTTCTGTCTTTTCTTTGTCACATTTTTATTCATCTTTCCGTCTTCTCTTCTTCAGATCTCTCTGATCCTTCCCAGGTTTATGGAAGCTGGAAGCTGCTGACGGTCCAGAGAGACCTGATGGTGGTCTCCTGTTCCAGCCCCAACACACCTCCCACCCTGGTCAGAAATAACCCTAACCCACAGACACACACATTCCTGAATAAACACTTAACACACTGTTAAACCTCTGAGCCAGTAAAGGCATTAAAGTTTCCAAAAAATCAACAACTTTCAACCGAAACTGTAAAAACAGCAAGAATCATCTGTAATGATGCGTTCCACTGAAAAACTTCACCAGTTCTAATCCTTAAAATCCTCTTATTTCATCAGAATAACTCTAATCTGAAGGTCTAGCTTTAATAAGATCAGATAAACTTTACATGTTGCAGCAGCTGGACACAGACGAGGCAGAAAAGAAGCACAAAAACTACGAGAAAATACAACAAAAAATAAAGGAAGAAGAAGAAGAAGAAGAAGAAGAAGAAGAAGAAGAAGAAGAAGAAGAAGAAGAAGAAGAAGAAGAAGAAGAAGAAGAAGAAGAAGAAGAAGAAGAAGAAGAAGAAGAAGAAGAAGAAGAAGAAGAAGAAGAAGAAGAAGAAGAAGAAGAAGAAGAAGAAGAAGAAGAAAGCTCTCACAGAGACAATATAGACGATATGGATATGGATATTGTGACATAGTGAGTTTACATATGGATATGGTGAATTTATGAGGATATGGATAAAATCCAGTTTGATGTATCTGTAGACGACGTTAGTGAGATATCTCCATGTTTTATTCATTCTCTAAATGTCTCTGATGTGTCCTCAGAGGGTGGGATTCCTGCCGGCAGCAGGTGAAGCTGTAACCTGGAGAACTCTGCAGGAACCCATCATGACCTTCGACTTCCAGTGGTCCGTTCTAGATGTTTCACCTCCACCAGAGGAGGACAACAACCACTACTGTGAGCTTCTGACTCTCCTTCAGTATAAAGCTTCTTCTAAGGTTCTCTCTCTGTTCCTCTGAAGTTCTCTCTGTGTTCCTCTGAGGTTCTCTGTGTTCCTCTGAGGTTCTCTCTGTGTTCCTCTGATGTTCTTTGTGTTCCTCTGAGGTTCTCTGTGTTCCTCTGAGGTTCCCTGTATTCCTCTGAGGTTCTCTGTGTTCCTCTGATGTTGTTTGTGTTCCTCTGAGGTTCTCTCTCTGTTCCTCTGAGGTTCTCTCTGTGTTCCTCTGAGGTTCCCTGTATTCCTCTGAGGTTCTCTCTGTGTTCCTCTGAGGTTCTCTCTGTGTTCCTCTGAGGTTCTCTGTGTTCTTCTGAGGTTCTCTCTGTGTTCCTCTGAGGTTCTCTCTGTGTTCCTCTGAGGTTCTCTCTCTGTTCCTCTGAGGTTCTCTCTGTGTTCCTCTGAGGTTCCCTGTATTCCTCTGAGGTTCTCTCTGTATTCCTCTGAGGTTCTCTCTCTGTTCCTCTGAGGTTCTCTCTGTGTTCCTCTGAGGTTCTCTCTGTGTTCCTCTGAGGTTCCCTGTATTCCTCTGAGGTTCTCTCTCTGTTCCTCTGAGGTTCTCTGTGTTCCTCTGAGGTTCCCTGTGTTCCTCTGAGGTTCTCTCTGTGTTCTCTCTGAGGTTCTCTCTGTGTTCCTCTGAGGTTCTCTGTGTTCCTCTGACGTTCTCTGTGTTCCTCTGAGGTTCTCTCTGTGTTCCTCTGATGTTCTTTGTGTTCCTCTGAGGTTCTCTCTCTGTTCCTCTGAGGTTCTCTCTGTGTTCCTCTGAGGTTCTCTCTGTGTTCCTCTGAGGTTCTCTGTGTTCCTCTGAGGTTCTCTCTGTGTTCCTCTGAGGTTCTCTGTGTTCCTCTGAGGTTCTCTGTGTTCCTCTGAGGTTCCCTGTGTTCCTCTGAGGTTCCCTGTGTTCCTCTGAGGTTCTCTCTGTGTTCCTCTGAGGTTCTCTCTGTGCTCCTCTGAGGTTCCCTGTATTCCTCTGAGGTTCTCTCTGTGTTCCTCTGAGGTTCTCTCTGTTCCTCTGAGGTTCTCTCTGTGTTCCTCTGAGGTTCTCTCTGTGTTCCTCTGAGGTTCTCTGTATTCCTCTGAGGTTCTCTCTGTGTTCCTCTGAGGTTCCTCTGTGTTCCTCTGAGGTTCTCTCTGTGTTCCTCTGAGGTTCTCTCTGTGTTCCTCTGAGGTTCCCTGTATTCCTCTGAGGTTCTCTCTCTGTTCCTCTGAGGTTCTCTGTGTTCCTCTGAGGTTCCCTGTGTTCCTCTGAGGTTCTCTCTGTGTTCCTCTGAGGTTCTCTGTGTTCCTCTGACGTTCTCTGTGTTCCTCTGAGGTTCTCTCTGTGTTCCTCTGATGTTCTTTGTGTTCCTCTGAGGTTCTCTCTCTGTTCCTCTGAGGTTCTCTCTGTGTTCCTCTGAGGTTCTCTCTGTGTTCCTCTGAGGTTCTCTCTGTGTTCCTCTGAGGTTCTCTCTGTGTTCCTCTGAGGTTCTCTCTCTGTTCCTCTGAGGTTCTCTCTGTGTTCCTCTGAGGTTCTCTCTGTGTTCCTCTGAGGTTCTCTCTGTGCTCCTCTGAGGTTCCCTGTATTCCTCTGAGGTTCTCTCTGTGTTCCTCTGAGGTTCTCTGTATTCCTCTGAGGTTCTCTCTGTATTCCTCTGAGGTTCTCTCTCTGTTCCTCTGAGGTTCTCTCTGTGTTCCTCTGAGGTTCTCTCTGTGTTCCTCTGAGGTTCCCTGTGTTCCTCTGAGGTTCTCTCTGTGTTCCTCTGAGGTTCTCTGTGTTCCTCTGACGTTCTCTGTGTTCCTCTGAGGTTCTCTCTGTGTTCCTCTGATGTTCTTTGTGTTCCTCTGAGGTTCTCTCTCTGTTCCTCTGAGGTTCTCTCTGTGTTCCTCTGAGGTTCTCTCTGTGTTCCTCTGAGGTTCTCTCTGTGTTCCTCTGAGGTTCTCTGTGTTCCTCTGAGGTTCTCTCTGTGTTCCTCTGAGGTTCTCTGTGTTCCTCTGAGGTTCTCTGTGTTCCTCTGAGGTTCCCTGTGTTCCTCTGAGGTTCCCTGTGTTCCTCTGAGGTTCTCTCTGTGTTCCTCTGAGGTTCTCTCTGTGCTCCTCTGAGGTTCCCTGTATTCCTCTGAGGTTCTCTCTGTGTTCCTCTGAGGTTCTCTCTGTGTTCCTCTGAGGTTCTCTCTGTGTTCCTCTGAGGTTCTCTCTGTGTTCCTCTGAGGTTCTCTGTGTTCCTCTGAGGTTCTCTGTGTTCCTCTGAGGTTCTCTCTGTGTTCCTCTGAGGTTCTCTGTGTTCTGTCCTCCAGCTGGTTTGGACTTCGGGGCCGTTCTGGTGAAACCTTCTCGTCCTCTTGGTGAAACCAAGACTCCGCTGGTCGTCTTCATTCATGGTATGCTCATGGATTTCTGGTGTTGTTGGGGTTCTACGTTCTAAAATGAATGCTTGGTGTTCTTAGTGTTCTGGTTTTGTTCCACCAGGTGGCCCTCACTCCCAGTTCCCTGCAGAGTGGAACTTCACCACAGCTGGATTGGTCAAACTGGGCCTGGCGGTGCTCATGGGTGAGACTCTTCATCTTTTTACCACTTTTTTTGCAGCGTTGTGTGAGAGGATTCCCACTGCTGTTATCAGTTCTTCCTGGACTCTTTTCAGCATGAGGTTCCCAGAGAACAACCTTATTCTTTAATTTATTTATTTGACAAGGACAGAGCACATTAATGAACGTCTGTTTAGATAGTGATAGACGTAAATATACTGGATTATAGTAACAATGATAATTTACATCTGCAGTTCCTGGGCAGGTAAAAAAAAAAAGCACAACAGTGAAACACAGGACAATAGATCACAATAAAGGACAATACAAAAATACACAAAGAAGTTATGGAGATATAATGTGGGAATTAATAATCTTAGACTCAGTGTTTCTTTAAACCCAGCAGTGTTCTGTTCTGTTTTATAATTACTATCGCAGGCTTTCATGTTTTTCTTTTGTTGTATATTTTTGAAGTAATATCATGACGTGCTTTAGTGTATTTTGATGAATTTAGCTGAAGATGTGAGCTCTAGATGGACTGGGAGTCAACTATCATGCATCAAAGACAGAAAACTGAAATGAAGCAACTAATACTCAGTTCTGATAAGTACTAGTAATTAAACTACAGTTAAAATGAGAATTTCACCACTGATGACATCCTCCGCTCTTTATTTCTAGTTTATGTGTGTGATCTGAGAGATGACAGGATTCAGTTTGAAAGGCTTTAAACCCCTAAAACACATCAGGATCCTCTATTATCACTCATTAAATCATCTGTGTTTTACTGCATCCCATCTAATGTTATCAGTGCAATATCATTATTTACATGAAATAACAGTTTTTAATCCATTTACTGAATGTTAAATGCAACACATTTACTCCATTTATTGTTATATTTGACTGTTTGTATTTTAAGTATCTCAGGAGACGCTGGATGATTCTGTCATCAGCAGGAATCAGAACAATTCAGAAGCTGAAGACCCAGAAGTTTCTCCCCACAACATCCACAGATAAAATATCACTTTAATAGGAAACGGACACACATTATTAATAGACACATAGGACTCATGGCTTTTATTTTGAAATAAATTCCACTTTAGTTTTTTATGATTTATGACATTAGAAATATTAAACTGAACTAAAGGTGTTTCTGGTTATTTCTACGTCTATCCCTGATTGTTCTGATTGTATACTGCAGTGGAAATGAACCACAGTGAATAAATATGTGAGCAAGTGTCTGTCCTTCAGTGAACTACCGAGGATCCACAGGGTTCGGCCAGGACAGCATCCTCTCTCTGATTGGTCAGATCGGGAACCAGGATGTAAAAGACGTGCAGGTATTGGTTCTACCTGATCTGAAGTCCTGGACAGAGTGGAATATAGAACTATATATATAAATATATATAATATAGCAACACAGTGAGCAGAAATATGACAGACTGTACTCAGATGGATCCAGCAACACCCTGGAATTGTGAGAATAGAATAGAATAGAATAGAATAGAATATCTTTATTGTCATCATACATGATGGAAAAATAAGAATCTGCCTCTGGGCGCTGCATTGAAACAAGCTACATTAATGTCAATAAATAATAGAATCAAATGTACACATAAAACAAAACATTATTCAGAATCCCATCATGTTTAGAAGAGGCAGATATCTCCAGAACACTACAAATAAAAACCAGTAAAACAGAATAAGCCTGGGAGGAGATGAGCAGCATCATTAACCCTCCTGTTGTCTTCATTTACAGGCACCAAAAAATATTGTTTCCTTGTCTGAAAAGAATCCAAAAATTCTGCAAACAAAATCCTGAAAATTTGCAAAACCTTCAGGAAGAAAATTCCAATAATTCCTTAAAAGTTTCCCTTAAAAGTTTTATTTGAAAAAAAAAAATCCCCAAATTTGGCAAGAAAATTCTTGTAAATATTTTCAAAAAAATGAGAAAAAATCCTAAAAATATCTGAAGTGATTCCATATATATCAGTAAAATTTCTGATATTTTCTTTAAGAACATTCACATAAAAATCAACCAAAACCCAGTGAATTTTGCTGGATTGTGGTTGATTTTTATGTGAATGTTCTTAAGAAATATTTTTAACATTTCTTTTTTTCCACCAAAAATGTTCAAAAACTTCCCAAAAATGTTGAAAATGTGGACATCAGAAGTTTCACTGTGAAAATATATTTTTTTCTCCACATTTTCAAACTTTTAAACGGGTCAATTTGACCCGCAGGACGACATGAGGGTTACAGCTGTGGATTAGACTTTCGGGTTCAGGAGTCTGGTGGATTGCGGGTAGAAACTGCTTCTCGGCATTTTAAGGATGTTCTCTGACGACAGCAGGATGATCGTCTGTCTGTCCAGATCTTCTGTCCTCTGATTGTCTTCTCCTCCAGAGGGCTGTCCTCACTGCGCTGCAGACCCACGCCTCTCTGGACTCCAAACGCTTGGCTGTGATTGGTGGTTCCCACGGCGGTTTCCTGTCCTGCCACCTGATTGGTCAGTACCCAGATTTCTACAGAGCGTGTGCAGTGAGGAACCCGGTCATCAACGCTGCTACGCTGCTGGGAACCAGTGACATTGTGGACTGGTGAGACAGAAACGCTGCTGTATCTCTGGAAGCTTTTCCTCCTCTGCAGTTTAGGATCTGAATCTTCTTCCTCCTCCTCCAGGCGTTACACCAGCGCAGGGTTTCCCTTCTCCTACGACCAGATCCCCTCAGCTGAAGCTCTGGCTGCCATGTTACACAAATCCCCCATCAGCCACGCTGCTCAGGTAGGACCCACCAACATCTGGATTCCATCTGCTCATCAAGATGTACAGAAAACCAGCATTTAGTGGATCAGGCATTCTGTCTGGTCTGCAGAACCCTCAAATCCACCAGCAGCTCTGAAACAAAGCAAAATGACATAATGCATTCGAGCCAGAACAGAAAGAGTCCTGTGAATGATCAGCTTTCCCACAGTCCCTGAAGGCATCACACGTGACTGTAGGTTTGATGAAAAATGAACCAAATCTGAGCTTTAGCTGTGATTTTTCTAAACGTCTCATTTTAAAACTAGATAAAAATAAATCAGTTCCACTCACCAGATTTAGTAAAATAGTAAAAGTTCTGCGTACCTCGTTGGAATCCAGAAACCACGACTGATTCACGTCTGACAAACAGTCACGGGTAAAAAAAATCAGAGACTTTCTGGCTCCAGAGAGCAGATGGATATAAGATCCAAATGAAATTAAAATAGCATAAATAAAGTATATTCATCACATAGAGCCGCTATTATTAATCAGTGAATGCAGCATTTTTGTTCAATAATGCTGCATTCACTGATTCTAGTTTTTTTCTTCCATTTGTACAAAAATCCTTCATCGAAGAAATAACATTTTTATTTTTTCTTTGTGTATGATGACAGAAGGCTTGTTTTAGTTCCCTCCATGTTGCCCTGGTGCTGCTGTTTCCATAGAGGACTTTATACTGCAGTGAAAATGAACCCACAGTGAGGAAACAGGAGCAGAAATCATTTTGAGATGTAGAGGGTTCAAAAGAAGCTGCTGGAGCTGCTGATGATCAGTAAACCTCTCACGGTCTTCAAAAAATGAAGCATGCATGAAAATCCAGTCAGTAAATTCCTGAGTGTTTTTTCCTGCTGATGATTTGGTTTTACTTCATAAAGGTCCTGAAGAGATGTCACTTCCACAAGTACCTGCATTTGTTAGTGAAAACAGATTATATTTGGTTTAATGCAGTCACTAACCTCCAGAAGTTAAAAGGACGTCATCATCTTGGTGTTTCCTCTGCTGTGTTCAGATCAAGGCTCCGGTGCTGCTGATGCTGGGAGGCAGAGACAGAAGAGTTTCTCCTCACCAGGGTCTGGAGCTCTACAAAGCGCTGAAGAGCCGAGGGTCACCTGTCAGGTACAGCACAGTAAACCACACATAGAAGCTGTGATAGTAGAAACAGGCAGCCTCTGATCCTGGTGTCTTCAGGAATGAATCATATGGACGTTAATAACTGTCATTATCAGGCTGTCTGCTGTTTGTCTGCTCTTTAAGGTTGCTGTGGTTTCCAGAAGACGGACACTCTCTGTCCAGAGTGGACACGCAGGAAGACTGCTTTCTCAACACGGTGCTGTGGCTGAAGCAGCATCTCTGAACTGATGGAGGTTTAGAGGAGCTGAGGGCTGCACTATGAAGACATATTCATTCATTAACACTGAAGCCTAAAACCTGCTGAGCTCTGCCTTCGAGACAAAACCAGACCTTTACAGTCAGACAAGGACCTACATGCAGTCAGTTAGTGATTCAAAAAAGGCATAAATACATTTAGATTTAGAGCACAGTTAATAGAACACAGACTATTCTATATGATAAATCCCAAAGTCTGACTGTTAAACTGGCTTCTTAGTGCAACCGTCGGTTCTGCTGCTGAAAACTCTGATAAAAGGACACAGCTGAGACACACCACTGCCTTTAATAACAAATGCACCTAATTTTGTAAAAAAAATAAAATATCGAAGCATGCAGTAAAGAAAATCCTGCAAACCACTGATTATATGTAGATTTTTGCTCATTTAATGCTGGATTTCAATATTTAATCACTCAGTTGGATTTATTTTAATTTACTTCAACAACTCTGAGGGAAAACACCATTAATTCTTCATCAGTTGTGTGTTAAGTCCGCCATTTCTGCAACTTTCCAGTATTTTTCTTCAGGTCAGACTGGGTTGGCAAAGATAGATCATTTACAGTAAATGCACTTCATGCAAATGTCCAGCAGATGGCAGTCTGTGACTGTATAACTACCTTTAAAAAAACAATAGTGCACCTACAAAATGAAATATTTCACTGCAGCAGTTCAGGGGTGATTATTTCCTGTTTTATGTTTCGTTAAGTAACTTTCATGCAGAGTATGATTGCAGTTAAACATTAAAGCTCCATTTCAGACACGTCATCACATCATCAGCTGCTTTCAAGTTAACAAAAAGAAACAAAGAAAATCAAAGAGATCCAGAGCATTATTTAACACCTGAAGCCTTCTAACCACACAGATCCTCTGCAAACAGCTGAAACCTGATCTGGAGCCTCTAAAGGAGACTCTGGACCTCCTTCCTCATCATGGGGCTGAAGAACAAATAGTCTAGTGTCAGGCTGACCTTTAAGAGTTATAAACATGATCCAAGAGAGCAATCTATTTGGATTTCTTATCAATAACAGAGAAAATAAAAGGGTGTGAACAGTTTACTTTGTCTTTCCTCCATTTAGTACTGAGCAGATCTTTCTCCCATAAAACCTAACGTCAACATTACTGATGTCAGTTCTCTTCTACTCAGCAAACCAGTCTTTGTTTTCACAAACAAACCCTGGATTTTCCTCAAGGATAAGAGGTGTGCTGCCTTGTTGACTCTCCAGCAGCCTTGAACTGGTGTTTCCCAGACAACACGAGATGCTGGCAGCAAATTAAATCTACAGATGCAGATTCTGAGAGATGAAGTGGCCAGAATGAGACACAGAGGTGGTTGAGATCTTCCAGAAGTCTCAGGCCGGCGTCCCAGACACAGTGGTGGTGTTAATTGTCCTCTTTCACCAACACGTTGCTCTGCGGCTTTGACTGCAGCTGCTAGTGAAGTCAGCGTGATGTGGGCGTTGGTGAGATCACCACTTTGAGGGAAAACATGGAGGCAGCACTGACGAGGAAGTGACAGATAATGAAAAGAGGAGCGAGACAGAGGCGGCCCGGCGTTCCAGACAATGAAGGGAGCAGAAATAGAGGGAGAAGTTCACGGCGGCCCTCGGTGGTATTCTGGTGTGTGGGCTGGCCCTCTGAGATGAAGCTTTGTTGGAAGCTGGAGACAAGGGGAAAGACTCATGCTCACGCTGGGCGGATGGAGGAGGAGGACACACAAAGGCAGGAAAGAGCCAAAGTGTGTTTTCTGACGCTGGCAGACAAAGAGCCTTTTGAGTTTTGGTTTGTTCTGGTAATTCCCCTCTCGAGCAGAGGGAGTGAAGCAGAAGTAAAAAATAGTAGAGCTGGGAGAGACGTCCGGTTGGATTGGTGGCGTTTTGAGTAAAGGCGTCATCCTCTTGGGAACATGAGGGTGGAGAGAATAGAATAAAAGTCCAACTTTGTCTTAATGTAGGCAACATCAGCACTCATGCTTTCAGTACTACAATCTTCACAAAAAAATACAAAACTAGAAACATTCACATCCATTAATGAGTTTATGAGTATCATAAAGAATACAGTGAAGGATCAGTGATGATTTTCTTGAGAGGTCACTGTCCTTGAATAGCTGTCAATCTGCTTTACTGTTTATTTGTGTACTATCTATCTGTTTTATGTAACTCTTACATTTTCTATGGCTGCTACCATGGCCAGGTGTCCCTTGATAAAGAGATTTCTAATCTCAATGGGACTACCAGGTTAAATAAAGGTAAATAAATAAAATACAAGCAGCTGTAACACTTAAAGTACCTGTCAGATATTAAGGTCCTTACAGCATGAACTCCTCAGACCTCTAAAGGTGTCCAACATGTTCGCAGCAGAAGCTTTGGAAGATGATGTCTCCATGAATCGGACTTCTTTCTCCAGCATGTTTAGATGGAGCTCTGGGAATTTGGAGGCCAAGTCAACCCCTTGAACTCTTCATTCCTCAACAGCATCATGGCAGGGAGCATCATCCTGCAGAAAGAGGGAATACTAATGGTATGAAGGGATGCACTTTGTACAGGTTGTTGGTATGTCTCGGAAGTCACATCCACACCCCAGATTTTCCAGCAGAGCATTGCTCAGAGCATCACACTACCTTTTGCTGCCTCCTTCCATTTCTTCCCCAGTGAAACGGCACACATACCCAGCTGTCCACACGATATAAAGACTGGATTCACATGTTCATTGTAGACGCTGGCATCATCATGGACTCTCTGACCAGTCTGCAGCTCTGGACCTTCATAAACTGAAATGCTGCTCTGTGTTTCTATTCCAGCCAGCATTCAGGTTGTTAGGAGTTTGTGTTGCAGTAGTTTACTCACCATGAACCTTCTGCCTCCATGACCCTATCACCAGCTGTCCTTCCTGAACCTGCTTTGGTTGTTCTGAACCACGGCGTATCTGGAAACACCCAGAGGACCTGCTGTTCTGGACATGTTCTGACCCAACCAGCTCAGATTCTTTGTCATTTTTCTTGCTCCAAACACAACTTCAAGAACTGACCCTTTACCTGTTGCTATAGTCACGAGATAGTCAGCGTTATTCACTTCACCTGTTAAATGTTGCGGTTCATCGGTTGTATACTTTAAATTAAAGGGGTGGTTTGAGAATTAAAGGTAAACCAGCAGTTGGTCAGTGTAGTGAAGACAACTAGATTCAGACTAAATCTGACTACCAGCATCTCTAAACCACTAATTAACACCTTAGATGCTTGTTTAATCTATAGATATTTAAAGACAAACCGCTCCGTATCTCGTCTGATTGAGATATGTCGCTGTTTATTTAAGAGTGAATGGATTTGTCTGATTTTGAAGAATTAAAATCACATTTTGAGCAAACTTTATTCTGTGTAAAGTCCAATAATAGACCAATAATAATAATAATAATAATAGTGTCCCTGACTGAGCTTTACGTCTTCGTACTGTTCAGAGGAAATAGACTGACTTAGACTGGACTCCAATGGTACAGAACAGTAGTTTTTTCAAAAATACTTTAAACAAAAGAATAAAGAGAAAAACACCCTCTGCTAGGCTTTAATGGGTTGACTATAGATATGGACTGGCTTTGACTTTTTTTTCTTGCTGGTAATTGGTTGTTCTGTTTCCTGGTCAGCAAATGCAAAAAAAAAATAATTTACAATGTGAATAAATCAAATTCCACTCCACAAAGTTTCAACATCTACATCTCTTTACGCATTTTCATGGCGACTTCCCGTCTTTTCATTGCAATCCTTGAGCCGTGACCTTCACCTGTGACGTTCATAGAAGTGTGTTTTTGAAAAGAGGCGGTACGTAAAACGGTTTCTGACTTCACATGATTCAATACAAACCTCCTGGATACGTTCATGCTGCGTAACTCTCTTCCTGCCCTCAGTCCCTGTTATTTTCTTTGTCTTCTTGTTTTTAGCCATGAAAGAGCGTTTGTGAGTGCACCCAGTGTTCATTCACAGGCCTATGAAAACAGCGTTTTACCGTCTCCCTTTGGATTCATGTTGTTTGAACAGTTCGGGCCCCACAGGAAAAGGAGCGACTTTCCATTCTGTCTCTGCTACGCAAACTGTCACCTTTCACTGGTTTTCTGTCATTCTTCTCTTAACATCCCTCCATTCTCTCCATAATTCGGTCCCCTTTCGTCTGTTTTTGTGAGCTTTGCTAAAGGCCGTTGAGCCCCACTGAAATGGTCTGAATTCATCTGGTTTTAAAAACAGCTGGTTGGGACTGAGATGGACTCTGGGTTCCTCATCTATTGTGTGTCTTTGTAGTCTAAAAGTTGAGGTGTGTTGGTGGTTCTGAGGTTCTGTTGCGTCACTGGGGTCTGGTTTCTGTTTGCTTTCCAGTTGGTATGTTAATGTGAGCCTGTTAGGAAAAATATGCATTTTTTGGATAATTCTGTTGTATCATTATGAGGGAAAAGATGTTCCAGAGCAGTGAAATTTGAGAAAGTGTAATTGAAATGTTGTTCAGAGTCACTTTCCTTGATTCCAGTATGATAAACTGCCTCATTCTTAGACATTTCCTCCGAAAAACCGATTTAGTAGAAACAGGATCACATTATTTGGCTGCAGGGTCACATTTTTCCTGCATTTTAAGACATTTTTTCTTGATTCCAGGATCATAATCAACCTTAATCTGAGAAATTTCTTCTTAAAAGCTGATTTAATGGAAACAGAATTGAATAGTTTTGCCATAGGTTTTGATTTTTGGTGCGTTTTAAGGACATTTTTCTTGATTCCAGGATGATGATCTGTCTTATTCCTAGAGATGTCCTCTTAAAAACTGATGTCATGGAAACAGAATTGAATAATTTTGCTATAGTATCAGGTTTTCCTGTGTTTTAATAAAAAGTTTCTTGATTCCAGTATGATTATCTCTCTTAATCTGAGAAATTTCCTCTAATAAATTGATTTAATGGAAACAGGATCAAATTATTTTTGTTACAGGGTGAGATTTTTCCAGTGTTTTAAGAAAATCAGGTTTGTAAAAGTCAGTGCTGAGCGATATAACTGGAGATGGAGAGCTTCTGAAGTGGTTTGTCCTTTAATGTATTCATCCTGGTTAAACATTTATGTGTGTGCATTAACTGAAGTGTATTTGAATGTTAACATCTAATGTATTTACAGCAAGTTCCTGTGAATGAACTAAAGCGTATTTAAATGTTAGTATTTAGTGTACTCTTTACAGTAGGTCTCCCTGCATAAACCAAAATGTGCTAATATTTACTGTATTTATAGTAAGTCTCTATGAATATCTTCTGTACTCCTTATAGTAGGTCTCTGGCATCCAGCAGATCCTGGGAATATTCCCTCTCTGCTCTTCTTCAGCTGTGGGATCCGTCACTCCTCTTTCATCTCTCCTCCTCCAACCTCTTGGCTCACCTCCATCTTTCTTTTGTCATGTTCATCTATCTCCCTGTTCCCATGCTAAGCTACTCTTGTAGCGGTGCCATGCAGGATAATGGACGGGTGGGTCGGTGGGTGGAGGGGCTTTTTATCCAGGGAACAACTTACACCAAAGAAGGACCAGACAGCTGCAAAGCCCTGTGCTGAGATATCTCTGGACCTTGTTGTTGTTTCTATGATGTGAATGAACTATTGGTGAGAGAATCTGTAAAAACCGGCGGTAGAAATGTTCCTTCAGCTGAATCTGCTGGTAGAAGCCAGAACAGTTCATGACTGAGTATAAATGAAGACTGATGATGGAAGAGGTTAACAGCTCAGAGAGGTATTGACAGTAGAATTAAAGGAGCACTCCAGTGAATGGATTGGATTATTGTCATTCTGTCGTTCTGGAAAGGAGCTGTTTAAAGTCTGAGAAAACAAACTGGTTTTAAATATGAAGCAGAAGCTAATTAAAGACTCTAGTACATGACACATGAATGATTATTGTTTTTGGAATGAGAAAAAGTCGGTTCTGTTGGCTTCTGTTACTCCAATGAGCATTTCTTTCTACTTATCTGTGGTCCAGTCACAGTGGCAGCAGGCTAAACAGGGCATTTCAGACGTTACTCTTCCCAGCAACCTTTTCCAACTTATGTTCTTGGATCTTGAAGTGTTCTCAGGCCAGATGAGATATGTAATCCCTCCAGTGAGTTCTGGGTTAACCAGGGTCTTTTCCCAGTTGGATGTGCCTTGAAACCTCTTACAATTGTACACTTTCATTTAGCAGACATTCTTATCCAAAGTGAGAGCAAAGAAAACAACTACGGAGATGAAACTACTAAAATCAAGTTAAGAACTGTCCAATGCATCATTAGAACCTGAAGGGTAGTGGAGAACCATCATCTTCCAGGAACTAATGTGGTCTGATGAGTCCAGATTTACCCTGTTCCAGAGTGATGGGGCATCAGGGTAAGAAGAGAGGTGGATGAAGAGATGCCCTCATCATGGCTAGTGGGGGTTAGGGTTATGATCTGGGGTTGGTCAGGTTCAACAACGTTATGTTCCCAAAGAATGAGGTCAGCTGATTTCTGAAGATACTGAAGGACCAGGTCTTTACATCAATGGAGGTTTTCTTCATGTTCCAAGATGATGATGCCAGGATTCATGGGCTCACATGGAGAATGAGTGGATCAGGGAGCAGGAGATGGATGTTCTGGAGAAGACTTTGGACATCAATAGAAGATCTATGTAGAAAATGAATGCATCTATTGACAGACATAAATGCCGTGACATTGCAGAACCTTATTGTTTTCTGGCCGGGCAGCATATTTTGCTCAAGGAAAGCACATTAAAATAAACAATAACCCTGTAGCAGGTGATTCCCTAAAGTACACACCCCTTCACAAGCAGAAAACAGATAATCACCAGCTGTACACCTGGTCTGAGGCACAGCCTTAATGAAACTACAGCAAAACCTGCTGATTAATGCTGCCATGTTTCAGACTATTACCTCTGCTTTAATCCAGTCCTCGCTATAATTAGTGAGTAGATTGTTGTGCTGGTAGCCAGGAGTCGATTCATGCTCAGGTAAACAGAAATAAAGTTTATTGATGTTTCATTAACAGGAGATTTGGGAAGCCGTAACACAATCTGTCCTTAAATCCGTGCCTCAGAGGCTCAGGAGCAGCTACATGTCACGTTCTGAAATGCAGTAAATTTCTCTCGACACTTTAATCACCACTTATTCTTCTACCACTAAAATCACAAAGAAGATGCAAGAAGCCGAAGCTGTCCATTTACTGTCATTCATGTGGTCTTCAGAAAACAATTACAGCCATAATTCAGTCACTTCAACTCATCTCAGCTGTGTTTGCTATCAGGCAGAAACTTCGGACCTGTGAAGTGTCAAAATCAGGAATGACAAGAATTCACAGGAACAGTCTGGAGTGTTTTTATGGCTTCTGGAGGTTTGGTGTTTGCCTCAGCAGTGAGAGGATTACAGCGGCTTTTAGCATATTAAAGAAAAATGATCATTTCACTTTACAGAAGTTCTTGTTATCAACAAACCTTTAGCTGATTCCTTTTGTACTCAAAGCTCTCCGTTCAATAAACGGCAGCTCTCTTTTTTTAAAAAAAGTTTTCACCTCTTCCTTGTCACTCAAACATTAATTTATTTTTAAACACCTCAAACTGATCTGCAGTTTTAATCTAACACGACCTTCTGGAGTTCAAACATCTGTAGAAAAATCAGTCTTTAAACGCTGTCGTCACTCTAAAGGGAACAAACTCTCTGAACACTGAGACGGTTCTGATGTTGCTGTTGGAGGTTTTTCCACTACATAGGAAACTTTCACTTCATCTAAACAGTTTAAACACATAAATATTGTGGGTCTGGCTTACCTCGCTGTCACTGGAGTGTTTATATCATTTTCCATTGTTAGGACCCCATTTTCATCTCTACAAAACACAAAGAATTTACTTCACGGATAAAACTTACATGGTAGCAGGTTTAGCAGTCTTTTCACCAACGTTGATTTAACCTTTCTGAACCTTCAAACTGTTACTGAAGCTAATAAACTTTTCCCCAAACGCTCATTAAAATCTTTCATGCAGATGAAGCTGGACGTTATTTTAGGAAGGGAAACTGTCTCCCTGGATGCATTGTGATGCTTGGTTTGGTTTCATGTAACAGATGACTGAAGGAATTTACTAAAAAGTACTGACTGATAGAGCTAATACATGAGATAAAAATGCTATAAAAGGACATAATAACCGTCAGCTAATAATATGCTTTTATTATGAAAGGAGGTTTTTTGAAGGGGTTTAGCTTGCTAACCTGAGCTCTTCACTTAATCATGAAATCTTGCTGCTTTATGAACACCCAACAGTCTTTATAAGTAATTTTCACCATTTAACAGCCATCTGGGCTGACAAGACCAGGTCCTGGTCTAAATGAACAGGGAGAGAACCAAAACCAGTATTTCAGCGGTCAGCAGGTGTATAGTATCTGTTATGGTCACAGCGTCTGGCCAGTGACAGTCCCTTCCTTCCTTCCTCCGGTCCAGGTTTTTCTTTCTCCTAGGTGTGTTCTGACACAGAGGCTATGACAGGTGCAGGTGCTTAGTAATCAGCAGAGACAGAGTGCAGGCAGGTGTTCCTGATCATAAGATAAGATAAAGTTCTTTATTTCTCCCCACGCCAGGGGAAATTTACATTGTTACAGCAGCTTATGTAACAGTAGATGTAGTAATAAGAATAGAATAATAATAGAACAATAGTAATAATATTTACAATATAGAGATGAGGATAAAGTGGCTTAACAGAAAAAATAAAAATAAAGTTTAAAAGTGCAAAGATGTGCAGTGCAAGAATAAACCAGACGTCATTCTTCACTTGGAGTGGGACTGTGAATCTACATCTGTTAGTGCTGTGCACTGATCAGTTCTTACCATTTGCTTTTTAGTAATTCTGTTTCTTTATGTAGTTCTTCACCTACCTGTGCCTCCTGGATCTGCTGTTTGCTCCGACCTGTCCGTTGGAGAGAAACTCACCTGTTGGATTCCTGGCTTCCATGCTTCTGCCAATCTCTTCTCCATTCCTGCCTCTGAAGCCAGCACCTGTCTCTAGTCTCCTCACACCAGGAGCCATTGGACCCCCAGCTCTCCTAACCCTCCCAGTCCTACACCTGTCTCTCCACTGCAGCCCCACAATCTACACCTGTTGGGTCGTCTCTACACCAGAATGGTTGGAGCCAGTCCCCGTCACCAACTCTGTTCCCTCGCTCGGTAAGCTAAGTCCCCGGTACATAAGCGCTACCAGATAATAGCTGTGTTCGGTGAACTAATGCTCCTTCATCATTTATTACTACTTACGGTCAGTTGCTAATTCCAGCTAAGGTTAAATTTGGACACTACATCTTTCGCTGTGTTTCGTGCACCACTGGGATTTGGAGATTCCGTTTGTTTTGGGTTAGTTTCTGTTTGGGGTTTTGTTGTATTCCTCTTTTTACTCACTACGGGGTCATTTTTTTTATTGCAGTATAAAATCCTGCATCTCTATGGAAACAGAACAACCAGAGCTAGAAATGGAGAGACTGCAAATATGTCTTTTACGAAGTATATCTCAGCTATGATGCCACAAATCATTAAAAAAGGAAAAAAATAGGGGGTTAATTTATTTATCTGACAAAAATTGCAACAAAAAGAGCAACACAAAATGTTTTTCAGCGCTTATAAGTGGAATAAATGGTGACTCTACATCCTACTTGTATTTTACTGTACTTTGGTACTTCTGTCCTCTCTGCTCTGTGTACACAACCTGCAGTTCAGCTCAGAAATCTCCGATTTTTCTGTCAGGTAAATGTTGGTTACATCTGATTTCTCAGCTGCATTAAAGAGAGTAGTTTTTTTTTTTTTCTTTTTGCAGAATCTGGTTAAAGCAAATGGTTCATTTTTGACGAATCTGTAAATAACAGGCAAAATTGCAATTTTGATTAAATGTCAGATTTTAAGCTTGGAATTGATTCTGTTTCCTGACAGAACGACATGATTTGGTCAAACCAGCAGAAAGTTAAACTCTGATGCTTCTTTCTGTTTTTAATGTGTGGTTCTGGTAAATGATGCAATTTTGGTGAATTTTTAAAGATGCCTTTTAAACCCCCTGCTAGGTTTTTGGTTTTCAGAAGGTTAATTTTAATATAGTGAATATTAAAACCCTCATTAAACACTAGTTGTTTGTTCCTCTAATCTCTAAAAGGTTGATGTTCTTTCAGCACTTTTTAGTGTTTGGGTCAGCGCGATGGTGTGTCTGTCTGCATGTATGCACAGTGTGTATTAATAATCTATGCAGCGGAGAGTTCTGTAATGTGTGTGATGCATAATTCATTAATAAGAGATGGGATGTTCTTTCATTAGTCAAACGGGATGCTGTCACACTGCTCAGTGATTCACATGGTGAGTGTGATTGTGTGTCTCACTATGTGTACATAATGCAGAATACTGTGATATCAGCAATGGTGTTTACAGCCACGTTCAGGACGATGCAGCGGTCACTGTTTTAAAGGCAGTTATCTACATTTACTGTATAGAAATGTCAGTGTAAAGGCTGGAAATTACAAGTATTATGTTTGCTCAGTGGTTTACTCATAGAGGATGTGACAAAAAAAGATTGGAAACACCCACTAAGACATACACTCCATCTCTAACAATAATTTAAATATTATACATACAGGAGGTCCTCGGTTTACAGCGTCCTCGACCTACAGCGTTTCATCGTTACATCAGAACTGGTTATGTGGAACTAGTTGATGAGTGGGCTGTACAGTGGTGTAGTGGTTAGCACTTTCGCCTTGCAGCGAGAAGGTCCCTGGTTCACGTCCCAGCTCGGACCTGGGGTCTTTCTGCATGGAGTTTGCATGTTCTCCCTGTGCATGCGTGGGTTTTCTCCGGGTACTCCGGCTTCCTCCCACAGTCCAAAAACATGCTGAGGTTAATTGACTATTCTAAATTGCCCGTAGGTGTGAATGTGAGAGTGATTGTGTGTCCTTTATGTAGCCCTGCGACAGACTGGCGACCTGTCTAGGGTGTCCCCTGCCTTCACCCGAGTCAGCTGGGATAGGCTCCACCCCCCCCCATGACCCTAGTGAGGATTAAGCGGTGTATAGATAATGGATATATATATATATATATATATATATATATATATATATATATATATATATATATATATATATATATATATATATATATATATATATATATATGGGGGCAGTTGTGTGATATTCTTAAAGTAACATCTCCAGACAATGAAAAACAAAAGTCACTCATTTACCAGATTTTCAGTGAGTGTGAAAACATTTCTTCTACTTAGTGCTATGTAAAGGTTTTAATTTTAAATGTTAAAACAAAACTATAAATGTGAATCTAAATATTACACGCCGCTCTCGAAGTTAAAACATCTCAGTGATGAACTAATAAGCTGAACTCACTTTCATTCATATGGCACTAATTAACAACACAAGTCATCATCTCAGGGCTCTTTACACAGTCAATATCATATATCATATTATATATAGAAAACCAACACTTCCAAAGCTCTTTGGTGACAGTGAGAAGATAAACTTCCCTTTAACAGGTGGAAAACTCCATCATAACCGTGGCCACCAAGAGTCAGAAGGCTCAGGCAACTAAGGGAACTTTCTGACCATTTTAGAACTGATTGCCAAACATGACCCTTTGGTAAAACAAAAAATGGGGCACGGCAATGCTAAATATACAAGTCACAACATTCAGTCTGGATGGAAGCTCTGAGATAAGATGACTGCTTCCATGTATGTGGATGCTGGTTGAGGTCTAATCCTAAACTTCAACACTCTGGAGGTCCTGCTGTTTCCCAGTAAATCAGTCTGGAGTAAATGAAGAACTAAATCCTGCTTTTCTGCTTAAAGATGCATTTATGGAGCATTAGGTAGGAGGACTGACAGACAGAGAGGACAGCGGGCGAAGGAGACTTTCACTGTGTTTTAAGGATTTGCATAAAACCAGAGAAAGAATCCAGGAAATTCTTGTCCTGCTTAATGACAGGAAGTTAGAAATATGCAGGTTTGACTGACTTCAATCTGTGGAAAACAGAAACAGAAATACTTCTGATATTCCACTTTAAAGGAGGAAACTGGAAACATCAGACACTTCAATTAAGACAATAAGATCAATATTATCTGAATATTACTTCTAAATGGTTTCAGCAACATAATGTGAACATTTCATTTCATTTCCTCATTGCTCAGGAGAAATATTTCATTTTCATTTGCGATATTTCACTTTTATGTACAACATTGTCACTTTAATGCACAATATTTCATTTTTATCTCATTTTTCAGCTGCATTATTTCATTTTCATATATGATATTCCTTACTACCTCTGTATATTTGCCAACATTACTTTTTACTGCTCTATTCTAGCCTTATTTTAGCTTCCTTATTCTAATTCAGTAATGCATCCTACTTAAATCTGATTGCTTTCTACTTTTTATATTATGTATGCCTTTGGAATTATCAAAGTTTTATCTTATCTTATGCATCAGTGGAAATAATTAAGATGTGAGGACATATATTGGTTAGGAAGAGGTCCAGAAGAGGTAAAAATAACGTGTTCAGTGCAAGTTTGAGTCCTCTGATTGTCTCTTATTATTGAGGAGATGAAATGAGGCAAAATAAGATAAAATGTGAGGATAGAAGAGCTGGAAAAAAGAGGAGAGGGAAGAAAGCTTGGCGTTGATTTCACAGGAAATGAACGTGCAATACTTTTCACATTAAATTACGTCATTATAGTTGCATAATTCTGGTCAGAGTGAAGTTTATATAGTATGTCATAATACAGGTTTTACATGTTGTAGTTTAAGTTCCTGAATTTTCCCTTTAATACAACAGTTGCTTTTTACATGAAAATCCAGGTTGGTTGTCCAGTTGAAGGCCTCCAGTAGATGGTTTGGTTTTCCACATGTCCCTGAGAGTAAATACAGAAAGAGAAGCTGGCTGGGAGAAACAGGAAGAAACTGGTTTTATAATGACAGCCATCTAAGTGCTTCATCTCCTGTCTCATTGTCTCTGAATCCAAGGACAGACTGCAGCAGGCCTGTCACAGTTCCAGTTCCTGAACATTCCCGCTCTAAGTTCCTGAACATTCCCACTCTATGTTCCTGAACATTCCCACTCTATCTTCCTGAATATTCCGGCTCTATGTTCCTGAACATTCCCGCTCTGAGTTCCTGAACATTCCGGCTCTATGTTCCTGAACATTCCCACTCTATGTTCCTGAACATTCCCGCTCTGAGTTCCTGAACATTGCCGCTCTAAGTTCCTGAACATTCCCACTCTATGTTCCTGAACATTCCCGCTCTGAGTTCCTGAACATTCCGGCTCTATGTTCCTGAACATTCCGGCTCTATGTTCCTGAACATTCCAGCTCTATGTTCCTGAACATTCCCGCTCTATGTTCCTGAACATTCCCGCTCTAAGTTCCTGAACATTCCCGCTCTATGTTCCTGAACATTCCCACTTTGAGTTCTTGAACATTCCCGCTCTAAGTTCCTGAACATTCCCGCTCTAAGTTCCTGAACATTACAGCTCTATGTTCCTGAACATTCCCGCTCTACGTTCCTGAACATTCCTGCTCTGAGTTCCTGAACATTCCCGCTCTGTGTTCCTGAACATTCCCGCTCTGTGTTCCTGAACATTCCCGCTCTACGTTCCTGAACATTCCCGCTCTACGTTCCTGAGCATTCCCACTCTATGTTCCTGAACATTCCCGCTCTATGTTCCTGAACATTCCCACTCTGTGTTCCTGAACATTCCCACTCTGAGTTCCTGAACATTCCCGCTCTAAGTTCCTGAACATTCCCGCTCTGCGTTCCTGAACATTCCTGCTCTAAGTTCCTGAACATTCCCGCTCTATATTCCTGAACATTCCCGCTCTAAGTTCCTGAACATTCCCACTCTAAGTTCCTGAACATTCCTGTTCTATGTTCCTGAACATTCCCGCTCTGAGTTCCTGAACATTCCCGCTCTAAGTTCCTGAACATTCCCGCTCTCTCCGTCATCCCTCACCTCCCGTCTCTCTGCTTCCATTATCCAGTGCTGCCTCTCATGAGGAAACACGAGGAGTTATCATATAACTGGAAGGCCGTGCGTTGAGCATCCTTGTTCAAGATGTTGAACCTTGGACCAATTACTGAATGCATGTTGAATTTAAAAAGCCCAAATTAATTCTGTCTAAATCCCTCTCTCTCTCCCTTTTCATATCTTCAGCCAAGATAAATTTTCCATCCTTCTTGTGGTTTGACCGTCTCCTGGTTTAACTCCACCGGCTCACACAAAGGAAATGCCTGTCCTCAACCGACACTAAGGGCAGATATGGAGATAAATACAGTCACACAATATCTGCAAATTCACTCACGCACCACTGCAGCTGCTCTACTGCAGCTGGATGGACACGCTGGTTCATCCTTCTGTTGGTTTAGAGGTTTGGTCCAGAGTAGGTGGTTGTAAACTATAAAACTATTCATCTGCTTGTGGAGCTGTGCCTCAGGACAAAACGAAATTATAAAGACTGGACACTTTATTCTTGACACAGAATGAGAAGTAACCTACTATATGTATGTTAACTTACCTCGGAGACATTATTGGTTTACGCCATTTCACTGTTAAGTTGGAACTGGTTCAGAGGAACTAGTTGGTAAGTGGAGTGGATGAATATTGTATGTGCAGTCGTAACACGGCGCTATAAGACGGCTTTGTTTACATTTTCACCAGAGTTCCGACTTACAGTGAAAATTGATTTACATCAGTAGGAACTGAACTCTGACGTAAGTCGAGGACCTCCTGTATAATATCCTAAATACAGACATGATGCGACAAACTGGATGAACAACTGACCAGTCTGAAACTAAACACTAAAAACAAGCCCAAATGATTAATGACATGGTTTTGCTCGACGTATTCGACCTGCGACACTCAAAACTTTTCCTCGACTGATTAAGACCGACTTCATCACACAAGCTGTCAACCTCATGTATGCTGCAGAGGAGGAACGATAATCACAGAAACTGCAAAGTGGAAACTACGAGCTTCAAAACAAGGGAAATGTGAAAATGGTGATCATTCAGTTAGCTACCTTAGCTATTCAGCTAGCCAGCTAATGTTAGCTAAATACTTTAGAAGACAAGATGCGTGTTGTTAACAAAGGTTTAACTGCAGAGCTCTAGAAACCCACCAAAACAAAAAGAAACTAATCAGGTAAAATAAGCTCTTTTAAGACATGTTGTTCACGTAACTTAGAGGGAATGTACAGTCTCATTTTGTGCTTAATAAAAGAATAAAACTTTAACATTATTGCACTCAAACTTAATAACTAATAACATAACTAACATAAAATTTACTATCAGAAGAGGGAAACGCATCAGTTCTGCTTTCTGTCCTTCAGCCTGTTCAGGTTCTTAGTGATTTTGGAGGCAGACCAACAGATCGACAGAGATAAAACCCTGATTTTACATCCAAAGTTCAAGTAATCCCTTTTGCATCCCTGAATTTCTAAAGTTCTACTCTCTGATCCTGCTTGGGCATTTAAAAGATTAAAAAATATGATGGAAAATATAAGAGAAACCTATTAAAAAAAATAAAGTATTTCGATTGTAGTTTATAATATCCTTATGAGAACTTTGTGTGTTGTGCAATGCTTCATTCACTGTTTTAGATCCAGCATAAATCACATTTAATTGTAATTTTTTGCAGTGTTTTAAAAATTATTGCTGATCTTTTTTATTGTTAAAAGGATGAATGAACGACCCACAAGAGCTTCTTGTGTGAAATTTTCCTTTTCAATGAATTTCATAAAGCATACAGTTTATTTTTTAATGTGGAAAAAAGTGAATTTGATAAAAATTCTCAATTTTAATCAGGTTGTTGGTGTTCTTTACTTACAGAACCATGATGCTGAGAAGAAAATCTTGTGATTGTTTCTGTTTTTATAGTTTCTAGATCTGAGGGATTCTAATGTCTGTTACTGTGTTCAGGTTTAAATATAAACATGATTGGCTGTATGGAAGTAACCTCTACATCCCTAAATTACGGTATTCCAACAGAATAGCGCTCCACAATAACACCAAAACACATCACACATTTATTTGTAGCTTTACAGCCTTCGTATTGTTTTTCCATTAAGTTTTATGAAGCAGATGTAAAGCTCCTCTCCTCTACACTGAACCCACACATGAAGCCAACCGCAACACAAACACGGTGTGTGATCTGCTACAAACGGGGAAGATAAAGTGGAGCCGAGTGATGGTGGAAAATCTCTGTTCCTGACTTGGCAGCTGCTCCGTTCCAGTACAAAGAGCAGCTGTCACTGGTGTAGAAAATAACTGGGGGAAAGTTTATAGAAAATTACTGCATGCAGCAAACAGGCAGGTATAGGAAGCTGGGAAACGCTCAGTAGGTGGAGGTACGTTCAAGATACAGAAACGAACACACACCTTTAATCAGACCCAGTAGATCTGTCAACAGCGCTGTCAACACACTACTGAGATGCTCCCATGTGTGTTTCAGAGCAGACGTGACCAAACAACACAAGCCTCCATCCACGAAGTCTTCAGGACATGAGTGAAACAGTTTTTTATATAAAATGGACATAAATCCTCTAAAGGCCTCTACTCACTATCTCAGACCAAAGATACCAACGGTGAGAGAATGGTGGTGATATCTTTGTTCTGAGCTCTAAATCTGTGGTCCTTCTGGGTGATCATCTCACAGTGTGATGCTGCTGGACCTGCAACAACTAACTAACCAATAGAAATGCAGGATGAAATGACGTACTGATCAATAAACCCAGTTAGTTGATTTATGGAGACAAAAAGCATCAAAACTAGGATGTGGGATTTAAACAGAGAAGAAGCGTGATTTGTTGGAAAATTACAGACCATAACAGTAGATGCTAATGTAAAATGCTAGTAGATGCTAACAATTGCTAACTTCGAGCTCCCTTTGCAAAACTAGTATCCCAGATTGTCCTCTCATTCCGAGACACGACCGCATCCATATTCTCCTCCTACTCCTTTTATTGGGATTTCTCTCCAAACATGAATGTCAGCAGGGTGAGGGCTCTGTTCATGTTTGGCTAGTTTCCCTATGATTGTAGGGTCATGTTTGGCTAGTTTCCCTGTGATTGTAGGGTTCATGTTTGGCTAGTTTCCCTGTGATTGTAGGGTTCATGTTTGGCTAGTTTCCCTGTGATTGTAGGGTTCATGTTTGGCTAGTTTCCCTGTGATTGTATGGTTCATGTTTGGCTAGTTTCCCTGTGATTGTAGGGTTCATGTTTGGCTAGTTTCCCTGTGATTGTAGGGTTCATGTTTGGCTAGTTTCCCTGTGATTGTAGGGTTCATGTTTGGCTAGTTTCCCTGTGATTGTAGGGTTCATGTTTGGCTAGTTTCCCTGTGATTGTAGGGTTCATGTTTGGCTAGTTTCCCTGTGATGTAGGGTTCATGTTTGGCTAGTTTCCCTATGATTGTTGGGTTCATGTTTGGCTAGTTTCCCTGTGATTGTAGGGTTCATGTCTGGCTAGTTTCCCTGTGATTGTAGGGTTCATGTCTGGCTAGTTTCCCTGTGATTGTAGGGTTCATGTTTGGCTAGTTTCCCTGTGATTGTAGGGTTCATGTTTGACTAGTTTCCCTGTGATTGTAGGGTTCATGTCTGGCTAGTTTCCCTGTGATTGTAGAGTTCATGTTTGGCTAGTTTCCCTGTGATTGTAGGGTTCATGTTTGACTAGTTTCCCTGTGATTGTAGGGTTCATGTCTGGCTAGTTTCCCTGTGATTGTAGAGTTCATGTTGGGCTAGTTTCCCTGTGATTGTAGGGTTCATGTTGGGCTAGTTTCCCTGTGATTGTAGAAGCTTCGTTTATGCTTCAGTTGTTTATTTTTCATGGATGGACGGCGCACGCTGATGATGTTTTATTCTTCGTTCACGTCGACTCACGTCCATCGTAGGCTAAGATTCAGCTGCGTTTTCATCGTTAATCTGCACAGAGCAAACTTCACATCGTGCCCAAAGATTATTAGATTCATGTCGTACAGCAGAGCAAAGTGGGAACTTATAGGATTGGTAAAATCACAGTGTGTAGAGGCCTTATTTTGTTAGTGTGACCTCAGTGGAAGCAGCAGGTGTTTGTCTGTGTGGTATTAAATCTAAAATGTGGGTTATATTAAGTTTAGTCTCTTCTAATTGTTGAAACAGACTTGATATCCAGTTGTTAAGGTCTTTATTTCTGTGTAGCTGTAAGCAGAAAAGTCTCGTGTTTCTTGCCTCTCAGTCAGATGCAGGCGGAGATGCAGAAGACAGGCTTTGATATGGAAATCAAACAGATAAAATACATTAAACTATCATGTTAGTGCTTTAAAATGGGATCCATCAAAGTGTGAGTGAAGATAGAGATGGATGATTAATTGCACAGAGAACAGTGGAGCTCTCATGTGGAATCCAGGATCAATGTCAAACAGAAATACTTTCAACTTGAGATGGCTGCTGAGGCTTTTCTGTGTTCCTTCAAATCAAGACTGCAGCTGATAGCCGAAGGACGTTAGTCAAAGTAAATGATAAAAACATACATCAGGAAAAAACTTATCTGGAATGTCAGTATGAATGAAGAAGGCCAGAAGTTGTGATAAACGGCAGCAGAAAGGTTCAGTTTGAGCTGTGGTTGGTGTAATCAGTATGTGGGTCAACAGCCTGATTACAGTCCAGCACTGCATTCCTGCTCTCAGCTGTGATTAGCATGTAGGCTAGCCTGCAGGCCATGGGTGTGTGCGTGCACCTGCCTATCAGCTTTCTACATGACTTCATGATAAAAACACACACCTGGACCTAACAGGACTTCTTCATTGTCCACAGACAGAACTTTACTCTACTGTGTCCAGTTCTGTGCACTTTTAATGCCTGAAGAATAACCAGGGAAAGGAACACACTTTGAGTTCAGAAAGTTGTTTACTTTTGTGTTCTTTTCATTTTCTACCTGCTGCTTCAGATTTTTTTATCTACATTAAAATCTCCTGCATGATGTTTTGTGGGGAACTTTGGGTCTCTGGGAGTTGAGAGGCGTCCAACACCTAGACGTTGGATCCATTGGGCCCTGTAGGATGTGGGTCAAACTTGATCCTTCTGGGATGGTCCAGCCAACATCCAGGACTCTTTGCTGTTTCTGTGAAGGTTTTGGGGTGTGATAGGGTGAATTATCTGCTAGAGGAGACCACTATCATCATGGGAGGGGGTTCTTGTTATTTAGAACCCACGGTTTCCCAGCAGAACATTGCTTTGTAAGGTTTTAATGTTGTGGCTAATTGGTATAGAATCTCCCAGGATCTGATGTACGACTAAGATTGACTCAGCAGAGTATGTACCTCCTGTTCATCCTAAACCATGAAGTCCTCATCCAGTTCTTAACAGTTCACAACCAGGTCTGTTCTGTGCACTTTAATGAAGGTAGAATTAAATCAAACCAGACGTGTCATTTCTCTCTCACCAACTTTTTCATCCATCTGTGTTACTTTGCTCATAAAGCTTGATGGTTAACATTAGAAATGAGAAAAGAAAATGCTAAAGGTCAGTCTATAGTTGCTCTCTTTGGTGACCTGTCCCTTTGGTGGGATTTGTTTTCATTTCTGCTGTTGTGACCTCATAAATATGGATTAGTGTTATGGCCTGTGGTGGTCGTGTGTTTGGAGATGGACCTTCTCCAGCCTCTGTGTCTGGATGTTTTGTGGAGAGGTGATTGATTCCACCTGGATGAAGACTGAGCTCCAGATCCCACCTGGAACTCATGAGAAATGATTATCCTGGAGCTGCAGACCTCCTCCCAGCCCTGGTCCTCCACACCTCCATACCCATCTGACTGGTCCACCACCACAACTCCTCCTCCCAGAAGACCCCAGCAGTCACCACACATGAGTATATATCTACACCCAGAAATCTGGGCAGCCTCTTTGTTTGTATTCTGGTTTGGTCTGTAGGTTCTGGATCCACTGAGGGGTGATTACGGACATTTAGAGCTTCTGTTGGTGGCTGATAATTCAGTGAGGAGCCTCCAGTCTTAGTGGAGACTGTTAGCAGCCTGATAACTTCGTGAGAAGCTATTTGGTAACTTGAGTCTTTGTGTTTGGTGGATTAAATATGTTCTGAGGCAGCAGTTTAGTTAGTTCTGTGCACTATTCAATCATTTATTAGTTTGTGTTACTTGTGGTGGATGTTGCTTCTGTGTTTAGGTTTGGATAGGGAGTTTAGTTGTTCTGTTTGTGTGTAGCTAGATGAGATACTCTGTTAGCCTTTGTTTGGTTTTATTTTGTTCTTTGATTTAGCAGCACCCACCAGTCTTTTCTTTGTGTGACCACTTTTATGTCGACTTTGCTACTGAGCAATAAATTCCTTTACCTGAGCCAATAACATCTGGTGATTTCATTACACCCAGCTGACCCTGGAGGTGGATCATAACAGATTATTCAGACTTTAATCACTCTTTTTATCACTCTTAGATAGATATTCCTTTCTGGGATACAAATGGAGGCACCACATACATTCAAAAAAACTAGAAAATGTGAAAAAAAAAAACCCTGTCAGTTTCTACACTTGGTATTGTTGATGTTCTATGAGGGTTCTGTAAGGGTTCTAGGTAACGGTCTTGAAGCTTTAGGAGTTAATGGTATCACCGACTGGATTCCTTACGAATAAAAATCTCCATATGCTTCTGAATAATGAGCAGCTTTTCATGTATGCATCATGATGTACAATACTGCCTGATGATATGCTACCACATGAGCTAATCTCAGCTAGCCAGATGTCTCATTGCATATTCCTCACAAGCATTTATCTCATTTCTTTAAACATAACACTGGTGATTGAGACATCTGTGTCTGGTAGGACCACCTGATCTCAGGTAGCCTCTGCTGTAATACAGCACTTCTTCTTGTTTCACTCCAGTAAGACAAGTTTTCTGGTGATAAATTTCATGTACTTCTAGTTCTTAGGATAGCATCAATCTTGTTAGTGATCCTTTATTTAGAGCTATCCAATTAGAGGAAGAAGAAGGTAAAGGAAAGGTCCAAGGCTACGGCTGTACTGGCCAAAAAACAAAGAGCTAAAAAACCAAATGGACCAGTAGAGACAACATCCAACATGAAGACAGTGTGGATAATAAAACCATGAGTGACACCAGGAAATGACTAAGCAAGATGAGAAGAAGGTCGGAGATGCTGGTTGGTTGCAGCGTTTTTAACTGCATGTGTGCATGTATCACTTTCTCTTGTTGTAGAAAAAACCCCTAAGACAGAGGCAAAAAGATGACAACCAGTATTTTCCACATCCGTTAGCCTTCTACTGAGGGTATTTATCAAGCCTGAGCTGAGGGTGCTGACGTTAAGGCTTCTGTGGGTTCGAAGGATTACCTGCATGATTCTTATCACCTGCACCAGTTCCAACACCCGTAATGTAATCACCATCAGTGACAAGATGAAAGAAGCTCCACTTGATACTCTTTAGCGCTTTATCTGCATACCACAACTGTTGGTGAAGGTTAAATCTTTCAGGGACGCACAAACTAAACAAATAGTTCCACCGATAAATGTACTGTGTTGTTTAGAAATCACTCACCATTTGCTTTTTAATGTGCTGACTGTAACATCTAGAAATATAGAGATGAAAATGAAAACATGAACAGTAAGGAGACTGGGAATGCCGTCTTTGTTAAGACTAATGACTGGACAAAAACCAACGCAGAGTTAAAAGTTGAACAGGGTTTATTGTGAGGATAGTAACTTGGTGGACTTGGAGCAAAAGAGATATGAGGTTATTTAAAAGGTAAAACATGAGGAACCAAAGAAGTGGACAAAAGATGTGAGGAATTCTCAGTGTTTATACCTCACAGGTAGAACAAGCCGGCAATGAGTCTTTGTAGAACTGGGCTTTAAAAACGGCATCCTGATGGGAAATGAGAAGGAGTTGTGTTAACACACACACACACACACACACAGAGTGACACATACACAAGAGAAAAACAAGGAAATTAGGTAAAAACCCAGAGCGATGACCTCGACCATCTCAATCTAGGAGTTTGAAAGTCAAGCACCACTTCTACACTCTTGCAAAGTCTCCAATTTATTGCATGTGATGGGATGAAATTGGGATTCGCAGCTTTCTAGGCTTAAAGCTTATCAGCCGAGAAAGGTCATAAAGAGTCAGCTGGGGGAACGACGTAGGAAGGAGCAGCATCAGCTAAATTAAACCGACAAAAACGGGCGTCATGAGAGCAAGAAGGGGAACTGAAGCTCCCCCATAAATCTGCAGCCTTTTAGATAATAAGCTGAGTGGCGACTATAGAAAATGGAGAGTGAGGACATTTCACTTAACCTCTCGGTTAATCTGTCCTCGCATGGAAGTGGCTTCCGTCATTCAATCTCATCCCAGTTCTCTTTGTGTTTACGGCTTTACTTCATCCATCCAGGGGCCTCCTTCCCTTCGCCTCGGGCCCCGTCCACTGGGGCATGCAGAGGCAGGTCCAGGCAGGTTCCTCCCTCCAAGCCTCAGTCTAAATAAGATTTGCTTAATCCCATAGTATATATGAAAGCTGTGGTCACCTTATTAAGACTTTGTACTTGTGTTAGAAATCTCCAATCAACCTGATACCATCATGGAAATCCACTGGAGGATTTGTTTAGTGCAGAGAAGCAGCCTGAAGAGGAAAAAGAAAGGGAGGGGAAAACTTTCTATTCTGAGAAACTGACATAAATAAAGAGTAGCACAAAAGTTTTGGATGTTTACATTCTTTTCCCTCACTAAAAATATCATCCGGAGAACAGGTGGTGATTTAAAGGCACAAGGAGGGACACCAACCAATAATCTGATTTAGTTCACTCTGTATATATTAACACTGGTTCTGCCTAAAAGTTCAGCATACTTCTGCAAGTTTTGTACACATTTCTGGAGAGGAGTTCTGTCATTCTTCTCAGCCGCTCAGAGCTAAATGGGTTGTGTTGCTAAAACATTTCTCTTTAAATGCCCTAAAGGTGTTCTGTTGGATTCAGGTCTGGTTCAGATGCACAGTTCAGCTGGTTGACAGTGTGCTCTGGATGGTTACAATGCCGTCATTTTCCTCATCTTGCCAGCCAGTATTTTGGTTTATCTACAAGCAATCATGGTCCCATTTATGAATTTCATCTCACTAACACCTTTTGCACTCATGCAGACTCATATCATCACACTTCACTGTCAGGACGATGCATCCACTGTGGCAGTCCTGGTCAGGTTCCTGCCAGAACTGCTGGTCATCTGGCCAAAGAATATGCTCCTAATATCTATCAGGTTTCTATTTGTGTTCTTTAGCAGTGATGTCCAGTGGATTCTGTGGGTCCTGTGGGTTCCAGGGGGACCTACCTAGATCAGGCTGATCCTGGACCATCCCACAGATGCTCAGTGAGATTTGGATCTGGGGAGTGTGGAGCCCGGGTGAACATCTTAGCTCTGTCGTGTTCCCCAGGTTCTCCTGAGCAGTTTCTGGGGGGGGGGGGGGGGGGGGTTGGTTGACCTCCAGTGTTTAGGTGGTGGAACATGTCAAACACCCACATGGATGTCAGGACTCAAGGTTTCCCAGCAGAAAATTGCATCATAACAAGATGATGGATGTTCTTCACGTCACGACACTTATTTTAAATCACTCCTTAAACCCACTTTTACAGACTCGCCTCCAGTAAAGTTCTCTTTTAATTCTATTTTATGCCTTTTAAAATGTTCACTGCTTGTCGTCCCTCTTTCTAACCTCCTGATCTTCATCTATTTCTATCGTTTATTTTCTATTCAGCTTCTCTCTTAACCCCCTGATGTGATGTCGTCCTTTTAACCAGCTTTAATCAGCTATCCATTCTGTACGTTTCTGTTATTTTTTATGTTCTACCTGTCAAAGCACTTTGTGAATGTTCTCCTTAAAAGTGCTATACAAATAAAGTTACTATTATTATTATTATTATTATTATTATTATTATTATTATTATGTTAGTGGTCATGATGTTGTGGCTGATCAGTGAATGTTTTCACTGTTGTTCCACTGAGTTTCACGTTGGGCCCTTTATTTTCAACACAGTCTTTCTTAAGTATTTGCTTTTGATATTAATAAGAAAAAATATTCCATTTGTTAACTTAAAACTGCATCACTCCTATTGTATAATGTACCTTCCTGTTAGCTACAAACTTACAGTCATCTCTTTAGTCACCGTAGTTTTGTAAAACCAGTCTTTATTCTGCTGTGTTTGTCCTTTCATGTTTGACTGATTTAGTTTGACTTTTTATTTCCTAATGTTTGTTTTGCTTCATCCATTAGATTACACCATATTTCTCTTACAGTTATTAATAATCTTTCTCTAGAATCACTGACTTTATCTTAAAGAAGAGATTAATCAGCCTGATCTGCTCAGGCAGGTTGTTCCAGAGCCTCAGGGCCCCGACTGGAAATTCTCCATCCTCCTGTTTAGAGCTGACAGATTAAAGACAAGTTAAAACTACTTATTATTGTATTTAAAGTTCAGAAATCTGAGAGACAGAAAGGCTGCTCTCAAGATGTTCATACGTGTGATTCTAAGTGAAATCAAGCTGCTGTGTTTTGTGCAGTCTGCATTTAATCTGTAGAGTTTGGTTGGGTGCTGACAGGTTACAAAATCCAGAGCAAACATTTTTTCTTTACATCATTGGCACAGATCTGACCAGCGGATTGAATATGTAGTTCTTGAATTTTCTTCTGTAGTGGTAATAAGAATTTTTGTCCCCAGTTTCGGTTTTTTCTTGTTTCTGTATCTATGCCAAACTTTGATTAATCATAAATGTACACATGAAATATTTTTAGCTGTTGCCTCAGTTTGCGCTGCCAAATGACAAACGACCATCAATTTGTCCTTTCATTGACCTTATATGCAGTCATGCCACCCATAAAATTAATGCATTTGATCTCTAAATACCTTCACATTAACATGAGTGACTGACCAATATTCTATGAGAAACATATCCATTAATAACTGCATATGAACTACAAATCACCCAACTTCTGCAGATAAAGAAATGTCCAAAAGTCTTCAGTTTGGGAAACTTTCTTCAACTGCGACTCTGCGTACTTCTGGAGTCCCTCAGGGCTCTATGTTGGGCCCAGTCCTGTTTTATTCTATGCCATCTTTGGGGTGTATATTTAAGAAACATCATATTCCTTCTCATTGTTTACAGATGACATACCGATCTATACGTCTGTAAAAAAAAAAAAAAAAAGAATACAGAATCAGTGCTTAGATGCTTGGAAGACATTAAACTCTGTATGGATCAGATCATCAGTGAAAATAACAGTGAGATCATTGTGTTTGGTCAAATGGACCATTTGGAGAATCTGATGATGCTATTAGTCTTTCAGCATCTTTCTGTAAAAAACCTCAGAGTGATCTCTGACAGCTTCAGT
>CM049574.1:344530-369529 GCA_027123335.1 Amphiprion clarkii
TGTCAAAACTCATTTTTTTCAAGACTTTTAGCCAAGGTGAATATCTGTCAATAGATTTTAAAAAACGCTTCTATTCTATAATGAAACAGTAAGACTATTGTAATTCTTTGTATTTTTACATTACAGTCACGTGTTAGTGTATTTGTTCAACCCACAACGGTGAAAAATGCTTCTGCGGCAAAGTTGTGCCTCTTTAAGTTTATTCATTGTATATATGAGGAGTTTGCATCCCTATTCCATTACTTTGAAGACATGAATGTGAGCTCTGAATCACTCTCAGTATCCCAACCGGAGAAAACAACCTTCTGGCCTGGCAGGTAGAGGCAGGATGGAAATGGATGCGCCGTAAACCACGCTGGTGTTTGAGCAGTAAATCTCTCCACAGCTTGGTGGGCTGACAGAGGAAGGAAAGGTGTGATGGATGGAGGAGTAATGGAGAGACCAAGATGGGAGGATAAGAGAAGGTCATGCGTTTCACAACCTCCAGCTGCAAAAAGGAACAGCTGACTGGAGGGCAAATGTGGAGTTTGGGCCGTCATTTGTAAAAGTCCAAAGTCACAGAAGTTTGTTGGTGAAGAATGAAGGAGTGACACGTGGCATGTTTAGTGTTCAGACGGTTACTGGTTCCAGGCTGTTCTTCCATATCTAACCCCAAACGTCACTTTTAGCCCAAATATTTACAGAGAAAACATCTGCTTGCAGTGAAGGAAGGAAATCGGAAAACAGTGATTATCATTCATAAGAAGAGAAATCTGCAATGAAACAGACTCCAGAAATAATTTATTTAGGTTTGTTTGGAGGGAAAATAAAGATGTGAAAGTGCCAGATGCTGAAATTTTGGTGGGAGATACTGAAAAAAAAAATCACTTTTGAGGGTGTAACTGTTGTTTTTAAAGATAAAGTATTGTCATTTCAAACTGGAAAAGACTTTATGAAACTAGAGTCCAGAATCATAAAGATTTTTGGATTCAAATGACAAAAATCATAGAATACATAACTGTAGAATCCATATTCAGAAACTCCTCTTAAACCTGCATATAGTGAAGAAATTTTTTTTCACCTTTTGAGACTTTAATTCTTCCTCTAAGCACTGAGTTTCTCATTTATCTTGACCATCAGACTAATTTCTTGGATGCTTCTTCCCCATCTCCCTTCTGACTGCTTCTGTCTTCAGTCCTGCAAACCAATCATTGCTCGTTGACGTAAAATCGTGACCAGTGCTGCAGAGCAAGAATGTCACCAGGGAAACCAAATTTAAATCTGGTTAAATTCAAAATAATGAGAGATTTAGCTGGTGCTGGGCTTAATGGTTTAAAATAGTTGGGTCACAGCTTTGATGTCAAGTCAAATTTATCTAAAGCACATTTAAAAACAGCAAGACCTGAACCAAAGTGTTTTACAACTAAAGCAACAAAAACATAATAAAACATGATTATCTAAAGAGAAATCTGAATAACAAGATGGTAAAATGATAAACAATACAATGCAATAAAGAACTTAGGAGCTAAATCCAATGCCAACACATTTAAAACCCGAAAAACAAACAATAAAATCTTTGTGTGGCACAATGGATGGAAATTAGCCCGGTGCTAAATCCAGCGTATTTACTGCAACCTTGTGTAAACTATTATGAGATTGCTGTTTCGTTAATATGCACTGTCCCGTCCAAAAAAATAAAAAAAAGTCATCTTAAAACAAACAGGAAAGCCAGTGGAGTGGATGGAGGGCAGTACTGGAGTTTTGTGTCACTCTTTTTTTTTTCCCCTGTTAAAGACAAGCAGCTACATGCTGTTGTTAACCCTAAACCTCCCCACATACAAAAATTACAATAGTTTTACCATGTTATGATTAAAGCCAGGCCTTTTAAAAAAAAAAAAAAAAAAATCGAGACAGATATTCACCTTGGCTAAAAGTCTTGAAAAAATCTAGTTTTGACAACTGAAGCTGTCAAAGATCACTCTGAGGTTTTTAACAGAAGGATGCTGAAAGACTAATGGCATTATCAGATTCTCCAAATGGTCCAGTTGACCAAACACAACGATCTCACTGTTATTTTCATTAAGATTTCACATCTGATCCATTCAGGTTTTAATATCTTCCAAGCATCTAAGCACTGATTCTGCATTCTTTATTTTTACAGACGTATAGATCGGTATGTCATCTGTAAACAATGAGAAGGAATATGATGTTTCTTAAATATACACCCCAAAGATGGCATAGAATAGAACAGGACTGGGCCCAACGTAGAGCCCTGAGGGACTCCAGAAGTACGCAGAGTCGCAGTTGAAGAAAGTTTCCCAAACTGAAAATTTTTGGACATTTATTTATCTGCAAAAGTGCTGCATTCTAGCTTTAAATTACACAACAAACCTATTGTTTCACCATCACAACATGAACGCCTACACTAGCACAGCTTCATTTGTCTGTTACACATCCCTCAGAGTTCAGCTGATGGACACAATCCAGACAAGGAGTTCATCGTCAGTCCCACAGAAACAGAGTGAGAAGCTGCAGCAGATGAATCTGACCAACGAGGTCATGGCGAACCAATCAGAAGATCCAAGCAGAGCAGCAAAGGAGCTGAAGTTGTTTGAACCACGAACCTCTGCAGCTAACTGAAGAGCCTCCTGCAGGTTGAGGCAATAGTTCAGTCTTTAGTCCGTGATCATCCAGCGTGGTGCCAAACTGGAACAGGAGTCACCAGAAACCTCTCAGAATCCACCAGTCTGACTTCAAACCCCACAGGAGAAACTCTGCAGCAGATCTGAGCTGTTTCTAAGTTTTGTTCCACATAAAGTACTACCTTTACTGACTAAAGTTTAGTCCAAATATTTGTGGTTTGCAAGGATTACTGCAAGTACAATACTAGTTTTAGTTTAAATATACAACAGGACTGTGGTTAATTAGTTTAGGGTTACCAGTTTCTAACCAGTTTAGGGTAAAGCAAAAAAAAAAAAGAACTCGGTTAGATTAGAAAGTGGTTGTCTTTACATAAAAACACGGTTAAAGGTTTGGGAAACACTGCATGGTTGAACAGGACAACAAAGTCTACTGTCTGGAAATGCAGATATTTTCTCACCTTATTTCCCTTTTACTCTCCTCATAAAAAATGCAGGACTAGAAGGTGTAAAGATGTCATGGTTTGGATTATTTGCTGTTGTTCTTGGGTTAGCACATTACAGAAAAGAAGAGGAAGAAGACATTCACCTTATCCAGTTGACCATTGACAGATCTCATACAGAGTTACAAATGGAGCTCAGATGATCTTACTAATCTAATTTTACTAATATCTGCTAAACAAGCAGAAACACTCTTCAGCAACAGATGAATGGAAACACACATCCTGACAATAAAACCACTACAAAGACTTTGGAGCAGCTGAGTCCTTGTATTTCATCTGAAACAGGTGTCCGTCTGCAGGAATTATTCTAAACAAGCTGCAGAAGAGCTCGCTTCAGGCGCTATTATGTCTTTTTATGTGTACTTCATTTATCTTTCTCTTTTTAAAACAGATGGATGCATTCATAAACACATGAGAACACAGCAGCAGCTCTCTGGTGCAGCAGCAGAAGAAGGGTTTCGCTCTGGGCCTGATGATGGTTCAGATATCTGCTCCAGTGCTCCAGAAGAATGAGGCAGCATTAGAACAAAGTCCCGTCTGTAACATCATCTTCATCCCTGAGAGCCTCGAGACGTCCTTATTCAACTCTAGAACTCAAGACTGTTTCAGGAGAAAATGTTTTTTACACAGTGTTGTTTCCATTACGTCTTCCTAATGTGGATATTCCAAAGACAGGCACATTTTTTCCTGTAATACTTTAATATTTTCATGTTTTCTTTCAATTCTTCAGCCCTGTTCTTTTGCTCTTCTTATAATGTTATGTAAAGCACCATCTGAAGATTATAAATACTGAAATGACTACACAAGATTCATCTAAGTGTCATCAGTCTAATAAATCTAGTTAACAGTTGAATTAGATAAGATAAGATAGTCCTTTGTTTCTCCCCACGCCAGGGGAAATTCACATTGTTACAGCAGCTTATGTAGCAATAGACGTAGTAATAGAAATAAAATAATAATAATAGAACAGTACTTATAATAATTACAATATGTACAGGGATGAGAAATGAGGATGAAATAGTGCAGTAGTGACACACTGTAAGACAATGCAATATAAAGCGGCTTGAAAAAATAAGTTTAAAAAGTGCAAAGATGTAGCAGTGCAATAATGTCTGTGCAAATGTTATGGTTTGGGATGATATGATATGAGTCCAGTTTATGTTAACATCAGCCAGTGATGCTGATGTTGTAAAGTCTTATAGCAGATGGGATGAAGGACCTGCGATAGCGTTCCTTCTTGCAGGGTGGATGTCTCAGTCTGCTGCTGAAGGAGCTGCTTAAAGACCCCACAGTGTCATGCAGTGGGTGAGAGGGATTGTCCATGATGGATGTGAGCTTTGCCAACATCCTCCTCTATGGAGTCCAGGGAACAGTCCAGGACAGAACCTCCTCCTGACCAGTCTGTTTAGTCTCTTTCTGTCCCTTTCAGTGCTCCCTGCTCCCCAGCAGGCCACTGCATAGAAGATAGCAGACGCTACCACAGAGTCATAGAATGTCCGGAGCAGAGTCCTGCACACTCCAAAGGACCTCAGTCTTTGGGGTGATGGTGGTGGTGGGGGGTGAGACGAGGAGGGGTGATGGGGCTGTATGTGGAGTCCGGAGGTGGTAGAAGACGGGGATCGGAGGAGGGGTGCTGTTGGTGGTGTTGGTGGTAGAGAGCTGAGGTGTGAAGAAGGAGCTGGCTGGTCGGTGCTTTGATGATGAGAGGGGGGAGGAGTGGGAGCAGAGTCAGATCTGTTAAAGAACAGATTCAGCTCATTGGTCCACTCCTGGCCTCCTGCTGCAGCTCCTCTCATGGCCTCTGCTGTAACCAGAGATGGATCTCAGGTCTCTCCAGACCTCCCTTGTGTTATTGTCCTGCAGGTGAGATTCCATCTTGGTCCTGTAGCTGGCCTTGTCCTCCTTGATCTTCTTCTTTATCTCCTTCTGCACCCTCCTCAGCTCCTCTTTGTCCCCAGATCCAAAAACCCTCCTCTTCTCCTTCAGCAGGGCCTTCAGTTCCAGGGACACCCAGGGTTTGCTGTTAGAGAAACACCGTACTTTCCTGGTCGGTACGATGTTCTCTGCACAGAATTTGATGTAGTCCGTGATAGTGTCCGTCAGTGCATCAATGTCCTCCCCGTGTGGACCACACAGCACATCCCAGTCTGTGGTCTCAAAGCAGTCCTGCAGCACCTCAGTGGCCTCGTCAGACCACTTCTTCACATACCTGGTGGTGGGGGGTTGTTTCTTCACCATAGGTATGTAAATGGGCTGCAGTCTCACCAGGTTGTGATCTGATTGGCCCAGCGGGGGGAGGGGGAGGAGCTGTATGCATCCTTGATGTTTGCATCCAGCAGGTCCAGGGTTTTATTGTCTCTGGTATGGCAGGTCACATACTGGGTGAACGTGGGGAAAGTGGCAGAGAGCGATGCATGATTAAAGTCTCCTGAGATGATGATAAGAGACTGAGGGTGAGATGTTTGCAGCTGGGACACTACACTGTGGATGAGTTCACAGGCTGCAGCCGCATCAGCCGAGGGAGGGATGTACACAGTAATGGCTATTACATGTGAAAACACCTGGGGCAGATAGAACAGATGCAGACAGAACGGACGCAGATAGAACGGACGCAGATAGAACGGACGCAGATAGAACGGACGCAGATAGAACGGACGCAGATAGAACGGACGCAGATAGAACGGACACAGACAGAACGGACGCAGATAGAACGGACGCAGATAGAACGGACGCAGATAGAACGGACGCAGATAGAACGGACACAGACAGAACGGACGCAGATAGAACGGACGCAGATAGAACGGACACAGATAGAACGGACACAGATAGAACGGATGCAGACAGAACGGACGCAGATAGAATGGACACAGACTGAACACCAGTAATTCTACATCCTCAGTGCAGAGCTGCTCTTTAACGCTAACATGTCCAGCATGACACCATCTCTCATTCACATACATCGCGAGGCCTCCACCCTTTGTCTTACCACTCTCCCTCATGTTTCGGTCCGCTCTGACCAGATGGAATCCATCCAGAGTTAAAAGTGAGTCTGGCGTGAGTTCGTTCATCCATGACTGTTACTTCTAGGCTTGACTACTGTAATTCCTTATTATCAGGTTGTCCCAATAGCTCTCTGAAACATCTACAGCTGATCCAAAACGCTGCAGCCAGAGTACTGACGGGAGTTAGCAAGAGAGATCATATTTCTCCTATACTGGTTTGTCTTCATTGGCTTCCTGTTAAATCTAGAATAGAATTCAAAATCCTTCTTCTGACATATAAAGCTCTTAACAACAACCAATCTCCATCATATCTTAAAGACCTGATAGTACCATATTATCCTAGCAGAACTCTTCAGTCTCAGACTGCAGGCTTACCTGTTGTTCCTAGAATCTCTAAAAGTAGAATGTGAGGCAGAGCCTTCAGTTATCAGCTCCTCTCCTGTGGAACCAGCTCCCAGTTTGGGTTCTGGAGGCAGACACCCTCTCTATTTTTAAGACCAGGCTTAAAACCTTCCTTTTTGACAGATCTTATAGTTAGGACTGACTGGGGGACCCTGAGGGGGTGAGCTGGAGTCTTCCTCTTGACGTCCCTTAGTTCTGCCCTAGTTCTGCTGCTATAGGTCTAGGCTGCTGGAGGACCTCTCTGGATGCACTGAGCCCTTCTCTATCTAGCATTATATTTAATATATATATATACCATTATTGCATTACACTCACTCTGTTTCTCCCTGTGTCCTTTCTCCGAGTGTCCCAGATCCCAGAGCTGGATGCTTCAGATCTGTGGTGCTTCTCCCACCAACTGGCCTAATCTCCATCTGTGGGATGCTGCTGCTGACCTTCCTCCAGCCCACTGCTTCCAGCTGCCCATTTCCATCAATCTACTCTGCATCACCCTCACTATACTTGATTTGCTCGTGTACATGTTTTTGAATTTACCACCAGCTATATATGTAGTATATTTAATGCCAGAGCCGTGCACCATAGCAGTAAACTATAGTTTCCATGTCAGTCGTACTTTGCATGTATCATCTGTCTTATCATGCATGTATAATACTGTGTGTTTTATGGTCCTTGTGCGAATAGAATAGAATTGAATAGAATTGAATAGAATTGAATTGAATTGAATTGAATAGAATTGAATAGAATTGAATTGAATTGAATTGAATTGAATTGAATTGAATTGAATTGAATTGAATTGAATGACTCCGTGAACATCACGAGGCTGCTCTCCCTATACTCCCACTGCAGCTGGTCAGTGCTGTCAGCTCTTCTAATTAATTAATTAAATCTGAAGGGCTTTGGACTTCCTGATAGTAGAGGTTGGCAGCACTGAATCTTATGCAACATTAAATAGACCGGTATGTATCTTTAAAAACATGACTTTAGAAGATAATAAAAGTAAAACACACATCAATAAGACAGTCTAAATGTACTAACCATAACTAAAGGAAGCATGTGAGAGAGTTTCTGTGACATAATGTGTGTCGTGTTAAAAAGATGTGAGGTTTTTACTACCTCAGATTATTTCCCTAAATCAGCTCAACTAAACTCAGGGATGTAGATGAAATATCAAGTTTTACTCCATCCAAGTAACCCTTTCAGTCAGGCTACAGAGATTTTCTAGCAGCTTCGATTGTTTCCTGGCAGGCCTTTTGGAGTTTATACAAGATATGTTAATGTCAGTTAATCAATTCAAGATAAATCATTAATAACATCACTGATTAGAGATAAATGAACTAATAAGCCAAAAGATGAGGAACATGCATGTCAGAGAATGTATTTTACTTTAACTGTAGTGGAGTCTTTAATCGCAGCTGCAGTGTTAGCGTTTCAAGGGTGTTAGATAGACTGTAGGCAGTTCCATCAACTGAACATTCGAAATATTAGTGTTTAAATCTATGAATTATTTTGTTATTACTATTTTAGTTGTGCCCTGCTTTGAATGTTGTGGATGAGTGAGATGTTTTCTGGACTTTATGTGGAATAGACCATTCTAAGGTTTAGCCAGTAACTGCCCACCATGACAGAGACTTCTGTAGCAGTTAATGACCTCCAGGCAGCTTAACTTGGCATAAATTATGTGAGCAACTTCTACAATTCAGATTTGTATTCATTCTAACTTGGAAACTAATCCTGCAAAAGTAGCATGGCTGCCATGAAAAGGTAAACTGATTTAATAAGATGCTCAGTTACTACTCTTTTACAACTAACTGAATTAAACAAGATGTGTTGTTCAAGCAACCATTCACATGTTTTACAAGTCGAGATATTAGTCAGTTTGTAGATTTTTCTACAGTCCAGAGAGGTTTGATCAGCTGATGTGGGAGTGGCAGCCAAGAAAGCGTTGTTTCAGAAGGAGAACAGGACAAAAAGGCTGAAGGCTCACAAAGGTTGGAGTGAAGATCAGTAGAAAAGAATCCTGTGGAGTTTTAAATCAACAAGTAAACAATAAACTCATGACAACAAGAGCTGGAGAGAGGAACAAGAAAGAATGCTGGAAGCCTTTGGCAGACATGGTGAGCTGCATTTCTGGGGATGTTGCCCAAACTGATGGAATCATGTGTGCTCAACAAAACATTTTTTCATTCATCATCAGTTAAGTAGAAACAGGTTTGTTCTCAAGCATGAAAATGACTCCAAGCCACAGAAAAAAGCAGCTGATAAAACACTGACAGATATACGCTGAATATAACAGAATCCTGAAGAGATCAGAGGAACTGAAGGACTCAGTTTAGTGGACTCTGAATTGTACTGTGGAGATAAAAACTCCTTGTTTTTCTTCATGTAGCAGGACAGTCTTGCTCTTAACTCACTGAGGGTTGTCAGCCAATCAGTCCAGCTGACCGAGTATAAAAACTGTGTGCGATACCTTTCCTCGCTCTGTCTCGCGCTTGGAGGCTGAGGCCAATATTTACAAGAATTTTGTTGCCAAATTTGGGGGATTTTTAAAAATAAAACTTTTAAGGGAAACTTGAGGAATTATTGGAATTTTCTTCCAAAAGATTTTGCAAATTTTTTGGATTTTTTTTCAGACAAGGAAACTATATTTTTTGGTGCCTGTAAATGAACACAACAGGAGGGTTAAGAGTTAGAATTAGCCTGGTGTCAATGACAACAACTTTGCATTTGCACTTTGTATTCTTTGTTATTTCTATTTTACTACTAACTTCTGTGTAATTGTGCATATTCCACTAACCTGTTTATTGTACTCTGGCAAAACAATTTCCTCCAGCATGAATAAAGTGGATCTCATCTTGAAATTAAAAAGATTGTATTCAACATTGAAAGAGTAACTTTGTGCAAAAATTCAATGTAAAATGCATCTTAACCCTCCTGCTGTCTTCATTTACTAGAACGAAAAAAATATTTCATACTTACTTACTTACTTCTGACATCAGAATTTTCACTGTGAAAAGATTTTTTTTCCCACATCTTCAAACTGATAGGGTTCACCCTATCAGTAGAGAAATTACCGTGTTTGTGGAAAAAACCAAAAGAGTTCTTTACTGCTTATCATTGAGTTTTCTAAGCATGACGAGGATCCTTCTGATGAAACTCACCCCAACATGCTGATGACTCGGAATAGGACGCCAGCTGGCAGAGGCTCCCCACATCCTCAACACACCAACAGTAATGATGGACTAAATGCAAATATTATCTTGTGCAGACATGAGAGATCAAACCCATCCTGATAAAAAACATGTCAACACAAGATACCGTGTGATAAGATTGTGATTCGTTGACACCAGAAGAAAAACTGTGTTGTGCTGATGATATCCAGGCCCTTGGGACGTCTGGCAAATCAGGGAAATCATCTCGCTAACTTAGAGAAATACTCTGTGAGGATGGAAGCACATTAAAAAAAAAAAAAAGGATGTTCACTTTACCACAGGAATCTCAACAAATACCTGCCATTTACTGGAATTAGTGTGAATATGCTTCATTGCCCGAGGATTGTTTTTATTTTTAATAATCTTGGAGATCTTTTATCCAGTGATATCAGCTGTGTTTCTGTAATGTGTTTAATGCACATTTTGAAGATGGAAGTTAATGGAAATAGACAGAAAAACTCCCAAAAGTTTCACCAAAATGTTTTTAGGGTTGCTAGAGGTGGTTTCTGACTTTGGAAAAGGAGTTAATGCATTTAATAGGAAAAATTATTCTGACTTAGCTGGTATCTGACATTTTCCATGTTTTCTGGAGAAAACAACAGAAAAATTTGAGTTAAATATTTGCTGACAGGAAGTTATAATTATGACAGGCCCAATTGAAAAGAATTACTGAAGATCTCTTGAAACAAGGCTTTTGTTTTGTTTGTTTTTTCTTCTTGAAGGTTTTTTTTGGCTCTATTCTTGTTTCTATGGTTAGGCTTCACCACTTAAACTTCTTTCACTGCCTAATGGAGCTGGTACCACCACCTTGTTGCTCCAAAACATTTAATCCTTTGAGTCCTGGGCTGTTTTCAGGGCAGCTTCACTACCTTTACTTACTTATCTTGGTCATTATAAGGGATAGCTACACACCAGTCAGCCACAGCACCATGACCACTGACAGAGTGAATAACATCCATCATGTTGGTTCTATGAGGTGTTCTGCTGGAGAACCTTGGATTCTGGCATCCGTGTTCATGAGACTTAGACACCAAAATGAACATTGTCCCAGAACAAGAACACTCCTTCATATAAATAGAAATCCTAAATGTCACTGGTCTACCCCCACAGGAGAGTACACCCCACCACATCACAAGAACATCAATCAGGAACATCCTGAGGAACACGACAATCACCCAAGATGTTGATTTGACCTCCAAACTTCCTGGACCCCATTCTGATCAAACATCAACAGGATGCAGTGGAACAAGTCGGATTCCCAGAGAACCCAAAAGATCCACTGCCAACACCTGGTCCAGACCCCGTAGGACACCCTGAGAGGTCCTCTGGTCCAGACCCCATAGGACACCTCAAGAGGTCCTCTGATCTGGACCCCATAGGACACCCCGAGAGGTCCTCTGGTCCGGACCCAATGGTTCAGAGCCTTTTTCACCACATAACGGGGACCAACACAATATTTTTCAGATGGTCATAATGTTATACCTGATCGGAACATTCTTTTAAATCCAGGTACTTTGAGCTGAAGATAAATTTGTAGTTCACAGTTTCATGGTTGTATTACGAGTCAGCAGTTCTGTTTCTGTGCTGAGTTGTGTGTAAATTGGTTATAGATCAATATGTGTTTGTAAGTTTTAAACTGTATTACATTAATAGGCTTGGTGTGAATTCTAAACTACAGCTGAGTGTGTGTGAGTGTATTCATACAGGACCAGTGTGTTGGTGTTGGGTGTTTGTATTCAGCAGTGTGTTTGTTTTTATTCACTGACTCAGCTGTTTGAGTGATCCAGAGATCAAAGTGTGGAGAGTTAGCCGAACACCGCAGTGAAGTTAGCGCAGCTGCTGAATAAACATGAGGTGGGACGTTTATGCAACATGCAGGAACCTCTTCAAGAACAGCAGTTAATGTATAAAACCACCATCCGCCTGCTGAATCCTAACGCACCAGCAGAGGGATGATCAACACCAAGCGGTCGTACAGTTTTACACCATATTCACAGCAGCTGCACGCTTACATTTCAAATAAAAGGTCAAACAGAGCCAGAGCAGGAATATGCTGCAGACACACAATCATGATGCGAGTTTCATTTAGTGGGACTCATCCTGAATGTTTGTGTATAAAGGAGGCTAATCCTGCATTTATGAAATTTATGAAACACAATCTCCTCGCTGTCTGAAACACACTGGATCGGCCGACCTACTCCAGCTGAAAGTAAAGCACCCACTCCCACAGAAATATTAAAGGTCTCATATTGTGAAAATCCAACTGTGTTGTGTTTTATTTGTGTTCAATTCTTGTCATAATTCCCTCAAACCCCCCAACAATCAAACAGCCCCTCAGGTTTACAAGTCTGGAAACGTTTAGTTTAACTGGTAGGTACAAACTGAGGAACCCACAGTCGAAGTAATTCCCATAATCCTCCCCTCATTGCTTCCAAGTAAACCATCAGAATGAGCAGCGGCCTCTGAATTTGATTTCTACAGCTGCTTCTGCTGACTCTATAATGTCTCAGCTACAAGCAAAGTCCACCAAAAGTTCTGCTGCTGGCTGCAAGAGTGAACACAAGAGTCTTCATGCATCCCAGCATCTGAGGAACCAGTGGATTACTTTTACTATTGAAGGCAATGTCGCCAAAACAACACAGAGACCTTTAACCCTTTAAAGGGAACTCATTGAAATAGTCTGAAATTCAAAACTTCAGCCCTAGAGTGTTTTTGGAGGACAGAAGACTTTTTTACTTTTGTGACATTTTTCAAAATTTCTAATTTTCATGTTGAAATTCCAGGTCAGTGACGTTACCATGCATGGTTCCTGTTCGTTAGTGGTAAAAAAAAAAGTTTCCTTCTTGAAGGGGGCAGGGACAACAGCAGCTAATCTACATTTAAAGCTACAGACACTGAAATAATTGTTTCATATCCCGACTAAAACCAGGATTTACTCAGTCATAGTGAAATAAACCATCTTAGCAATACTTGAGTCATTAACGGGCAGGAAAGGTTCACAACATGGGACTTTTTATTCACATGCAGTCATATAATCTGTCCTGAGTGGGACCTAAACTGAGTCTACATTGTGCAATGTTTTGGGTGGCTGTGCAGAGCAGGACATCAGCAGTTGTCTTTATATACTTTCTATTTTCTTCCACCTTTTTTGATATTGTTTTATGCATTTATTGAAGTAAAGATGTATTATTTTCATTCGCCCGTCTACACTCTGTCCATGCCACCATGGCATTCAGATGGTGTTCTGCTTTGGCATGCATCTGGAACCCTCCATCCTTGTACATGGCTTTTTTCCAGTTAGAAAATCCAACACTCGAGGAAAATGTGGTCTCAGGAGCAGAAGGGGAGTGAGAAATGCCTGCATGCAAAACAATGTGCAGTGTCCTGGTACTGAGAATACTCAAGCCATGTGTAGTCTTTGTACCAGCCGCTGTTAAAGGCTCTCCATCTACTCCATCCTTGTGTGAGAGGGAAAGTTGTCAAGACTGCGTAGGGCCTGCAGCTCTTGTCTGAGAAATATCTGTTAATATTTAAAAGTTTCAAAATTAGTCTGTAGAATAAATCTTCACAGACAATGTTAACATAGTGTAGGACTAGGTCATTGTTGAGCAATGATCGTTTTGAAACAGCATACTGATGTCTTCAAGCTTCAAATGTTGTTAAATGGTGCATTAATTACAGTTTGTGTTGGGGACCTTTAGGTATAGCAAATATAGGCCCAGTATTTGGTACATGTCTGCTGCTGCCATCCCATTCTGAACAGTCATCAGGGTCAGAAGCAGTCTTGGGTAAGTTACTTTGAAAAAGTAATTGGTTACAAATTACTAGTTACTTTTCTAAAAAGTAATTGGGTACATTACTTAGTTACTGTCTCAAGAAAGTAACTAAGTTACACTACTTTTTGATTACTTCACGTCTCAAAAAATAAAGAGAAGAGAGTCAAAGATGTATGTTTGTTTTATTGAAGTCATTTAAATAAAAGTAATTGTGACTCTACTGTAGAAATAGGCAACATCTCTTCCACAACGTATGCCGCAACAAGTCTATTTATTTCTGTCTTTGGGGTTACCTGACAGCGTAATTCAAGACGAGGTTGCTTGTATCGTGTCGGTGTGTCGGAGGCGGCAGCCTCGCTGTGTTGCTCTTTAGCGACAAGCTGAACAGTTGAGTGCTGACGCTGCAAATGTTTCAAAAGGTTGGAGGATGAGTTGGCTGCCGTTGACAAACGTTTGCTGCCCACGCAAAGCTTGCACTCCACGACCACGTCTTTGTCTTTTTGGGTGACATAGTTAAAATAGTGTGCGTATCTCCACCAGATAAATGAATTCGTCTCCTCTGCCATTTTTGTTTGTTTGTTTGTCTGTCTGCTTCGCGGTCAAAGTGCTCAGCGTGATGTAAGCATGCAGGCGTGCATGCAGCGGAAGTGTACGTCCTCTTCGGCTTTCCTGAAGCAGAGCCGCAAGTAACTAGCTAAGTATTTAGTTAGTAACTGTAATTTAATTATACGTATTTTCACAATGACGCGGTACATTACTTCGTTACTCGAAATTGTAATCTGTTACAGTAACGCGTTACTGAGTAACGCGTTACTCCCAACACTGGTCAGAAGTATCCGGCTCCTCCACTGGTGCATCTAAAGGTATGGATTGAAACAGAGTTAATACCTCTTTAACCAACGTTATATTTATTTAAAAAAATATAATTTTATAACGTGGCATAAATGTGGCAGACATTTAACAAGACAATTAAAAACTGTACAGATTTCAATGCCATCAGTTTAATCATTTAGAGTTGGTAATTTAGTCATTTAATTCACCCAACTATGACAGAACAACAAATAAATAATAGTATATGTTATAAATGCAAGTGCATGACTTTTGTCATGTCTACTTTCACCTGGAGGTTGATGGTTGCTGCTCTGGTCCTGGATGTTCGACTCAACAACACATGATGGTCTCTGGCTGCATTCAGACTGATCCTGGTCCTCTCTGGAGCTGTCAGTCTGTCCTGCTCTGTCCTACTGACTTCTATTCATGAAAAAGTGCTCTGTGTCTCCTCTCCGTTTCATTGTCTGTCAAACACATCACGAAAAATATATTATTTACTTAATTCTGCTCAACTTCAGTTTAAGTAGTTGTAATGTATATATATATATATATATATATATATATATATATATATATTATATATATATATATATATATATATATATATATATATATATATATATGTATATATATATATATAGATACATAGCTAGATAGATAGATAGATAGATAGATAGATATAGATATATAGATATATATAGAGATATGTAGATATATATATATAGATATATATAGATATATATATAGATAGTTTGTGTGTATATACATACACACAAACATACATATATACCGTTTTAAAATATTTAGTGCAAGTACAAAGTGTCAGACAGGCAGTCCTGAGGCTTTTTCATTTTTTTCCACTTAGATGCAGTTCTTACAGAGGGCCAGCAGATGTCACTCTTCTGGTTGTGTCAAATGCTTCGAAGCAGTGTGTCATTCTTGATGCAATTGTGTCAAAGTGGTTCATTGCTTCATGAAGCTTCGATTTCACCATCACTAGTATTCCCCCCAAAAAACTTCTGTTAACTCTGAAAGTTTCCTCTTCTGCCTTTCCCGCTGGTCGGCGCGAAATGCATTCTGGGTTATATGGCTCCCCGAGTCCACACAAGCACAGATACCATAGATATGAATGAGTAGATAGGACACGCCCCTTTGAGCTGCGGCTACAGCGAGGCTAAGCTAGTGGGGGCGAAGTTTCAGTGCATTCCGTTGATGTAGACGGCGTGAAAACGGAAAAACAAGTATGCCGGCTCACTGTGCTGCATACAATTACACACTACGTCGTACGATTGAGACAAGGAAACTAGGAATGACGTTTCAAAGGTAAGAATAGTTTTGGGCTCTTTTTTCATTATTAAATCTTCTTGACAGCTTCCAGTCTATGAGAGCTAACTAGTTAGCCACTAGCAAAACGCTAACGCGAGCTAGCAGCTTGACAAGCAAATACCAGACGATTAATAGTAGCTGTAGTATAGTTGTACAAGCAGTAGTAGTAATACTAAAAGTACAAGCAGCAGTAGTAGTATAAACAGCTGTTAGAGTCGTAGAAGTAGTATCAGCATTTGTAATAGTATTACAAGTTGTCGTAGCAGTGCCAGTATCAGCAGCAGTAGTATAAGACCACTGCTAGTAGTAGTAGTCACGTTGCTATTACTACCACCAATACTACCAATAGTAGTTATAAAGCCTAACTCATGTATATCCAGATTACCATCTATGTTCTTCCTCCAAACCCATTTTATGATTGGGATTACAGGCAATTCTTTAGGACTGCTCTCAAATAATTGAAATGTTACTAACCAAGGTTATACTTATCAAATTAAATAGCTCTGGTCTCCAGTATATTGGCGAATTCGGTTCTTTGTACTTAATCTATTAGCGTGATTTCTTTTTTAATATGTTGTGTACAGACTTAATTACTTCTCTGTCTACTTTTCTTACTCCATGTAGGTTTCCCAGAGACTATGGGCTGAGGAGGAAGTGGAAGTTTGTCGGCTTAGACCTGGTGTCATTCCATCAGTGTTTAACTTCCCGGCTCATCTTTGAAGAGTATGTGCCAGAAAAACCGCGACCAAGCAGCCTTGAGATCTTAGGCAGCGTCTCCCTGAGGTGGGTGTCAACGGTGTTCACGGTCAGGTCTGTGGTAATCCCGTCAAAAAACAAAACAGAAAAAAATCTAGATTATAAATCAACATGTAACCAAAGCACTCTGTGTATAACGCCATAGCATAGGATGTAGTTCAGAAAATGTCAAAGTATAGCATACTTTTCAAGAATAACATAGTATGGCCTGTAGTTCATAGTACAGCATGTTGGCAAAAAAAAAACCCATAGATTATTATGTGGTTCAAAAAGCGCAAAATGATAGGATGTTGCCTAAAATTGTCATGTATGATATGTGGTTCAAAAAATGTCATAGTGCAATATATTGTCAAAATAGTATGTTATTCAAGAAAACATCAGAGTATAATATGTCGTCTAAAAAATGCCATAGAATAATATTTCATTGCACAAGTAAAAGTATAGTAACATTTAAAACTGTTCAAATTCTTATATGTTGCTAAAAAACTAAAACAAAAAAAGGTCAGTAATATGTCAATTAAAAAAGCCTATAGTATAGCGTGTCGCCCAACAAACATCGTAGTATAGCATGTCGCTCTAAAAACGTCACAGTATAGCCTTTAGTCTACAGCTGTCAGTAGGTGAGGAGCAACACAAAAACAGTCCAAACGCTGGTTTCCAGAGGGTTAGATGAGAATTTATTTGAAAGAGTAAGTTTACAACAACACAACATGTGAGGGGGTTAAAAACATCCATCCATCCATCCATTATCTATACACCGCTTAATCCTCACTAGGGTCGCGGGGGGGGGCTGGAGCCTATCCCAGCTGACTTGGGCGAAGGCAGGGGACACCCTAGACAGGTCGCCAGTCTGTCGCAGGGCTACATATACAGACAAACAGGGTTAAAAACAAATAAGTAAAATAAAAATAAATCAACAGAACTAAAAGTGAACTTCATGTTGACATTGATGGGCATTCCAACCAGGAACAAAGTAAAAGATAATCAATTCGAAAAAAAAACTCTTCCTGTTCACCTCTTCAACTCCAAAAACACACCGCAGTAGCACCCTAAACTAAAACTACCAATGGGTTCCCTGTTTTCCTTTCTGAACAATTCAAAGGTCCCTCTCTATCTCCCCACACATCCACCAACCACTGGAACACATCTCCAAAGTTCTGCTGGGCCAGCTCAGCTTCCCTTCAGAAGAAGTGCCGCCACCTGACAGATGAAGGAGCCTTTTGAGAGGCAGCTGGCATCATGACTGGACTGTACTTTGGTCTGTTCCAATCCAGCTTCAGCTCCAGAGACGGCAGGCGGGACGAATCAACGGAGGCCGGGTGGACGAAGACATGCAGCTGAGTACAATCCAGAAAACAACAGAGGAGGAGTGCAGCGGCCCAGGGCCAGAACAAACAGAGTAGCACATTATGTCTCTTAGAAAACATCATAGTATAGCCTTTGGGATGAAAAAACGCCCTCATATACATCGTATATTGTACAAATAACAAGTCAAAGCAAAGAGACATACATTGTAGTAATTGTAGTAATTGTGGGCTGACCGATTTACTGATTATCAGTATTTTATTTTTCACTGATTTACGGTAATAAATACATTTAAAAATGGTCCTACTTTGGCTCTGAACCTTCATCTACCTTTGGTCGCTCTGTCTTCTGGAGTGATTTGATCGGTTATACGTCACGAATAAAACTCCTTTAACTTAACATCTGTAAACAAAACATAAACGTATCAACAAAGTTTTCTGTTAAAGTTTGTGTTCTTCGAAGTTTAACTCCCAAGATTTTAAATACTTTCATTTACTGCAAATGAATATCTACTCCAAATGTCTCACTAATAATCATTATCAGCCTTAAAAACCCACAAAACACCCCTCTATACTTGACCACACTTAGTACAGTCCGGTTCCCCCTTCTATAAATCTGCTTGGAATCTTCCACTTCCTGTTTGTCAAAGTGGCCTTCTACCTGGACAGGTTTTGTTGGAGCTCATCCAGCAAACATTTTGGGTAACTGCTCTTCAATATGGACGGATGACACTGAATTAGAGTCTGTTTTAATGAGACTGAGTTAAGATGTGTAGCTGTCATTAAATACGAAATTATTTCTCAGAATTCACAGAGGAAAGTATGAAATATTTGCTAGGTTATCGTTTCACATGTTCTTTGGCTCAGCTAAAGCTAACTCTCCAACTTCTGGATCTCTTGAGTTGCTTGTTGTTAAAATATCTTGCTGTAGGTGCTGAAGCTCCGAAAGTCTGAGATGTTTGTTCAAAATAAGCTCATTCTCAAGTCTTATCTGAACTGTCCTCTTTTGTTTGAACTTTCCCTAAACTTAGGAGTTAATGACAGAGCAGCACATCCAGACTCAGTCTCATTTATGCAGAGATTAAACTTCAGTGTCATTCATTGATGTTAAAGTGCAGTTTTTCAAATGTTTGTTGCACATGCTCCTGACCAAACCAGTCCAGGTGGAAGACGATGTGAAGAGAAAGCTCCAGAGGATGAATATCACACATTTACGTTGGAAATAAATGTCCTTTAATTTGACATTGTCATGCAAATGATGTTCAAATCTTTGAGTACTTTGCTGATGTTTGTTTCTAAATGTTTTTTGACACTCGGCCCCAAAGATTAAAACCTTCTACAGCTCGCAAGCTGCAACGATTCACACATTATCAACTATCTTTCTGACTAAACTAAGATAAAAAGTGAAAAACTGCCTGATTCCTGCATCATGAATGTAAATCTTGTTGGTTTTTATGACAGTAAACTGAATATATTTGGGTTTGACATTTTATAAACCAAAACAAGAAATGAATTACTGGAGAAAACAATCAACAGATTAATGGACAAAGAAAATGTGTTTTCCAACATATATGGCTGAACTACTCCAACATTACAAGATACATATAATTTTAATTCAATTTTATTTATATAATGCCAAGTACAGGTCAAATTGTCTCAAGACACTTTATATTTTTTGTCACATTTAAAATATGACAAAGTAAGAAATTTTAACCTCTTGACTAATCCAATTTATGATTTAGTTTTTAAGAGACTAATTGACAACTAAAATAACTTTCTCCACTAAAAGTAATAAACATGAGGTCAAATAGAAGGAACAGTTTTAAATACTGCAGTCCCACGACGACAAGAATAAAGTTTCTCAAGAAAAACTAAATCTGCTGGTGTATTCCATGAAAGTCATAATAAAGGATAATATAGTGTGATACTAAAGGTTTGTGGTGCTAAAAATCTCCAAGTAAAGATATCAAGTTGAACATCTGGATGGAGGTTGATAAAAGTTGACCTTTCATTTCTCTGGAGCCGACTCCATGGATTTTATGGATGGTGGTTAAAGACCTGCTCTTCTAGGCATCTTCCTTCTAGTCGCTGTAAAAAGTCAGTCCATCCTGGCCGACTTCAACATCTCTTCATGACAACTTTTTCTGCCTCCGACCTGGTGGAAACTCAAGAAACTCGGGAAAACCAGTCGAGACTCGAGGAACTCCTCGAGACTCGAAGAACTCGTCGGGCGGGGGAAGGTGTGGCGGGCGGTGGGGGAGTAGAGGGGGGAGGCCGCCACCCACCTCCCCGCCTACTCTCCGCCCTGACTCCACCCAGACTCCGCCTTGGCTCCGCCTGTGTGGTCACTTGGCAACTTCGATGACAAAGGGAGGACGAATTTATTTCTTTTTATATGATCTGTAGCTCAGTGAGTTAAGGATTTGCCTATGGAGCTGCAGGTCGCTGGTTCAAGACCAGACCCTTCTTAAATTTTTTGAAAATCCTGACAAAGACAAAGAAAGAAAAAGGCCGGTGGTGGGTCTTGAACCAGCGACCTTCCAGTTGCTAGTCCATCCTCTTAACCCCCTGAGCTACTCGCTCAGATACTAATTTTACTTTTTTTTGCGCATTTATCATCTATTTTTTGTCGTTTTCGAGTTTTTTTTTAACTCGAGTCTCGACTCGACCGTTTTTCTCAGGAGGTTGGGCTTCAGCCTTTGTGCTGGAGGGTGGAACCCTCAGTTCCAAGACTTTCCAATGCCTCCACACCTCCCGAGTCCTCAGGACCTGAGCTTTCACACAGTCTGAGGGCTGAAATTTTCTAAGTCCCACAGTAGATCTCTGTTAGATTGAACCTTCAGACAGTCCAAGGACTGATATCTTCTAAGTTCCTGAGTAGTTCTCTGTTAGTTTGAGCTTTTCGACAGTCTGAGGACTGAAATCTTGAAAGTTCTTGAGTAGTTCTATGTTAGTTTGAACCTTTAGACACTCTGAGGACTGAAATCTTGAAAGTTCTTGAGTAGTTCTCTCTTAGTTTGAACCTTCAGACAGTCTGAGGACTGAAGTTTTAAACGTTTCTCAGTACTTCTCTGTTACTTTCAACTTTCTGGTTAACAGAAGCCTTAAAACTTGTGACCATGAGTCTTGATTTCACATTTAGATCATCCGAGTTCTTCTCAGACCTTCACCTGTGGGTTGTTTAGAAATCCTCAACAAACTTTGATTCTTTTCACTGAACAGTAAAGTTTGTGGAGATCAGAAGGTAACATTAGTTTGATCAATGCCTTCAACCTCTAGTAGACTTTATCTGGAAAGCAGTTTTCTGAAATGAGTTCTTAGCAAATCTGTCCACAATCAAACCAAGAACATAGAAAGAGGAAATGTTTGAAGAAACAACTTGATGTTTTCATTTCAGACTAGAAAACACTTTAAAGACTTTATCTGTTTTTCCTCTTTTGATCATTTTATTGTTTCTTCTGTTTAATTTGATCTTCTAAAGTTTAACTGGTGTCTTTTCAAAGGTTTTATCCTTAGTTTGATTCTTCTTAAATGTTTAGTTTTGCTCTTTTCTCACATTTTATTCTGTTCTAATGTCTGATCTGATTTCGAAATGTTTGGTCTTTTTAATGTTTAATTGTTGTTTTTTCAAATGTTTAATCGGCTTGTTTGAAAAATTTCCTTTTCTTTCCTAATGTTTAATTTTTCGATTAAATCTTTAAGGTTTTTCTTTTTAAATGTTTTACCACCTTTTAATGTTTAATTTTCTTTTTTAATGCTTCATTGTATTTTCTGTTTAATTCCTATTTAGTTTTATTGTCTTTAAGATTTACTTTTATAATTAAACATTTAATTTTTTAATTAAATGTTTTGACTTTTAAAGGTTTAATAATCTAATTAAATGTTTTGTATATTTCTAAATGTGTAATATTCTTGTTTAATTGTATTTTTTGAATGTTTAATTATCAAAAATATTTTATCTGTAGTTTTGAATATTTGTATTTGAAAAATTCTGTTTAATTTCATAATTACATGAATTGTATCTTGTTTGATTATGTAATTCAATATTTTGTCTGTTTAATATAATTTAATTGTATTTAATGTCTTTACTATATTAGACAAAATATTTAAATAGATAAGATACAAAACATGTAATTATGAAATTAAAGACATTTTTGAAAATACAAATATTCAAAATTACAGATAAAATATTTTCTATAATTAAACATTTAAAAAATACAATTAAACAAGAAGAATATTAAACATTTAAAAAATACTTTTAATAATAAACCTTTTTAAAGTTTTATCATATTACATTTTTTCCCTTTGATTTAATTGCTTTTTGTTATGTAGTTTATTTCTTTAATCTTTTTCTGTCAAGATTTTAACCCCAACCTTAAAAATGAAATAAACCCTTAAATCACAACGAAAATACTTCTGTTGTCACAATCATGAGTTAGTCAATTATTCAGTTTATCAATTTCAACTTTATTTGTTTACCACCTTTAACAGAGATGACAAAACTAAACAAGCAAAGACAAAAAAAACTATGCTAAAACTGATTAAAACTCAACATTTTTTACAAAAAAGATTTAACATGGTAATAAAACATGTCCAAGGGATGGAGGGAGTTTATTGAAGTCTTCTTGGGCTCACATGGGAAATCATTTAAAATATAAACTTGATATTCAGTCTAAGGAAACTGCAGAGCGATAGAAGAACCAACAATATCTCCGGTTTTCTCCTTTAATGAGTCAACTCTTCTTGTGCTTTCAGACCAAAGAACTACAGACTCTTCACAACCTGCTCAAACTCTTGGTACAGGACCTCACCACATGGGTCAAGAAGGTTTCCATCTCATTTCTACTCTGAAGCTCACCTTCTCCTGCTCAAACTGCTGATAAATGTTCCTGCTGCTCTAAAGTCTGGTCTCCAGAACTTCCTAAAAACTCTGAAAGTCTCTTCTGCTGCAGGTTGCTTTGTAGAACTGTTACAGAAAACCTCACTAAACCACATGGAGGGGCCTCAAGATAGTCATCCAAATGAAACCATACAAAAACCAAACTAGCACAACCCAAATGCTAAAGTCTCCTGCAGCCTACCAGAGAACCTCTGAGAACAGAGAATCAGGACAGAAACTCTTACCTTCTGGACAACCAACACTGGTTCACAAACAAGAATACAGAATGTGTCTGACCAAAAACCTCTAAAGACTCGCTACAGCCAATATAAAGACACAGCTGCACCAAATCTACTAATCACTGCACACATTACCACCATGTGCTGACTGTGGCTAAAGAACCACATTTACCAAGACAACTATCCAGTACAAAGCCCTAAAACACACCAAGAAACACATGAAAGACGATTTTACTGCTGGAAGCTGCAAGCCAACGCCTAAAGAACAAACTATAGCAACAGAGACAAACCCAGTTCAGTGGTGAAGCGAAGCAGAGGAAATGTTTGGCTGCAGCCACATAAAGCAGGAAGACACTGAGCTGCTCAGGTGTTCCTGATAACACCAAGTAGCTCAGGTGTTCCTGATAACACCAAGCAGCCACCTGGACAGCCAATAGGAACACAGCTTCCTGGAAGTCCAGAGGGCTGGCTTAGTGAAGGAAATTTAGTTTAAAGTTGAAGCAGAAAGTTAACAAAGAAAGTTGAAAACCACCTTCTGATGCCTGAAATCTCTGAGTTTTCACACAAAGAACACCTGAACATGTCAAACTGGCTTCATAGTAGAACCATCATTGCAAAAACATCATAGTATGGTGTGTTGCTCAAAAAACATTAGGACCCGGCTGTCAGGGGACAAACATGTAAGAAACATGAGAACAGGGAGAACCCAACCAGTAGGTCACAGTTTATCATCATCTAATCATCTCCTGAAGTCCATATGGTGAGGGACATCAGTATCTGGTTGTTAATTTACCAGAGGATGCTTATAATCATGCTGATGTGGTCTGTACTCTACAGTATTTTAGTGACTCAATAAATGCCTAAGTTTTTTTTAAAAATGCTTTTTAGTTTTTAATAAACATTTAACAGCCTATATGTAATCAATAAATGGCCTTTGCCTTCTTAAGAAAAATTCACTCAGAACTCTGATATGTTAACAGTACTAAATAAATTAATAAATACATGCATACACAATGGTAATACATTAACTGTGTTAAGATAAGATTTAGATTTTTTAAAAAGTTGTTTATGTTTTTGCAGAATCCAGTATTGCTCACTGGTTGGTCATTACATTTTGTTAGTTTGATTTCACTGTTTAAAATGATGCCACCTCTTTTCAGACAGAACCTGTGATAATAAAACAATACAAAATTTTTAGTTCCGTGTTAATAAAGCACTTAAAGCTTTAAGTATGGCTAAATGCTTTTTTCAAAATTAAATATATCACTCCTTAGGTGGTAGTGGCCCCAAGTTCAGTAAAGTTGGAAAGATATTCACAGATTCGGACTTCCAGCATCAATAACTCATTAGATATAGGTTGTCAAAACATAAACGGTGCTTCTTTCCCATTGTTGCAAGGCAGACACTGTGCTACAAGCCCAGTTTTATCAAAAGTAGCTGTCTTTCAAGCTACAGGAATAACATTGGTGTCTATGGCGTGAACAGGGTCCATCTGCAATTTGCAAAACCGCTGCAACAGTAAAGAGAGACAAATATTCAATAACTTCACTCTTATACATTGTAGTGTCACTAAAATCACTGCAGCCTTCAACTGGCTCCTGTTGACAAAGTGTTTTAACAGAAATGTAAATGTTGTAATTTGATTCTTTTAATGAACCATGTAACTTGGATGGATGCGATGCTGGTGTGACCACAGTGCACACGTCTGATGTTGCTCACAGTGGTCCAAGGGACGCTCAGGGAGTTTGTGTGTTTGCTCAGACTCATGAAAAATTAGAGGGAACATTGCTCTCCACTGTTTTCTGCTTTTTCAGAGGGTATTGTAGCAACATTCAGATGCACTCCATATTAAATGAATGCAGCCCTGCAGTCTCTAATTTTCCCAGCACATTGCTCCTGCCAGCCCACAGAGTTATTGCCCCTTTTAATCGCACTCAGTCAGTCGTACAAATATCTAGACTTGGGGAGTAACAGAGAGAGCAGGATTGGATCACTGACTGACATAACAATTCCAGGAAACGGAGCAGAGTCTGGGAGGCGGAGCAGATATGTGGACATATGGGTTGATGTAATGAAAAGCAGAACTTTCTCACTCTGGAGCAGTGTGACCCCTCAAACCCTGAAACCCTGCCTCCCTGTTTCTGGCAGAGTTCC